>CM024248.1:1569777-1754911 GCA_013421045.1 Propylea japonica | reverse complement strand
GTTTTAGGCAAGAGAGGGCCTGGAAGGCGCGAATCTCCTGGATGAAAAACCTTAGAACTTGGTTTTCTATGTCTACAGAGGGCTGTTTAGAACAGCAGTCAAAAAATACAAATTGCTTTGCTTATCGCCAACATCCGGAACGGATAGGCACGCTCAGAAGAAGTTAGATGCCAGCACATTGGTGTGTTGAAGGAAATGAAAAACCCGATGAAATTCATAAACATGCATCCAAGTCAACCACCTACTAAAACTAAGCCTTTCTGAAACCTTGGAGAAGATCAATAAAAACTGCGGTCCAGCAATGGGAGTTAAATAACATAATTACCACTGGAGAAGCTCGGGACTTACTCAGGCCGAAAATTTGTGATGATTTTACCTACTTATATATGATGACGCATCACGAGCTGAGATACGAATGATGGCAAGGCTGCTGTGGGTACAAAAAATCAGCCGATGATATTTGTAGGCTCTGTGGATCAGAAGAAGAAACTTCTGAATACATGGTTTGCAAGAATCCAGAGCTGTCTGTCCTCAGAACAACATATGGGGAAACCGGTCCTAGATACCAAAAAACTAATGAACAAGGCTGCTGAGGAGGTTCCTTGAATGAGAAGGGTAGAGAACGAGATATTTACATTGTTACATTCCCCAGAGTTTACCTAGCCATAAATATCCCAGTTTTCGAAACAATTATGATATATATCATTCTGATAGAGGCTTTGTCATGAGTTCAAATGTTTTGAAATAATCAAATTCATCATAATTTCGTTCACCGATTCAGAATCAAGCAGAGATAGAGATTTCTACTGACTGTGCTATAAATGGAAATGGGGGTTAGGAACTGAATATTGCGAAAACCCAAAGAATGAGCATAGGTGGAACTAGAGAAGATGTCGTACTGGAAGAGGAAGAGTAATTAAAGACGTGAGGAGTATAAGTACCTAGGATTTAAAATAACTAGAGATGGATTGATGGATGAGGGGGATAAAGGAACGGGTGTTTTGGGCAGGAAGGCAATATCAATGTTCAATGGAGTTTCATGGATCAAAGAATATCCAAAGACAACAAAAAGAGAATATATAATACCATTGTAAGAAGTATGATTACTTATGAAAGTGAAGTTTGGCGGTTGAAAAAAAGAATGGAGAATGTACTGTTGGCGACCGAGATGGATTTTGGAGGAGGGCAGCAGGCAGGAAGATCTAGGATTGAAAGGATAAGGAATGAAAGAATAAGAGATATCAGTGGTATAAAACACACAATTGTGGACGACATCAGAACAAAACAATTGATATGGTTTGGGCATGTCCAACGAATGCCAGAAAACAGAATACCCAAACAGACATTGCTGTGGAAATCACTAGGGAGAAATAGAAGAGGTAGACCAAGGCTAAAGGAGAGGGAATTGATAGAGACCTTAGAGATAGAGACATACCTGAGGATTTGTGGACAAATAGAGAAGAGTGGAGATTGGTGTCGGAAAAACGACGTAGAACGTTTTAGCCGGCTTATATATTTACTATTCCTGAATTGTACCATATGAGCATCAGTTATGCTTAATACATATCAACTGAAAATTATGCAAACCGATCAAAGTCGTATTAGGGTCAATATACCACTTTGTTTTAGAAATCTCAATAGTAAATATTTCATCTCTACCACCGACCAAACTTCAAGAACACTAGTATATCAATTCTTGAAGTGTACAGAATTAAAAGAATCTCGAATGAAAAACAGCGTCTCGTCGCTATCCATGACCACCTTGAAACCCAGCGTCCCATCAAAGCCTACCGCACCAAACGACCTGTTGTATCCTCATCAACCCATCTGACACCCATGTTTTAGTGACTGCCTCACTGTCGGAACCACAAGGTCCATCATGGTCGGCCGATTAGTAGTAAAACCATAGGAACGCTCATAAACAAGCTCGTACGTCGGTCGAACAAATACATACACAATCTCGATCTCGTTTGTGTAACGGTGAAAGGAAGGGCAGCATCTCCGCATGGACCCCGCCCTGGCTAAGGCGATGGCCCCCGCAGAGCGCTACCAGATGCCCCCTTGCCCCACCCAGCCCACATCTTTGTGGAGTGAACCTCATAGGCAAAACACTGTTTATGCGTGAAGTATTCTGATCTTTTAATATTGGTGGATTTGGACGAACACAAGATTGAGATATCAAGGGTATTATACGTACACTGTTTCCTGATGATTATCGAGGGTAAGGGTTTCCAATAATAGATGTTTATTTTGAATAACCCGCTATTTCGATAGATGTCACATTTGGAGCTGTCATTTTTGACTTTTGACAAGTAGAAACTACACCATTAATAAAAATGGTACGATACATGCTTCAAGAATGCATTGAAATTATTTAAATCCACTATGAAAATGGATGATGTTGAAAATTTGGCAGAGACGGTTTCGTGAAACTCAAACATTTTTGGGTCGCCGTGAAGCACCATGTCGAATCGCAATGAAGAAATTGGTAGAAAAAATTGAGCTGTTATCTCTCGAAGAGGTGATCACAATTGGCCACAGAGATCTTGTGATTCAATCCCTTGCGACTTCTCTCTTGAAAAAGAAGGTCTACGCCAATAGCCCAGCGTCGATTCAAGAACCTCAAAGATGGAATTCGTGAGGTTATCGAGGATATAAGGTAAACTACTTCAAGATTTGGTTATCGAAAATTTCATTAAAATTATATCGTCCTGTAAGCGTGGTCGTGGTGGTCATTGCCTGATGTTATTTTCTACTATTAACAGCATAGCTCCTTTTTTATAATGAAATAAACATCCGATCATTTATATTGAAAATGGTTATTTCTTTGAATATCAAAATAACACCTCTTATTGGAAAACCCTTTAATATAGGAGTAGCGAAGAAAACTAAAGTAGGAAAGAAGAAACTAGGTCTCTTTGTCAGGATTCCTGGTTACTCAGTAGAAAGAAAATGAAGACCTTAACCCATTGGCAAGAAAAGAAAACAAACGACACGTTTTGGCCCAGAACCTTCCTGTGGAGTAGATGAATGCATCTATGAGAAAGAGTTTTTGGAGAATAAGAAAAATGAGAAAGAGAATCACTCTGAAAAAAGAAACCGGGAAGGGAATAAATCATTTCAAAAAGTTCCTTCGGAGATTTGAAAATGCAAGATCCGAATTATTGAATTCCAGCAAGAATAAGTAACGCCTCCCTGCTGGCTTTCTAAAATAAATTGTCGCCTTTGGAAGCTATGATGAGAATTGGCTCAACAGAATCTGAATGGTGTAGAGTATGATGGACGACGTTGAAACACCTGTTTACTTTATTAGAATGCCTCGCCATTATAAGGATGCGAAAAGAATGTTCAGACTGAAAAAAAAGTTGAAACGAGGATCAAGCTTCCTTGAAACCCTGACCAGTTAAAGGAGTTCATTGGGGTTCTGGAACTGAGGACAAGATGTTGAGCAGTTATGGAAACAGCTCTGATGGGGCCACAATATAGGTACCGAAAGTCGAAGTGGAATTGAACACCCCTAACGATCTACAATCTACCTAATGATTTCATGGTACAGACTTTTTTTTAGCTGTGTATGGTACACGATCTACGCTCGTCGTTGAGTTCCTTGATGTACCTTAGAACCAGAAGTTCAGGGGTAAGTTATCTCAATTCATTATAATTTATAGTACCTGGAACTTCATACTTGGGAACGAATAAAGAAACATTATTTTACCATTAGTTTCGGAGTCTCCCTGTTATCTCACAGAATCAACACTTATGGTTCACAGCTATACCCTGAGTCATCAAGTGTTTCTTAGACGCAGAAACCCATAAAAAACGCTTGAGAAGGTGCAATTCATTATAATTGATTGCTCGATAGTTCATGATCTTGAAAGAGATCAAATAAATTTCGGGAATTCTAGATCAGAGTGCTTTCCTGGCTGCTGCTATCTCATCGAGAAGTCCTTTTGTAGGTGTTCTCTCATTTGTTTAATGAGAGGTTTGGTTCTAATAGAGAAATCTTCGACCCATTTCTTGCGTTCAGAAAGCCATTCGATTGAAATATACCGAGAGTGTTGACATGAAGAAGTTAAATTCGATCAGCTTGCACTCCAATAATTTCTGTATTCCACCACGTATTCCATTCTCCTCGCTCCTGTTTAATATGAAAATTTGTTCAAGCAATGAATAGTTTCCAGAGTCTTAATGAATCACACAATCCTGCGTGGTTGAGGATGAGATATCTTCATCCCTCAATATTTAAGAAATTCTGAAGTTATCTCCTCATCTCCGAAGAATCTGCACTCACCCCGTTCGCTATACCTGGTATTACTAGGTATACTCGGCAAAGCCCTGACGAAATCCTGTTTAGAAGAGCAGCTTATTTTGAGATATTTCATAATCTTTTCTCGTTTCAGAACAGCAGCGAATCGAAGTGAACCTGTAAAATAAGAAAATATTTCTTCAGTTTAATAAACCTCATCAGCCGTAAACATCAAAAATTTTATGGAAATATGTTTACTCATTTTCGGAATGAGAGGTATAAATGATATACGAAGGTTTCCATTAAAGATATGGTTACATAATTGTAAGATATGATAATGATGCAGTAATTCTCTGCGAAATATGTGCGAAGATGATTATCACCAAAACAATAATTGTGTAATCGTTATTGCAGAAGAAACTGGAAAAACATCTGGGTCCCCAAAACTTGGGTGTGAATTGAAGATGGGAAATTTCATGGTAACAGGATAATTTCATCGTTTTGTGAAACAATTAATTAAAAGAACAATTTGTCCAACTTTCTTTACTGAAAATAATTTTTAAACTCTTTGTCATAATGTTTTATCATAATAAAACGAGTGTCTTCACTGAATAAGGAGTTAATATCACTATACCTCAACAAGCCCTCCTTTGTGAACATAATGCGTAAGTTTCTCAACCCCTTCATTATTGGAAGAACTAGAAATGAAATTTGCTATCTTGATATTTGTTGGTTTTATTCATTCATTTATAAACACGACTGTCCCATCCAAATTAATGCATATGAAAACAGAAACAGAAAGAAAGTGAGGGAATACTGCTTATGTAACTAAAGCTTTATAGCTATAAAAAAGTGATCGAGCTTTCGTGCAGGGTACTGGGTTCGAATTTCAGCCTATCATTTAATTATTTGATTTTGTCCACCTCCTTGAAGTTGATTTTTTTGTTTAGGGGGTGTTTTTTAGAGGTATATAACTTTGAATTGCCATTAAACAACAATGGATCATTCGGTTGACATGAATTTTATTTATGCGAAAGATATATCTTGTAGTATTACATTTTAATATGATTTCTGGCATATGTCCTCCACGGCTGGCTCTGGACGTCCAATTTTCGATGACTCCTTTCCAACATTTGTGGCCGTATATCGGCAATAACCGGCGGATTTTGTCTTCCAAATGGTCAAGCGTTTGTGGCTTATCCGCATAGACCAATGACTTTACATAGCCCCACAGAAAGTAGTCTAGCGGTGTTTAATCGCAGATCTTGGAGGCCATTCACAGGTCCAAAACGTTAAATTAGGCGCGTCACCAAAGGTGTCTTTCAATAAATCGATTGTGGCACGAGCTGTGTGACATTTTGCGCATCTTGTTGAAACCACAGCTCCTGGACATCATGGTTGTTCAATTCAGGAATGAAAAAGTAAGTAATCATGGCTCTATACCGATCACCATTGACTGTAACGTTCTGGCCATCATCGTTTTTGAAGTAGTACGGACCAATGATTCTACCAGCCCCTTAAGCGCACCAAACAGTAAAATTTCTGGCTTGTAACGGTGTTTCGATATACACTTGAGGATTAGCTTCACCCCAAATGCGGCAGTTTTTTTGGGCGTAGCCATTCAACCAAAAGTGGCTTCATCGCTAAACAAAATTCGCTTATGAAAATCGGAAACAACGGCAATCTCGTTTGGGCCCATTCGACGAATTTGCGCCTTGCTTGATGATCATTTGGCTTCAATTCTTGCAAGATTTGGATTTTTTAAGCACGCAAACCAAGATCCTTCCGCAAATTTTTCCATAAAGTGGATGGACACAGATCCAATTCTTGTGCTCGATGGCGGATGGATTTATTTGGGTCTTCCTCAATGCTACGCCCTATAGTAGCAATAGCTCTTCTGTACGGCGTCTCTAGGAATGCAAGTTATCAACAAGAGTACACGTGGTTCGAAAACGTTTCATGTTTGATCGAATTAACTGCTCTGATGGACGATTTGTCGACGGTAAAATGAACGTAGTGAGCGATACGTATTTTGAAAAAAACCATCATTTTCGAATAAAAATTGTTACTAATTTGCAAGCGTTGTTCAGGCTTGAGTATATTCATGTTGAATTGCCAAAACCAAACTGAGAATAAATCACTGACAGCTGTTGAATCGGTCGCCCTCTTGAATCGTAATGCCAACTCAAATTTCTGTACCTCGAAAAAACACCCTTTACAAATAAGACAAAGTATATAAGGAATAGGCTGCCATGGCTTTCTCACAGTTGCAGAAGATAGCTGATTGTCATTTCAAATCCACTTGCATACTTATAGTTTCTTCTTCCAACCTGATAACCGGAGCAATCTCGCCCATATCAACGCCTAGGAATTTCATACCAAACCATAGATCGATTTCGATCGTGCACGTATAGACGCTGTAAATGGGTGGATATGCGTGACATTATTCGCACTCCCATCGAATAACCTCGGGCCTATTTAATATTCTAATGGCCGGCCGTAAACGAGTGTGTCGACTGTGTGGCAAGTGCACCTAATTATTTCGATACATTGATGGATTTTTCACAACTGGCGGTCGGAAGCTGAGCGTAACCGAGAGTTACTCTCAATTTTTAAGCCGAAAGGAAAAGTTGTTCTTCGGTGTTGACGGACCGGCAGGCATTTTTGAGGGAAGAGGAGAGGGTGTGGGAACGTGGAAATCAATGATCAGGAACGTCGGACAGCTATTTGAAGTGTTGCCAACTTGCCGGCAATGATTGTAGGGTGTAATTGATTTCTTGATGTGAATGCGTTGAGAGCATTCTGGTGTGATTGTTCTTGAAGATTTGGTTTCTTTTAAGTTGTCGTGTCGTAGAGTACATTCGATGCATGAATGGATGAACACTTTCACATTTTATGTGCAGTCAATGATCGAGAAATAAAGAGTGTTGTAGTATGTTGAAGAAGCAGCATATAGCTTTGAGAATATGGAAATTGATTGTGAACGTGAAAATCAATGATCAGGAACGTCGGACAGCTATGTTGCCAACTTGCCGGCATGATCGTAGGGTATAACTGATTTTATTGATATTAATGCGTTGAGAGCATGCTGGTATATTATGGTGGTTGTTCTTAATGATTTGGTTCGTTCAGATTATGGAAGAATACATTGATGTTTTTAACTTGAAGAACGGGCGCTTGCACGTTTCATATTGGCAGTCACTGATCGAGCAAACCATATGATCAGATATTCAAAAAGAAGCAACAAACCTACTGTTTGAAGCATTTGCTGTCAATGATCTGGTCTGTGATTGTTCCACAAGAAAAAAACGGAAGATATAAGGAATATATAATAAATATTGAATAATTTTCTATATATATTTCCTATATACTTTCTGTTTTTTTTCCCAATCTGGTTATTCAGAGTAAAGTGGTTTTTTCTTTGTGTTTCTGACCTAGCTTCCGAGAAATATTTATTTTATCGATATTTATCGATTGTTAGACCCTGAGGAAGAATAAAAATTATCGAAAGCAAAGGCTAGGTCCAGTACAAAAAAAACCACTTCAGTTTAAATAATCCAGTCTCATCTACCCAAACAAACTAGACATATTTCCTATATATCTCTGAAAAGATTAGAGAGTACCTAAAAGCATACCCCAACATAAAATCTTTCAATATACAAGAAGTTAACCTAACCTAGCATCTTAAACTATCCTTACCCTTTTATATTATTTTATAAAAATGGTACAATTTTCAACCGGATGCCTTATTTTTTTCCTATTCACAGCACACTCACACCTGGATGTACCATCAGAAATCCATTTGAATGAAAATTGACCACAACCCTTTTCAAATGGATTTCAAATACCTTCGTCATTTCATCCACGGATGATTGAAGCCAGAATCTCTTTATGCAGAACAATTAAATTAAGCAGATCATTTATCCAAAGTTTTCACAATTTCAAGCCAGTACCTACAGGGTCTCTATAAATGATTATAACAGCGCAGTTGGCGAAGGACTATAATAAATATTAATATTTTGATGTTAACTTCAATTCAACAAACGATACCGTGAGATATGCTGGTCATTCCGAAAGAAATTGAATAATGTGACTGGAATTATAAATTTATAGACTTTGCATAAGAAAACCATAAGATAAAAAATTTTCAAAGCAACCTACGATGTTACAATCATTTATAAAGACCCCGTATAGTCTGGGTGAAAGCGTATGTAAATTCGGAAAAAGGGATCAATCCCAAGTAGTCGATTAATTATCGATATAAACAAGGAAAACTATTCCTTGTTCTGGAATGTCTACTGGTACAAAACCTAAATAGATATTTAGCGTAAGGAAATTCAATAATCATCATTGGGATCTACGAGAGATTTAAAAAATGTTCATCTCCATATTCGAAGTTCACTTTGAGGAAAAATTTCGTCATCATTATAGAGGCTAGCAGAAAAGTACAAAATTATGGAAACATCAGAAAAAATCATTATGATAGACTGCCCCTTATTCCGTGTACAATCTAAGTAGCCAAGGACAATACTTATTCAAACTATTAACTGTTGATCCATATGGTTACCGCTACTCGACAAATACCGCCAACCTGAAAATCGAAAAATTTCAATTCAACACTCCTCACATTCATCATCTCCGTGATAGACCTACATGCAGAACAGCATAACCGGTAGGTATAAGCGCACAAAAGCTCCAAGCTAATGCACATTCAATGTACCATAACCCAATAGATCAATTGTGATCCGGGCCAATTATGAATCATTATCTGAAATACACATAATAATGGCAAAACATGAATCTTGGGAAATCGCTCCCAGATAAGAACCTCGCCGATTTGCAAAAGCGTTCCACAAAGATCTCTCGCCTTCTGAGCTAGATAGCGAGCTGAAAAAATTTCTACGCCATTGTGATTTGCTGCTTTTGGTATTACGAGCCACTATATGGCCAGGTGTAGAGTGTATTGTGTGTAAGTCATATGGGATATTGATGTCGTTTTAGAATATGGCGATTGTGTGGATTAAGCGTTATCGAAAAAAATTGTTAGTCATCACTTAGTCGGTTTCGAAAACAATGGTGCATTGAACTTATGTAATATGGCTTTTAGAAACTTTCAATTCGTTAGATTTATTATCAATTGTTCATAATTAGTACACCATATTTATTTATACTGAAAGCATTTGGAAAAAAATTGCAAGATGCTGAAATCAGAGCAATTGTAGTGTCAGTTGATTTCAATGTGATTCACACAAATACTATACACATGCAATAATAATGCTATATCTCAATATGGTTAGTCAACACTTTGATATTTCAAAAACAAAAGAAACACTGGTGCATAACCCTTCATGGAGGTTTGAAAATTAACATCGGAAACAAACGAAATTCAGTGCATCAGAGAGAGAATTTTGTTGTCCAATTGAACAGTGGTATATTCAAGGGATTTACATGCAACGTTTCTGATAAATGAATGAGTTCAAATGCGAATTATGTTGTCTTACTGTTATAGTTAGAAGATGCCCAATTCAAGCAGTATGGTAGGCAACCTAAAGTACTCGAATCGCATATTTTGGGCAGCCTGACGCACTGAATCAATGAATGAAATTTTTAAACAAACCGTACATGGTTAGATTTAGTTTAGTAGCCCATGAGGCTATCCTCAGAATATTTAAGGAAGGTACAGGTAATGAGAGAATAAAGAATCAGAGAGTCTGGTCCTCTCTGAACAACTACAACTCATCTGCGAACATCCCTAGTGATGTAATGATTAAGAAAGTAAACACTGAGAAAAAATTCAGGACATTTCTAAGTACAAGAGAGGAATGGGAACTGGAATGCATCGACTATAACCTCGAAGAAATATCGTAAATGGTATACAGATGGTTCCAAAACTCTACAGGAGCTGACGATGGGATATGCGGGCCAAGTACCAAGTGTGCACTGTCGCTAGGCTCTACATGAGCGTCTTTCAAACGGAAATCTTAGCTATAGAGGATGTCTAGATATAAATCTAGAAAGAAACTATCACAAGTTCGATAAGCCAGATAGCTCAGATAGTCAAGCTGCTGTTAAAGCACTGAGCTCGTACGTCATCGACTCAGCAATGATCTGGGAGTGCCGTAACAAACTCAATGGGTGGACAAGAAAAAATAGGTCTTTTTAATCTGGGTTCCCGGCCACTCGGGAATCAAAGGAAACAAAGAGGCCAATACACTTGCCAAAGAGAGCGCACGCCGAATGTCACTCATTGGGCCAGAACCCTTCTGTGGTATAGATAAATGTACCTATAAAAAGGAGTTTCTGGAGAAGGAGAAAGCCGAGAGGGAAAAAACTCTGGCGGAATCTCCCAGGGATGGATCATTCCACTAAGTTCCTTCGGAACTTTGAAACAGCAAGATCTAAAGGATATCTGGATTTTAGTAAGAAACAATAAGACCTTTTCACAGGCCTTCTTACAGGACACTGTCGCCTTAGGAGGCACCTGTTGAGGATGGGATTGTCAACACTGGCGAGTTTAGGTTATGTAGGGAGGAGGAAGAACCCCATTCACCTAGTCACGGAATGCTTTGGTATTGCGAGCTAAGGAGAGAATGCCTAGAGTGAGAAACTTGTAAGAGTAAGGAACTAGCTTCGTTGAAGCCTTCACAGATATTGTATTTTATCAGATCTCTCCTATGAAGGCGAGTTGTGAGAGTATGGTCCGAACAGCTCTGTAAGGGTCATAATAGACCTTGTGGTCGCAGTGAACTGTAACTCCTTTTAAACTAGACTCAACTTAACTCATTCTACAAAGTGGAATATTTTCATTGAAAGGGTTTTCGAGATCACTAAAAAATCGAATTGTTCAAAATGGAACGAAGCATGGTATATCTTACAAACAATATATATCTTCAAGCCTTGAAGCATTCTAAATCTATAATTAATTGCATAACAAATCAGTCCAAATAGGACCACTCCAAATCACCAAAATAAACATAAGATAATCATAGGTTTACATGAGTTCCTCTCAATTTTTTGTTCAATACTTAACCAAATTCGTTGATTGGTAGGTTCGATCCTTCAATATCGAATAGAAAGGTAGAAAGGCAGGCATAATGATATCAATTCGACTGTATCTCACCACTTTCCCTCAATTTGGAATACGATCTACCTATAACTGCCGATCGACCACATTGATAAATAATACCAAAAAAATTAATTGATTATTAGATTGTGTATCTGAACCAAAACCAATTCCAGCCTCCAATTACATGATTATACTCACATCGGTACCCTGTTATTACAATGATATACATTATTAATTTTAATTAATGATGTTGAATTGACAATTTATAAAACATCTATACATCTATCTGTAATCTGTAACAGGTGTTCTGTTGTGCAATGCATTTCACTCTATTCTTAGTACATACAGAGATTGGGATTTTGCGAAAAACTAGTTATGGTATGGAGGTATTTTTAGAATGAACTTCCTCGATTCTGTGCTTTAAGTTCATGTGGAAAATACGACGTTCATGTAACGGAATATTCCTAAGTAAATTTGGTCGAACTTAAATAAATATATTCTCAAAACTATAGGATAAAAAATTTCAATGTAGGTTTTTTCAATACAAACAAGAGTGTTCAAGGTAGATTTGGTGAATACCAACAACATTATCGTTATACATATAATGATAAATTCATTTTTTTCGACACAATATTAAATATACAGCGTCAATAGTCTTAGCCTCCTTCAGGGGTTCTCAAGAAGAACCTAAGTTCTGAAAATAAGTTGTATGCTTTTCCCATTTAACTGGTTTTGATGAAAGATCTTTTTTTTTTACTTTTTGCTTTATGCAGATTGAAGAAAAAGGAAAAACTGAAAAAAAATCTGAACTTATCGATTATTAATTTATATCTAATGGTAGATATCTCAGCTGAATTAATTGTTTTTCCAATAAGAGGTCTTATTATGAAAAGCCCGCTATTTCGCTAGATGTCACGTTTGAAGCTGTCATATTTGACATTTGACAAGTAGAAACTACGCCATTAATAGAAATGAAACGATGCATGTTCCAAACGCATTGAAATTATTAAAATTCAATATGAAATGGTGAAAATTTGGCAAAGACGGTTCGTAAATTTTTGGGTCGTCGTGTAGCACCTTGTCGGCCCGCAATAAAAGAATTGGTGAAAAAATTCGAGCTGTTGGAACAAGCTAGTGGTGTGAAGAATAAAACTCGTGCACGTCGCGCAAGAACCGCCGAGAATATTGCTGCTGTAGCCGAAAGTATTGAAGAAAACTCAGGTTTGTCCATTCCTCGTCGTTCTTTGGAATTGGGCATTTTCATGGCGAAAATTGGATAGTATTGATCTGGACAACATTTACTTTCAACAAGACGGTGCTACGTGACATACAGGCAACGAAACCATTGATGTTCTGCAGGAAAAGTTTCCGGATCGTGTTATCTGTCGAAGAGGTGATCACAATTGGCCACAGAGATCTTGTGATTCAACACCTTGCGAATTCTTCCTTTGGGGCCACGTGAAAGAAAAGGTCTACGCCAATAGCCCAGCTTCGATTCAAAACTCCAAAAATAGAATTCGTGAGGCTATCGAGGACAGCAGGTTATGTAAAATTTCATTGAAAGGATATGGTCTATAAAAGCGTGGTCGTGGTGGTCATTTGCCTGATATTATTTTTCATTATTAACGGCATAGCTTCTTCTTTATAACGAAACAAACATCCGATCATTTATATTGAAAAATGGCATTTTGCATTGAATATCAAAAAATATACCTCTTATTGGAAAACCCTTCAGTACTATTGGAGACTACCTGTCTATAGGTCCTTGAAGAATGATTTCGAGGAGCCCTCACTGATACTGTTCTATTATTCGAGTAAAATTCGCAAAATAACGGTTTTTTGTAGACGTTAAGTCGCATCCACACTATGCCGAACGACATAATTCGACTTGTGTCGTTCGACAAAGTCGAATAAGTGTGGACGTTGTAGAAGTCGAATCGAATCATGTCGCTTCCAACCCGACTGAGCGCTGTCCCGATCAAAGGAAGTCGAATCGAATCATTCAGTGGACGTGACGACTGTCGAATAGGCCGAATGGGGTTCAGTTGCATCCAAAAGCGCTGCGTATTCACATGCCGTCGGATTCGGATTTGAACTGAATTTCTCCCGCGTCCCGGCTCCATGACGAAGACGTTTTGTTGAAGGCTCGCTCACAACTGAGTCGAACCGTTTATCGTTCGACACGTCCACACCGATTCTCGAATCGAACGTGTCGCCCCGAACGTGTCGAATGATGTGGTTCGGCATAGTTGGATGCGACTTTACTCTGGATCGACCGACAAACGCTCTCGGTTTTCTTAAAAAGGAGCACGATACGCCTAGCTGAAGTCCGTGGCGTGGATATTCCAACATAGTTCGACAGAGCATCTTGATCTATGGCGTCTATTGTCCAATCGAACTGAGGAATAGAATGTCCCGGATTATTTCACGGAAAATGCTCAATATTTTAACTCTGTTTATTAGCTGAATACTATAATCAACTTCGAATACCAGTGTATTCTCCCGAATAAGGAACAGTCTCTGCTGGTTATTTTTTCATTTGAGTGATAAGATTTCTTATATTTCGTCGTGAGCACGTCACAAACGAATAATTATAAAATATTTTGTATAAAGTTGATTAATTATATCACAATCTCCTATACGTGTTGAAACAACGCGAAAGTACCTCATAACCCACCTTCCTAAACACAGCTGTCCAACCTCGAGTATTATTTCACCTAATTTAAAATCATCCGTCCTAATCGACGCATTAGAGCCATTGATATTCGTATTGAATCTAATGGCGATTTCCGACGTAGCAATTTAAACGATGATTTATTCAGATCCGAGCTGAGATAAGCCAGAAAACTATCCTCTAGAATAGAGTGCGACTAATTTTCGAGTTGTAAGCACCGGTAAGTGGACGCTTTAAAGCGATGTTTTGCATAACTTTCTTTTATGATAATAATGCTGCCTTATAATTATTACTTGCATCTGTAAATTGAGACGGATATTTTGAAATAGATGTTTCGGTTTGGTTTCAACGAGATGGGTACTTATGAATCACTGTAATTATTTTTTTTGCTATTATACAACTAATTGAGGTGTAAAACGTATATGGATTGATGCAAAGTGGCAAGTCACTATTTGTTATGTGCTCTCGTTTCAATTATACAGTTCAGTAGTATTTTTCCATGAAGGGAAAAGAGCAAATATGAGTATAAAAAAGGATTTCACGAAAAGAAGCAGAGTTTCAATGAAAGAAAAGGGTATATTTCAAAGAAATTTATTTACTTTTTATCGTATAATCAATTATGTAATCAACAATAAAAAACGAGCTCAGTCTGTATCGGTCATTATTGGATTACTATAAAATAATATTTATTTAATCAACTATGTTATTAATAACGATTAATGTTCCTATTTATACCTGAATTTCTGAAGAGGTTTGGTTTGGTTATGTTAGAATACTACCGTCAGCTAATCGAGAATTTATTACAGGGTGTCCGGAAAATGTGGAAAACCTTTCGGATTTGGATAGAACATAAAAATAAAGATGACAAGTTTCCATGAAATTTTTTTTCTAGCGACCCTCCCTACGAAGATACGACCTCATTAAATGAGGCCACTGGAAATTGGATGAAAAATTTGATATGATTAATAGTATTAAGGACTTTTAAATCACTGCACTCAAATTTCAATTAGCTTGTTCAGTTCACCTGGAGCGGACTGGATTGTACATTTTAATGTTTACATTTTTAAAACCCTGTATGATAAGGTGCTAAAAAAAACAAATTTGGATACCATGAACATTAAGCTAAAGAAAAAGTACTTCTGTTCAGTGTCGATAAAATGATCCGTTTTCGAAAAATATGATGAAGGAAGTAAGCAATTGCAATATATTCCACTAAAATGGATTCCAGTGGCGTCATTTAGGAGGTCGTATCTTCGTAGGGAGACCGCTAGGAAAAAATTATGGGAACTTGTCATATATTGTTTATGTTCTATCGAATCCGAGAGATTTCCCACATCTTCCGGGACACCCAGTATAGGTATAGTCACGCAGGTTTTTGTGGATTACTGAAACAAATGTTATGTTCACTTGTAACTCTTAATATTAAACAGAAGTTTAACGCGTAACATCGCCATGAATACGAAAATGATGAAGCAAAGAATAATGTTAATCAATTGAAATCAACCAATTAAATCGTTCAAGACAAAATGCAAGGAAGTAGTATCAAACAGAGCACCTATGGATGGCCATTTCGTCCTTATTAGGACTCATCAGCACAGGATAGCTCTGAATGATATAAGGTTTTCTTGGACTTAAAATGAAATGACACCTTCTTTCAGGTAAAAAAAAACTTGAAGCTTCAAGGTTCATGCTATCAATGCCTTTCTATTATGTCGTTGAAAATCATTTAAGATTTGAATTTCCACAATTCCTGATATCTGCCCTGATGCTGAATTACCATGCTTAGCAACAGGACTAAAAACTGATCTCATTGAAATCGAACACCTGGGCTGGGACATCTCGTTAACACCATGAACATCATGTAGGCGCATATCTGGACATGAAAAACAACCTCGTCAATAGAGTGCTATAGAGCACTTTTTTCACTTTATGATATAGAGAAACATAAGGTCCTACAGTGAACTTCAATTTTTACGATGGTTGTTACTTTGTTTTTCCATTATTTTGTTGAATTTTCCAAAGCAAAAAGATTTTGAAATGTATCTTACGTTGGCAACCATTCAAAAATTTAAATTCAAAAACTGCCTACATCTGCGCTGATGCCAAATAAACATTCCTAGGAACAAGCGCACAAAACTGACCTCATTGAAATTGAAGACCTATAGTTTCAAGCAATAAATCAACATAACGAGACCCAGAATCAGGTCTCGACATATCCTCAAGTCTCCAATCATAAGAAATCATACTATTCCCAATCGAAAAGGGCTCTTATCAGCAAATATTCGCGCCACATATTTTTCCGTCTTTGAAGTAGAAGTCTAGAGGAATTCCTATCAAGTAGACATAATTAGATAAATTCATTTTCATATAATTAACTAGCCCCTTACTGGACTTACTGAACAACATGAAAACCATGTAAGCGCATATCTGGACATGAACAGCAACCTCGTCTTAAAAGAGGCATAGAATGCATTTTTCCTATTGGCTATGGAGAAACATAAGATCCTTCAATCTATTTCAATTTGTGCTCTCGTAGTTTCCTCATTTTATCCTATAATTATGTTGGATTTTCAAAGCAAATGATTTCGATATGTTGAGTTGAACCTTACGTTGCCAAATATTCAAGATTTGAAATTGAAAAACTGCTGACATCTGCGCTGGGACACATCGTTAACACCAGGGAAATGATGTAAGGGCATATCTGAACATAAACAACAAACTCGTTTCGAAAGAGGCATATAACCCATTTTTTCCTCTCTGATAGGGTGTAACACAAACTCCTTCAATATTTTCCAATTTGTGCTCTGGTTGTTTCCAAAAATATCCTACAATTATGTTGAATTTTCAAAGCAAAAGATTTTATATGTTGAACTTTACGTTCCCAACCATTGAAGATTTAACATTCAAAACTTCCTGACATAGCAAATGGATACCGATGCCTAAGGCTGCGACACCTCTCTAACACATTGAAAACCTTGTAAGCCCATATCAGGCCATAAACAACAACCACATCTTAATAGAGGCATAGAACACATTTCACTCTTTGCTAAAGCGAAACAAAAATTCTTCAATCCACTCCAATTGATGCTCTGTTTGTTTCCTTATTATATCCTATAATGATGTTGGATTTTCAAATCAAAAAATCAAAATATTTTTATATGTTGAACCTCACGTTGCCAACCACACAGATTTGAAATTCAAAAACTGCCTACATCTGCGCTGATGCCATATTAACATTCCTAGGAACAAGCGCACAAACTGACCTCATTGAAATCGAAGACCTACAGTTTCCAAGCAATAAATCAATATAACGAGACCCAAGAATCAGGTCTCGACATATCCTCAAGTCTCCATCATAAGAAATCATACTATCTCCATAGAAAAGGACTCTTATCAGCAAATAATCGCGCCACATATTTTTCCGTCTTTGAAGAAGAAGTCTAGAGAAATTCCTATCAAGTACCTAGTCATAATTAGATAAATTCATTTTCACATTATTAACTAGCCCTTACTGGACAAATTAGTACCGATGCCTAAGGCTGGGACACCTCGTTAACAACATGAAAACCATGTAAGCGCATATCTGGACATGAACAGCAACCTCGTCTTAAGAGAGGCATAGAATGCATTTTTCCTATTGGCTTTGGAGAAACATAGGATCCTTCAATCTATTTCAATTTGTGCTCTCGTAGTTTCTTCATTTTATCCTACAATTATGTTGGATTTTCAAAGCAAATGATTTCGATATGTTGAGTTGAACCTAACGTTGCCAAATATTCAAGATTTGAAATTGAAAAACTGCTGACATCTGCGCTGGGACACATCGTTAACACCAGGGAAACCATGTAAGGGCTTATCTGAACATAAACAACAAACTCGTTCTGAAAGAGGCATAAAACCATTTTTTCCTCTCTGATAGGGTGTGACATAAGCTCCTTCAAGCTTTTCCAATTTGTGCTCTGGTTGTTTCCAAATAATATCCTACAATTATGTTGAATTTTCAAAGCAAAGATTTTTATATGTTGAACTTTACGTTCCCAACCATTGAAGATTTAACATTCAAACTTCCTGACATAGCAAATGGATACCGATGCCTAAGGCTGCGACACCTCTCTAACACATTGAAAACCTTGTAAGCCCATTCAGGCCATAAACAACAACCACATCTTAATAGAGGCATAGAACACATTTTCCCTCTTTGCTATAGCGAAACAAAAAATTCTTCAATCCACTCCAATTCATGCTCTGGTTGTTTCCTTATTATATCCTATAATGATGTTGGATTTTCAAATCAAAATATTTTTATATGTTGAACCTCACGTTGCCAACCACACAGATTTGAAATTAAAAACTGCTGACATATGCACTGATGCTAAATTAACATTCCTAGGAACAAGCGCACAAAACTGACCTCATTGAAATCGAAGACCTACAGTTTCCAAGCAATAAATCAATATAACGAGACCCAAGAATCAGGTCTCGACATATCCTCAAGTCTCCAATCATAAGAAATCATACTATTCCCAATCGAAAAGGACTTTATCAGCAAATAATCGCGCCACATATTTTTCCGTCTTTGAAGTAGAAGTCTAGAGGAATTCCTATCAAGTAGCCATAATTAGATAAATTCATTTTCACATAATTAACTAGCCCCTTACTGGACAAATTAGTACCGATGCCTAAGGCTGGGACACCTCGTTAACAACATGAAAACCATGTAAGCGCATATCTGGACATGAACAGCAACCTCGTCTTAATAAAGCCATAGTTTCACTCTTGCCTCTAATTATTCATCTCCTAAGATTGTACATTGAAGTATTACCTTCGAAAGCGTGATTTGTGCATGCATTTTAGTATTCTTTTCGACTTGAATAATCGTGCTTCCGTTCGCAATGATATCAACATTTATAAAGCGTGCATTTTGCATTTAAACAATCTCCGTTTACCGTTCATGACTACAATGAATTGT
This sequence comes from Propylea japonica, assembly GCA_013421045.1. Lineage (NCBI taxonomy): Eukaryota > Metazoa > Arthropoda > Insecta > Coleoptera > Coccinellidae > Propylea > Propylea japonica. The sequence goes on along the minus strand of CM024248.1, from coordinate 1,735,956 downwards.
GATAAGAGTTTTTGTATGGGTTTACGCCATATTTAACAGTATTATTGATAACAAGGCTCTTATAGGTGATATTTTGTGAAATCTCGTTTAATTGTACGCTTTATGCTAAATCGTTATTGACAATGTGTTCTTTTTTATGTTTTCATGGTTGCTGGTCGTGTAGGTCTTTGTGAGTTCGCTGCTTTGATATTTATTGATACTGTTATGGATCTCATATGGTTCCAGTTGAATAAATTAAAAGGAAATACTGTCAGCAATCAGGGCATGGTTTTTCAATTGAATATAAGACTTATGATGACAACAGATTATTAAACTAGGAAAATATATTTTCAAATAACAGAATGTAATGGTCAGACTTCCAACTTCCAGAAAAACAAGTTTAGTCACTTTTCGAAAAATTTTTACAGTTCTGCGAGAACAATCAATATTCTTCAATCTGGGTCTCATTATTGGAGCCTAGATTGTTCAACTGATGGTTGAAATGCAATTTTAAGTAATAGACAAGAAAACTGCTTCCCTTAGATTTGTACTTCACAGTTTTCTGTGTTTGGTAAGGTTGGTGTTTAATTACTTGGGAGTTTTGTTATTTTAGTGCTCTTTATATCGAGTCATTCATCGAATTTGAAATATTATTTCTAAAAAATAACTATGAGTCTATACACACAATAAAGAATACGCTTTCCAATATTTTCTATTCGGTTCCACTCTCCTCCTACTCATCGTTAGATATGCTGAATAGTCATTTAATAGATGAAAACCCGGATAGATGCTCCACTTTTTGAAATTGAATCATATTTTGAAAAATAATGAATTTACATGTGTAATTGCTATGAATGTGGGTAGCTCCATTATTTGATTGAAATACTGAGACTTTTTCTGACATAGCAATCCCAAATTTCACAGAAGGATAGATACCTATACTGTGTGAACCAAAAACTCAACTAAATGCAATGGGATTTTATATGCCTAAAACACCAACTTCATCTACGCAACATCGATCAAATTCGCAACAATTGTGCATTTTATTTAAATTTCAAAAGCATATATTAAATAAAAAGTTGAATTCTTCATATTGACATAAAGCATTATTCCACACATTCATGATAAATTAATAAAATATTAGGTCTCAACAAAAATAATCAAAAAACAAATTTGAAATCAAAATAACACAATGAATCGAAAATCAGCTAAGAAGATAAGGTTTTATTTCAGATGCCCTAAGAGGCACCTATACTTAAAAAAATCAGGGCAACTATCCATTCGATAGGGATAGATGGCCATGTATTTTTTCATAAATTGAGAAAAAACAGCAAATATTCATACTCAGATATACACTCAATGAAACACTGTATTGACGTAATAAAAAAATAACTGAATTCATTACCACTTCAAAAGTTACACAGCGGCAAAGACTTACCTCGAAAACTTTAGCGAGTTTCTGAAGTTCGATGCAAAGATAATCGCACACACTAGCGAAAAACGACCGTACTTTACAATAACCCTTACGAAACTAAGGTCAAGGGTGTCTGGAGCATCTACTTTTAAAATTAGTTTGTTGTTACGTGTTTCCGAAGTTATTTATTTCGAAAATCGGGCATCTATCCCATTGGGGGGCATCTATCCGGGTTTTACTCTATTTATGGTACAATAATTTTAGTTTTGTTGTATGTGACCATATTTATGGGTCAGTCCCAGTATTGTTCATGAAAATCACCGGGCTTATATAGGTTAGAAGAGTTTTTCTCTGATTTCCTGTCAATTTTCACTATTTCCAATCACTTTAATTTCTCATGCTTACTAAAAAAAATTCAAAACGATTGAACTTTACGTTTGAGCAATTTTTCAACACAAAATCCAATTGAGCGTAAAAAAATTTCGCTATTTCTAGTCATTTCGCAGAATCTCAAATAACTCGAAAAAAAATTTTTTTACCATCTTGAATATGTTTGAGATGTGATAGCTGAATAATGGATCACTGAAAAAATATTCAATATCATTACATTATTGCTCATTTCTGACAAAAAAGAAAGACCTTCGTAAACTTCCTTACCACACCTTTAAATTACAAAATCCCGAGCTGATGGCGGAAATGTGAGTTGCTCTCGAATCAATAACTATGACAGTTGACATTTAAACAATAAGTTTTTTAAAAATTATGCATTGAACACCGTATTTACTTTCCAATTACCTAGGTAGACTATTTCTCAAACATCCTCATAATAATAATGATAAAATAATCGATTAAAAAAGTGTAATTATAACAGTTTGTTCCCACGCTAACAGCTTTGTCGACTGTGCGTAATCCAACAGCCATTTTGAGAATCTCAAGAATAATATTGACATAGGAGATTTTATCGACAAGGCAATTAGGAATGTAGTTCGATTATAATTGAGTTATTACACACGGGAGAGATCTCATAAAATGGATGAAAAATTGCTGTTATAATTGTTATTTTTATCGAATAAAATTTATTGAATAATGTGTTTGTAAAGATATTTCTTCTTTACTAGAGCGTATCAGAAATTAAATAGGAATAAATGACTAATAATGTCAAGAGCCACCTGGAAACAAAGAATTTGCTTATTAGGTTTCAACTTATAACTAGGAGAAAAAAGAGACAAATGAATGAATAGAAATGAATAAATCATACGTTTGAAGATACTTATTTTATTAGAAGACCTAACCCAATCTCACTAGAAGAAAAATATACAGGAATAAAAAGAAATCGAAAAAAATAAATAATTCATATGGGGATGTACTTAATTCTCTAGGCAATAATATTGTTCGTTGAACGTTTGAACAATACTTTACGTAGTTAATTTATCAAACTTTGAAGCAGTCTCCTTTTAGTACAAACTAGTGCTTATACATAATTATGGTAGTAATGTGTATCAACCTGCATTATGTTGATCGAAAATATTGAAAAATTTTCTTCTGGTTTCAATTAATTTGATTCCACCTTCTACCCTGCCTGAAATTCACCTTTTTACGCCAAGCAAAATTCCGATCAATCGATCAACCCATCTCTTAAGGCGTTTTCGGGTACTTTCTCGGGTTAACTCGATACCTAACCGTCACGTTCGTTTACCTTACCCGAACATCCAACCCGTGTTCGGAAAGTACGGTGCCATAAACTCGATCACTGACCCAGGTTGAACTATCGTAACCCTATAAAAGAGCAGGGTCGTAGAGTCACCGCATTCGCACTGCAGTTCAATTTTGTATTTGAAAGGAGCAGGAATAAGTCTTCTACTCTTCTCACAATAATTTCATATATTCTATTCCTAAAAATTTTGGACAGAGAATAGAAATTGACTCAGTGTAAAATGTGTGATTCCATGAGCCGAGAAAATAAAGTGAAACAACTTCTTCATAACTTTGTATGCAGATCTTTCTGCGTTAAAGCTAAAGCCTTCTTCACTGATTCAATAGAGGTACTCAAAGATAACATTGAACATAAAAGAGCACACAAGAAAGATTTTACAGAAGCCAATAAATCCAAGTAAAGCTAGAGACAATCAGTAGATAAACTAGAACTGCAAAAAATAAATTCTCTACTTCTTCAACATAGGTAGGTACTCAAAAATTACCTTAAAAATGGAAGAGCACACCAGAAAGTATAAGAAATATTCTACAAAAACCAATAAATGCAAAAAAGCTAAAGACAATCCGAAAATGAACTGGGACTGAAAAAATTTTTTCATAAAATATTTGGTTATATTATGGATATGACTGTCAATTCAAATCCTAAACCTGATGTGTTCGTAAACTCAGAACCCGGGTCCGTGATCCGAGTAGATCCGTCATGTGACTCAATGGATCGAGTTTGTATCCTGAGTAAGTTTCCGAAAACTCCGATAGTTTCAAACTGTAATTTCTCATTTCCTATAAGTCACATCGTCTCAATCAACAAAGACGACTTTCCCTTGACGCCATATCGTCATACGCTCAACCCACGTTCTCGTCGAACAAAACCGATATTCGACAACTCAATTAAATTTTAATTGACGAAGTCACCGGTCCATTGTTGCGTCTTTCAACACACGGCTCTGGACGACAAAAGAGCTCACTTTCCTTGCGTCACAACGATGTTCAATGTCCGAAAATCGTCTGTTACAATGGATGATTAGCGCCCGTTCATCAGATACGAAGAGAAGTTGCTCAAATATGGGCTGAAAACGGTGCCAAGGATGGAAGGTCACAGGTGAAATGGTCAAGTGGGTTGAAAGAGATGGTTTGGCTGGTTTAGCAAGATTTTGGTTGAAGTAAGAAGGTGAATTTAGGGTCGAGGAAATGGTGCCTATGTCTGAAATAAATTGAAACCTAGAGTTAATTCTTCGTGACTAAAGTTTCTTTTCTGAAAGTTACAAGTTTTTATTGGTGTTTTCCCAACCACTCTGGCGAATGCTGACCAATTTGTTGAATTTTAAAAGAAAAATGGCGATAATAAATCAAATGATATTTCAGTAATACAGCATACGTAAGCAAACGAAAATATAAACAGGATACCATACATTTCTGTCTGTGGTGCTTTCTCTTTTTGGTGTCATATCAGAAAATGTTACATTCGGTCAAGAAAGCAAATTCTGATGTTGCAAAATTCTCATCTATTGCAATTAATTTTTATTTACTATTTATTGATAGCTGATCAGTAGTTGAAATTCAGATAACAGAAGATGTATTCTTTACTCTGTGATTTATACAATGTTGTATGGCTTTTATATCATTGACATTTGTCAAACAATGATTTGGAGGGCTCGTTCTACTTGAACGAAAGCTATATAGTTCTGCCTAAATGTCTGCAATTTTCGAATTATGAGCCGAAAATAGTCTCAAAGTATATAGGGTTCGACTGCCTGATGACGAATACATGGTCAAATTCAATTCAGTCTGTGGGGCTGCCCCCACGATAATTTTCGAAGGGATTGTCGTAGAGACTTGAGATTTTCAGGGTGTGTTGTAAAGTGTGCAGTAAAGTTCGTTAACCATCCAAATCGTTCAGATGTTCCATAAAATATGAAGATTCGAAATTTTTGTTTCTCAATTTCTCAGACAAAACAAAACCAATCGAAATAAAATTTTGCGGTCACATGCAAGATGCTCACAATAAGCCTCATGCAAAAGTTGTGGCCATAGTATTAACAGAACAATAAAAAATTAAATTGGAATGTTTCAAAGAAAAATCTTATATTTCCATAACAGATATTTGATTCGAGTGAAGCAGAGCTGTGCCGAAGTCTTGTGCTTAGTGCTCGTGAAAGCACTCGAAGCACTTTTGTGCTCGAAAGCACTGTGCTCGCGAGCACTAGATTGAACCAGTGCTTAGTGCTTCTTTAGTTTTTCTAAAGGGCTTAGTGCTTAGTAATTCGAAAAAGTGCTCCTAAGCACTGCAGTGCTCCCAAGCACTGTCAGAAATTACCAAGCACTAAGCTTTATGGAATCGTCGGAACATGAAAATGACGGACTTTTGCCTGATTGGAATAGACAAAGAACTAAAATATTATTTTTTTTTCGGTCCACCTCTATGGATATCTAAGTTTTTGAATTTTTTCTTTATTATAACTCTGGTGTTAAAAAAACGATATCGATGTATGTTATGGACTGAAACAAGTCTTTATGTTCTCATTATTATGACTCGGAGAACAAATTGTAATGTAGTATGACGAAATTTTTTTGGGAAATGAATATGGAACTAATTTTTTTTACATACTTTTCAAGTTTTATAATCATTCTTTCAAGTTTTTTATTGGCGAATATTCAAGTTGCAGTCTATTCACTTAATGAATGATATGAAGAGCTCAGAAAACGTTTTTCCTAGCAGACGGCATTTTTTTCTTGCTTCGCCACAAAAAAATTCCATCTAGTTTGTTGCCAAGACGTCATTGTCTTTCTATAACTTTTGGAATTTTATTTTCTGTTTCGAGACCACTTTCTTCCAATTTTTTTTTATATGACGTCATGGTAATTTTATATTTGTCTGTGAACGACAATGTTAGACTTGCAGGCTGAGAGGAAACTATTGTCAATTTCAGTTATGCCCAGTTCAAAACACGATATCACTTAAAAGAAAAGTCAAGACATCAAAATCAAAATTTCAAACTAAGAACATTTGGATGGAAAATACAAAGGTTCATTCAGAAAAGTGCTTAGTGCTCAGTGCTCGTGTAAACGAATTACTTTCCAAAAGTGCTTGGTAATCGCGAGCATTCCTTAAAAAATGAGGGCTTAGTGCTCGAGATTCCGGAGCACTTTCAATAAGGCTTGGTGCTTTGTGCTCGAAGCTCTTTTCTTCAGTGCTCGGCACAGCTCTGGAGTGAAGTTTATTTTGTGAATGAAGATTAATGATTGATGATGTAGGTACTGAAAAGTCATGTAGAATTTCAAGAGGATCGCATCATCCGAACCACACAATTTAATTTTTTTAATAATTGATTTTTTACGTTTTCAATTCTCCAAATTTTTTTCCAGAATATTATTTATGTCTGAGATTTTGCATTCATATACTTAACATGTATCCCAAGTCCCATACAAAGTTTCGAGGTAATAGAATTATTGCTTCACCAATGAATGAGCGCTCACAAGTATTTTGATTTTTTTCATTCATAGAAGTAACAATGTTTTGCACGTTTGTTCATATTGAAATACCTTGAAGCTATTGTTGCATTCTATACATAATTTCCTTACGTTTCCTTCATAAGAAAAAATTGTCAATTTCATTATATAATTTATGGTCAAACCCAGCCTTCCATATTCCAGAGCAAAGATGTCCAATGGGCTATGACGAGAGTGCTTACTGGTACAAAAATTAACGAGATAAATCTTTATCTTTCTGATTAACTACTTGATCTTTCTCAATCTTCCTGAATACTTCCATAAATCAGATAACACTCGTCACTCAATGAAAATGAATTTATTGATTTCGACACTGATTAGCGGATATTGGTGTAATAATATCAGGTTGCATAAAAATAACGAAGACGATTGACATTTATAAAAACGGATATTGCCTCCAATATATCGAATCCATTATGGAGCGAGCGACTAATCAATTATTCCAGATGTTGCAATGAGACAAAGCAAGTAATCTCCTTGTTTTTAAACATTATTACTAATGACTCAACCGTTTGTCTGGGAAAATTGTTCGATCAAGTGAAAATACATTATTTATGTACATGTGTTCATTGAATCAAGGAGGTTGTGTATGCGATTGTTATCTTAAAACTTTTGTAACGTGAGAATTTTTCTTACGAGGAATTGGATTTTTTATCAGATTGTTACAAAATTGTTTTATAGATATTTCTGCAAGTTGTATTAGGAAATGGGATACAAATATTTTTCCTATGTACACTGGAACTTCTCCATAGCGAACGTCAATATAATGAATTTCTCTGCATAACGAATTTCGTTCAAGACATTGCACCTTGAATCCAAATTCCATTTTGAAAACACCCTCTAAAACGAAGTAAATTCTCTCTAAAACGAAATATTCCAAGAACACCACTCTTTGAATGGGTATTTGTGAAAAGGTTTAAAGATGGGTTTTTTCCATAATTATGCCAGACGTAGGTTATAAATCCCGAACATAAACTAAACCATTACATTGGGCGAATAGGTTCTGAAACGTTGGAATCAGCTGGAAAAGTTGATAATGACAGTATCGCTCTGAATTATTTCGTTAATGTCGATGTTAATATTGTAACAAATAAACTTCTAACTGAAAAGGATGGGGCAAATACGATGTTGGAGATCACTACGATAGCAGTGATGATACCCAGAGCACTGTTTTGACAATATTGTTCAAACAATGCCCAGAGCTTTGATTTAGAGAATCAACCCGCCAAAAAACCGAATCGTGAAGAGGAACTTCAAGCCTTTAAAACGAGTCTCCTCGTTTTCCGGTCCATTGAAGGGGTTCCAGAAAATATTTTGAATCTTTCAGAAAATGCGAAGTTTTTTTATGAGAATAAAATGTATTTCGACTGTACCACTCAGACAAAAATTACAAATTATTTGTCCAAAAAATTATAAATAGATAAGTATTTCAAACGTTTCTATACAGGGTTGGGATAAAGTTCGGCACCAAATTAATATCTTTAAAACGGAACGGACGATAATTTTGAAATTTGGCAGCTGAGTGTAATAGACCACAATGCATTTGATGAGCATATTTTCATTAATGAGATACTTCCGGTTTAACCGGAAATGACTAAATTTTTTTTTATTTAAATGGAACACCCTGTATATTTCTGCAGATTCTGAAAGAGCACTTTGTTTCGGATCTGTCCATACCAGGTTCCATGTAAAAATTATCTGTAAAAAGAAGAATTGAGACAACGAATTCTTGATGAATGTGCATTAATACATAGAGAAGTCTTGAGAAAAATACTCAAGAATTTGTTAATAGACTGGCATATTGTCAGGAGGTGAATGGCAAGTACTTTGAACAATTAAAATGATTTTTTTTTAAATTATTTTTAATAAATTTTTTTTACTAGTAAGTAATTTCTTCCTTTTATAGATTTTTATAAAAAATACGTCATGAAAAGCAGAGAGAGTTATGTACTACAAGTATTTCGTTTTATTTCTCACTATTGATACAAATAACAACGATTTATTTATTTGAATGGATTTTTTCTCAAACGTACAAAAAGACATTTACAGAGAATTTTTACATGGAACCAGATATGGACAGATCCGAAACGAGGTGCACTTTCAGAATCTGCAGAAATATACAGGGTGTCCCATTTAAATAAAAAAATTTTTGGTCATTTCCGGTTAAACCGGAAGTATCTCATTAGTGAAAATATGCTCATCAGATGCATTGCGGTCCATTACACTCAGCTGCCAAATTTCAAAAATATCGCCCGTTTCGTTTTAAAGATATTAATTTGGTGCCGAACTTTATCCCAACCCTGTATAAAATGCTTGTTTCGACAATTGACATCATGGAATCTTTTTTTGTAAAACGAAATTTCTGTATAACAGAATTTCCTGAAAAGTTTAGATACATATTGTACCGGGCGCTGAAAAAATGAAGTGCTCCTGCAAAAGTTTTTGCATTTATTTGTCAGGAGCAAATTGGTATTAAAAAAAACTTTTGTCTTTTTTGCCAGTAAAACTAAAGAAGGAAATAAATGAAAAGGATGATGTAACGTTTCGGTGTCATATCAGACACCTTCTTCAGACAAAATCTTCGGAACAGTGTGTTTTTTAATTTGCAGTCTAATTGACATTGAAAGTTGTCAACACAAATAGAGATCTTGATTCATTTAATTTTCTTTATTCATTAGGATCATTAGGATCTTTGCGTTGTTCCAGTTCATCACATGATCTCTGCTATTTGAACATAAATGATCATTGATTTGTGATCTTGTAATGTCTCTATTTTTGATGTTGTTCCTATGTTTGCGTTTTCTTATCTCTGAAGGTCTTGAAGTCTCTCCTATGTGAGATTTTCCACATATACAGGGCATATTGTAAACACACTTTCTTTATTTTGTGTTTGTGTTTTGTTGTACGGAGAAGCATTTCATTTTAATCAAAAATAATTTAATTATTTCTGTTTCAGAGAATGGAAATGAAAACCTAAAAAATGTTCTAAAAAGCAATGTAGCTGTTTCTCTAGAAACAAGCAATGACATGATGCAATCTTTGATTATTATCAACAGAATTCCAAGTTCGAGCTTCTACAATCGTGAGTATTTTCATGAGGGATAAAATTTTTCCAATACAAAATATTAAAAGACGTCGCTATTAGTAGCTTTAATTTCAACCAGAAGCATAAGGGCTGGTGGCAACGAAATTCGAGTCGAAGACGAGGATTTTTTCAGCTGCACGTATCCTTTTTGTTGAAAAATATGTATTACTTCGTATTGATTTTTTTTTACAGGAGCAATTATATGCTCCAATGGTATTCAAGAGGACTATTTCAGGAGTGGCAGATTATTCTGCATGTGTTATGTATAAGTATCAATTTGACAACAACTGTCAAATTTTGCCGCGGGTAAACTCGAGAAAATTGCCGACAGCTCAGGCCATACAATTTTTCCATCTAGAAACCATTTGTTATTCAAAATTGCGGGTTTTTAATTCGTTGAAATTAAGACCAAGGAAATAGCTCACATAGTTGAAATGTAGTAAATTTGAGTTGACAATTACCAAAAACTCTCTGTACCTACCCTGTCAACTGTAAACTCTAGACTTCTTCCCCACACAATCATCTCCAAACACCAATTCCGCTCCTGCTCCTTCATCTATTCCCTCTTCCACGTATTCCTCAACCATTCTAAACCCTGAAAAATCATCTCACGTAGCATCAAGTCCCGACTTCTCGCCATCTGCGACTAGTCGCCATATCCAGAGTGCACATGGTGTAGACCATGTCGTGATTGCCAGTCAGGGATGGTTATTTACTCATGGCGTTCGTCAGGGTGATTACTGTGGACGCGTGCAAAATGCTGACTTACATCCCGCCTAATCAAGCTGCTACAAATTTCACCGTATTCGTATGATTGTGCGTTGCTTCATTAGGTGGGTAGAACGAGATTTGATTTCGAGAAATGATGATGATGTAGGATCATGTGGATGTGCAAAATGAATGGTGTATGCTTCGAATGCTTTATTAAGTACAGAGGTTCTCGTGAATAAAAGATACACAGGGTGGGTATTTTAGTTGTTAGAAGTTTCAATTATTATCATTGCCAAATTTGAATTTAAATTTTGGGTGAAATATTATCATTGGAATCTTCTGACATATTGGTTCGAGTAGTTCCTTGCTAATCTAAAGTTTCGAAATATCATCACTGATGGGACGATTACATTGGGATACTTTACAACCTGCTATTTGGCTAGCGAATTTAGTAGCTGATTGTGAATTCGCTCAGTGTAATCGTGTTCCCTAGCCAACAATCTGATGGTAAAAAAGCTGCAACTAAAGTTGAAAGCTGGGCTACTTACAAGCTAAATCGCTGGTGTTTTGGCTCATTGACATGTAAACAAGCCTTGTGTAATCACAGTTGCTTCTAAACAATCTGTGAGTTCTCATCTACTTGGTAGTTTCTGGTTCTTAAATTTGAAACGTATTCGAAATTTTTTTATTTTAGATCCTTGACAACGATAAAAACATAAACCTCACGTGGATCGCTAGATTGTTGGCTGCTCAGAGAGTAAAAAGTTTTGTGTGTGACCATCACAATCTCATAAGCTAATTCACTCTCTTCTAAATTCGCTCATAGCAGCTTGTGAAGTAGGTCAATGTTATCGACCCATAAGGGAGTCGTACCAGTTTCTATCGAATCTTCTGGTTAGGGGAAAGTGGGGGAATTGGAAACACTGAAGTTCAAAAGCTAAAAGTCAGAAATTAATAAATATATTGGAAATTTATTAAGAAATAAACTTGGCTTATTCAGTTACAACTGGAAAACAAAAAAATGTAAAATATCAACATCCTCTGAAAAATATCAACGAAAACAAAAATACTATTGTTCCTGTATATGACGCGAAAAAAATGTTTAGACTTTTTTTGTATATGATTTCAGAATTTTTTATATTCAACTCTATTCTTCTAAATATTCCTCTGTACTTGCCTTCTGTGTTTTCTTCAAGTTGGGTTTTTATTAGCGTACTTGATAATATTTGAGAGTGCCTTTTTCTGTCGCACAGAAATGGTTTCTGTTTTATGAATTACAGGTACCTCTACAACTAAAATCAGAGATGCAGAACTTGATGGAGATGATGGGGTTTGGTCAAAAATATATCGCAGCTTTCTTCAAAACCGATTGAAATTCAAAAACCGAAGATTAATGTTGACTTTTGTTTGTATCACAGATGAAGTATTTGTCACTTGATTTTTTCCTTGGTTTTTTTCCTTTTCTTAGTTTTCCAAATCCATTGTCTTCTAATCGTCGTGTCACTGTTATCAGTCAAATCTTTTCTATTGCAAACAACTATATTGAAAAGAACGTCAACTTGATAAGAAAGATGAGTAAATGATACAATCAATAGAAAAGACAAAACTCATACGAAAATACAATTCGTGCACACGATTTTGAGTTTTTTATTTTTTTTCGGCAGTAGACTGAAAAAAAGAACTGTCATCGTCAATTTCAAAGATCTGTGTTAAATTTTTTTTATCTTCAATCCAGACAGCGGTTCATCACGAACAGACTCTGTTAGCTGTTGCAATTTCCAAATGAGCATTAATGAAAACACTTACGAAGTATTTCATCTATGCGAGACAAGCCCTATTTTTTTTGTTGGCGACAAAAATGTAACATCAACGAAATTAGTTATGGCACGAGCAAGGTTGGCGACAGTGCACAATGGGAGGACAGATATAAAGCGTGGATAATTGCAACTTATGGGACATTTATATTGCAATCTCTCCAACCCACATATTTTATAGCCTGTCTTCTCGACCTACGAGGCATCACTACTACTAGACGATAGACGGTTGGTATTCAAAAGATAAACGTACTCGGTTGATAGCTCGGATTGCAATTTTAAATTCCATTCAATTAAGGATTGGCATAATGAAAACAGATATCACTAATTTTGAAATGCTGTTTTTACACAAGTTTCCTATCATTATTCCGAGATTCATTTGTTCAAATGTTCAGGGTTGAATACCACGTTTTAAGAATACAAAGCGTGCCATTTTTCAATATAAATAATCGGATGTTTATTTCATCATAAAGAAGAAGCTATGCCGTTATTAGTGGAAAATAACATCAGGCAAATGACCACCACGACCACGCTAATAGGACCATACCCTTTTGATGAAATTTTCCATAACCAAATTGCAAAGTGGCTGCCTTATGCCCTCGATAGCCTCATGAATTCCATCTTGGAGGTCTGGAATCGACGCTGGGCAACTATTGACGTAGATCTTCTCTTTCACGTGGCACCAAAGGACGAAGTCGCAAGGTGTTGGTTCACAAGATCTCGGTGGCCAACTCTGATCACCTCTTCCAGAGATAACACGGTCCGGAAACTTTTCCCGCAAAAGATCAATGGCTTCATTGCACTTGTTGAGAGTAAACGTTGTCCAGATCAATACTATCCTATTTCGACCATAAAAAATCATTAATCATCTCTCGATAGCTCAATCCATTCACCGTTACTGTTGCTCCAGCTTCATTTTCGAAAAACTGAGGTACAATGACTGCCGGACCATAAACCGCACCAAACAGTCACACGTTAAGGATAGAGAAGCTTTTCAACAATAACTCTTGGGTTTTCCGAGCCCCAGATGCGACAATTTTGCTTGTTGACGAAGCAACCGAGATGGAAATGGGCCTCATTATTCAAGATGATTTTTCGATGGAATTTCGGATCATTTTCATGCATTCCATCGACATTTCTTGAAACGTCTATCGTTCCATTTTTATTAATGGCTTAGTTTATACTTGTCAATTGTCAAAAAACGACAGCTTCGAACAAGACATCTACCGAAATAGCGGGCTATTCAGAATAACACCTCTTATTGGAAAACCCTTAATGACACAATTACCCTTTATTATAGGTTTATAGACATATGAGGTTTTGACGAATATCGAAAAAAATTCCAGAAGAAGCTCGAATGTAACTGTAAATTGTAGCACAAATGTGTTATTTATATTATTTATTACTTTCTCGTAGTTTTTCTGTATTCGTCGTTATTTTTTCAGATGAAATTTAATGATGGAAACTCAAAAGAATGAGAAAAAAAGTTTTTGTTCAATGAAAGCCTTCTATTCTCATTTTTCAACTCATTCTTTGAACAAATTTGAAAAACAAGCAGTACACTTATACGAGCAGACAGAGAATTTTACTGAGCCTTCAAAGGACGAAAGAAGAAAAGACAAGTATCATGAGAATAGGGCGACTAGGCATCTAAATTTTCTCTGATTTTATTTGAAATAAGTGAATAAACCAGATTTTCATGTTTCTTCAAAGGTGATAAAATGACCGTTCTAATGAATGAACGATAATTATTCAGCGAGTGTTCGATATAAAAAACTCCACACCATATCGGCATATAACAGTTCCCACACAAGTGATATTTCAAGACGAATTTATAACCAATAAATACCGTTAATTACCATAAATCGTTGAAAAAACTAATCCTCAGTCCTACTGATAACCAATTAACCTGTCAATCCAATAAATATCATGCTCATCGATGCATTCAGCCAGCAAATGTAAACTGTACCAAACAGCTCAAGCCACCCTTTTATGGTAGAAGTGAGAATTATTGCATCAATTCCTAGGAAAAACGCCATATTTGCATAAGTCCCTTATGCTAGACTTGTCCGATTTTCAGCATAATTGATATTAGCCATGTTTATTTATGTGTTGCATCGAACGCAGTTGGCCATTTCACGATCCTCAGGGCATGTCTTTGGCTTGTTCTAGATACCTATCTTATTATGTGCCTACTAGCAGACTAGCAGATATTGAATAATGATGATTATTTACGTAACACAACTATATGTCTTCTGTGAAGCATAAAATGTACGAATGTGTTGCAGATTGTCCATGGTATTGCGAGGTGCACAAATGGGAAATTTGGTACGATAATAATTATTTATTCATGTTGGAATGGTTGATCAATTGTGTCGAGATTGATCTATGGTGAGGTGCTTGAGGGAGGTTGAAAAATAGGTGTTTCGCAGTGGTGGATAATCTGGAAGAAGGTGGAGTAACTACTGCAATTTTGTATTTAAATATTGTACAATAAACTATGCAATCTTTGGGTCGATCTGAAAATGGCTTATTGCTAAGGTATTTTGAATTTAATTTCATTCAACAGGCAATATAACTCAGCTTCGACATAATTTTCAATACATAAAAACCTCAGATCAATGAAATACATAGATAAGCCCGTTCAGATGTGAACAGAGGCAAAAATGAGGACAAGATCACTATGGGCGTTTTCGAAAACTTACTCGGGTTAACTCGATCCCTAACCTTTGCGTTCGTTTACCTATTAACTCGACCTTTGACTCAGGTTGATCTATCGTAACCCTACACGAGAGCAGAGTCGTAGAATCACCGCATGCGTACTGCAGTACAATTTGGTATTTGAAAAAGAAGGGAATAAGTCTTCTCCCCTTTTCTTAGTCATAAATCCTATTCCTAAGAATCATGGAAAGACTAGATACTTTTGCTCAGTGTAAAATGTGTGGTTCCATGAGCTGAGAAAATAATGTGAAACAACTTTTTCATAACTTTGTATGCAGATGTTTCTGCGTTAAAGCTAAATCCTTCTTTACTTCTTTAATGGAGGTACTCGAAGATAACATTGTACATGCGAGGGCACACCAGAAATCATAAGAAAGATATCAGAAGAGCCAATAAATCCAAGCAAAGCTAGAGACAATCAGCAAATAAACTGGAACGGAAAAATCAAATTCTCTACTTCTTCAACATATAGGTACTCAAAAATATCATCAAACATGGAATCCATAAAATATTTGGTTATGTTATTGATACGACTGTCACTTCCAATCTTAACTTAGAACCCGGGTCCGTAATCCGAGTAGATCCGTAACGTGACCCAATGGATCGAGTTGGTAACCCTGAGTATGATTCCGAAAAAGCCCATGTTTAAATTTCATCCCTGCTGTTTATAAATATTAATCTTACTTCGGTTATTTTCATGATTTCCGTGATATTAGCACCGGCTTTCCTGATTCTACATTTCAATACCTATACCTTGCAGTTATATTGAAGTTCATTTAATTCCGAAATACTGTATCATATATTATTTGCAAGACATGTAAAATATACGATTGCTTACGAAAAGCAACATTCCAGAGTTGAGTACAGTAGCATGGGCTGATTATGGATAGTAGGTATTAAAATAATTATGTTTCTTTCATTCTGTGAACCTATAGTCAGCTTGGTGATGTACCTCTGCTAATAACCATAAGGTTGATGCGTCTTGTTAGTTAAAGAAATACTATTGATCTCAGCTTGCTTGGGCTGTCAAATTTCAAAACGAAAACAAACATTTCCTTTGTATATTTTGTCCTCAAATTTATTATATTGATTTCACGCTTGGGATCTATCTATATCTATATCTATATAGGTTTTTGTTTATCTGAGTTACAAATACTGTCAGATAGCTAATTCGATCCCAATTTTTATAATACGCCACACCTTGGGTGAAAACTCGAGAGTTTGTGTCTTATTGAGATTTTTCATCAAGAAGTGGTGGAAATAGGGATGAAATATCGACTTATGATGATTTTTAACATAACACAACTATAAGTATTCTGTGAGGCATTAAATATATGAATGTGTTGCAGATTGTCCATGGTATTGCGAGGTGCACAAATGGGAAATTTGGTACGATAATAATTATTTATTGATGTTGGAATGGTTGATCAAGTGTGTCGAGATTGATCTATTGGTATCAAGGAGCTTGAGGGAGCGAAAAATAGGTATTTTGTTGTGCTAGGTAATCTGGAAGAAGGTGGAGTAACTACTGCAGTTTTGTATTTAAATATTGTACAATAAATTATGCCGATCTGTAAATGACCTATTGCGAAGGTATTTTAAATTTTATTTCATTCAACATGCAATAAAGGGTTTTTCAATAAAAGGTTTTTTTTGAAAAGCCTGCTATTTCGGTAGATGTCACGTTGGAAGCTATCATTTTTTGACATTTGACAAGTAAAAACTACACCATTAATAAAAATGGAATTATACACGCTTCAAGAAAGAATTGAAATTTTTAAAATTCACTATAAAAATGGTGAAAAGTTCTGTAACGTGGTTTTCTCGGTGAAACTTACCTCGAGCGCCAGCTATTCTTTTTTCTTATAAGGGAGAATAGCAAACCTACCAGGGCAGCTACTAGTCAGAGACAGAGTTCTTCGTTATCTAAGATATTAGCGGTAACAGAGAAAATCAGAAATAGAATAATTTACACAATTTATTCAAATAGCGAAAATGGTTATACAAAAATACAGTGATAAAAGACGCTATATGAAATGAATACAAAATATAAGATTGGTCAGTTTTGTCTGACTGCGAGCACTTTCATAAGAAACAAATATTTTCCCGGTACGAGTCAGCCAGAATAGAAGGTGGGTTAAAGCTAAACGGCGAATTCAAATATATGATAATATCAGGGAAAAAAAGGGATAAAAGTGCACAACGGTTATATTTGTCCGATATTCTTTCAGTCCCAGAATTCACCACGTTGTCTACCACTTTGCTTGTTTCACGTCTAAACAGGTTGGGTTTGGCCAGGTGAAATTAGAGGGTTGAACAAGATATGTCGAACGTGCTACATCATTAGTTCGGTTATGCCTTCCGGTCTGACCATGAGTTTACACGCCATGAAGGACAGACTAACTACAGGCACTAAGGAGCAGGACAGAGCAGGAATGTTATTCGGTTGAACGTACTATAGCATTGGTTTGCATCAGCCTTCCGGCCTGACCATGAGTTTATACACCATGAAGGACAGACTAACTACAGGCACCGGTTGTACGGACAAACGTACTATAGCAGTGGTTCGCTTGAGCCCTTCGGTCTGACCATGAGTTTACACGCCATGAAAGACAGACCAACTACGGGTACCTGGACAAACTAGGAAAGGTATCTTACGGAATCTGACGGAACAGCTATTTTAGGTAGACTCAACGGAGATTAAAAATAGGACTGTAGTAAATCGGCTCGGTACTTACAATTCGATTGCACTAGCACTCACAGCAAGGTAATAAAACTTAGAAAATTTGATAGCTACAGCACGGTCGCTTAGAAAACTTTGAAAGGCGTACGTCTAGAGCAGAAAATAATTCGGAACTAATTAAAAAGGTAGACGTCTAAAGCAGAACTAATTCGGAACTAATTAATGATGGAGGGAAACCCCGCCCTTTATAATCTTCCGGAGGGGGTGGAAAAGGTAGGCGCAGAAACGTTAAAAATTTCAAGAGAGTACCTCGGTAAAAACATCTTCAAAACTGGCTTATCGTACGTATATGCAAAAAAACGGCGTTATCTGCGATCGGTGTTGTTCTTGCGGACGGTTCTACTATGTTTTCTGTATGAAAAACAAAATCGATCGCAGAATGTTCGGTTTTTTCGATTGTTGTGAATTAATTCTGAAACGGAATGAAAATTCACGAATTTAAAATGAAAACTCGGATAAATTATTTCAAAATGAAGATAAATTTCCCGGTTACGAAATTGAACTTCATTACAGTTCTTCCGAAACTTTGCAATTGCAAAGTCGAAAAACTATATGGATGGACATGGTCGCCTTATGAAGCATATGATGAACATTATTTTAACAGAAAGTGATGAGTGCAGATTCTGAGGAAAGGTTCACTTCGCTAAAGAAAATAAAGAATTTCAACGATACCCCAGAAAATATACTATACAGGGTGGCCATTTGAAAACGAAACAGACGAGATTACAGACGAAATAAATTTTTTCGATAGAAATGCTCGGACAGGTCGATTTCTGTTTCGAGGGGGACAACTTAATATGTAGGTTACGGACGCATAGCGCTTCAACCCTTGCTACTACAACCCTCACCCCCAATTTTTGAATAGGGAAGATGGGGTGAGTGATACCTCATTTGAAAGGTGTTTTTATACTGATTTCAGCACAGTAATTGTTTTTTCATTTTATGCATTAGTTCTCGAAATATTCTCAACTAAGTATTTGAAAATGAAGTGGTGTTTTCATGGCACTTGTAGTGTTTTTTTTTGTGAAAAATCGACATTTTGAGCTTCAAAACAACCATGTTTATCTAAATGTCGTTGTCGTTGGCGAATATTTTCGGAGATATGAATTTTTCTATGTTAAGGGGGGCGTTTTAACCCCCTGGATCCCTTTGCAAGTGGATGAAATTTTCAGGAATAATGATATTAATATTGTTAACCTACTTGCCAAATCTTATTATGCGCCGGCGAATATTTTCGGAGATATGAATTTTTCCATGTTAAGGGGGGCGTTTTAACCCCCTGGATCCCTTTGCAAGTGAATGAAATTTTCAGGGAATAATGTTATTAATACTTTTAACCTACGTACCAAATCTTATTATGCGCCGGCGAATATTTTCGGAGATATGGATTTTTCTATGTTAAGGGGGGCGTTTTAACCCCCTGGATCCCTTTGCAAGTGGATTAAATTTTCAGGGAATAATGATATTAATACTTTCAACCTACGTGCCAAATCTTATTATGCGCCGGCGAATATTTTCGGAGATATGAATTTTTCTATGTTAAGGGGGGCGTTTTAACCCCCTGGATCCCTTTGCAAGTGGATGAAATTTTCAGGGAATAATGATATTAATATTGTTAACCTACTTGCCAAATCTTACACTACAAGTGCCATGAAAACACCACTTCATTTTCAAATACTTAGTTAAGAATATTCCGAGAACTAATGCATAAAATGAAAAAACAATTACTGTGCTGAAATCAGTATAAAAATACCTTTCAAATGAGGTATCACTCACCCCATCTTCCCTATTCAAAAATTGGGGGTGAGGGTTGTAGTAGCAAGGGTTGAAGCGCTATGCGTCCGTAACCTACATCTTAAGTTGTCCCCCTCGAAACAGAAATCGACCTGTTCGAGCATTTCTATCGAAAAAATTTATTTCGTCTGTAATCTCGTCTGTTTCGTTTTCAAATGGCCACCCTGTATATGTGACTCGCATAGAAAATACTGATAGTACTATTTCCAGTGAGCTTAATCACTTGGTATAACTTTACTACGATTACTTTTTCAGAGCAGGATCGCTCACGTCCTGTGGACTTCACTTACATGTTTTGCATGATTTCATTATGCCGAGGTCTTCACAATTCGCGAGAATGGAAACTCGATTACTCAAACTAATTAGGATTAATAACAATCGTTATCAAGGAGAACCAACAATATTAAAGAAAAATTACGAATTAAAGTTAACGCACCATGACATTATCGAAGTTGAGAGGGACATATGGCAGTGAGATCGAGAATAGGTATGTAAAAAGGCCAATTTAATGGCCAGTA
Source organism: Propylea japonica (assembly GCA_013421045.1). Lineage (NCBI taxonomy): Eukaryota > Metazoa > Arthropoda > Insecta > Coleoptera > Coccinellidae > Propylea > Propylea japonica. The sequence goes on along the minus strand of CM024248.1, from coordinate 1,715,957 downwards.
AAAGAAAAACGACATTGAACGACCAATCACTGTGTTTTAGCTGATCGTTTATTGATGGAAGGATATCTTGATGAAATTGAAGCAAACGAGGAAATGGATAAAATCGGATTTTCGATAAGCAAGAGAAAATATTTTATTTTCCTAAATGTTGTATTGTTCTGCGTGGTGAAGTCTCTCATTTATTCAATCAGGGGGTCTCTCCTCACTTTCCTGGTACCCAGAAAATTGGCTAGGTATTGCTTTCAGTTTTGATTTAGAAATAGCTGGAAAATTTTCAACAGTATATTACAAGTAATACAACTATGTATAACCTATTCAATTGTACATGTCAAGTGTCGGAAGCGACCTAACGTAAAAGATTATTATGTACTCACGGTTTTCTGTATTGTTACGTTTTATCATCAGGGTTCAAATATTTTCTACAAACTTATGAATGTTTTGAAGGGGTTACATCAATTGCTTTTGGACAGTCTTATCGTTACTGCGGCGTGCTCGATATTGTAAAGTATTCACTGATTATGATGAAGAAATAGAATATACCCTTTTTTACTCGACTAATAATACCAAACACTAATAACTAGGAATTTGTTGTAATAATCATGAATCATTGACAGTACAAGGAACTTTGACAGGACCTCACTCAACAGAGGCGCCAACTAGCGAAAAAAAACGGAAGCTCTCATTCAGATGCCATAACTTCAACAACATTCTTGTCACAAAATTAACATAGTGATTTCATTTGATGCATCAATGGTACCATGTTGGTTTGATTTCCTCCTAATTCTCATCACCAATAATTAATCGTGAGAAATGAACTGCTTGGAATTATCTCATGTGACATGCACTAAACTTTTTGTACTACTTCTTACAATCGACCAGAATCGAAAAACGCTATAAAGATGTCTTTTCCGATCTACGATCGAGATCAACTAGATCACGTTCGATCATCTCTTAAATCATAATGGCCCGAAGATTGTTTCGCCATATTTGAAGCTCTGGATCTATCAGAGACGTATCGAGAGCTACTTACAGGTCGGGTATAAAATATGGCGTATATCTATAATTCGATCTCGAATCATTCAGTTTCTCGGATTTTTTGCCGGTTTCCTACCGATTCGCCAACTGAGAAATTTAATGCTCTTACACCGCGAACGGTAAACGGGATAAGGATCACCTTTGGTGATGGCAAAAAACGGAATACGGCCGTTTTCTATTATGATTTATGGGGCGCATTGCATGGTTTATTGGCCTGCCATACGTATTATCTCGTAAAATTGTTGGTTGGTAATGACATGGTTGAGGATGTTAAGGAAGCGAAAGTGACGGATTTGTTCGTGTCGTTGGGTTGGTACTGATGAATTGTCATGGATTTTAGTAGTGAAAATTGTGGGTGTGGGTTATATTTGCTGCTGAAATATTTTGGGAAATTGATTGAGAATATCAACGTGATTCTGGTAGCAATGAAATGCCATATATTTTGTGAGAATTGTGACGTGTTAGACTGATTTGAAAATATTTCCAGGAATTAATTCAGAATTTCAACGAGATCCTGATTGAACTGCCACGGAAGGGTTCTGATCCTAGGAACGGAGCTGATGAACCTTTCCAAACGAGATTGTAAGCCTTCTGTATTTTTGTTTCCTTAGGATCTTTCAATTGCTTATATTTCTGCTTGAAATAAGGGCTCGGAATAATATTTGAATTATTCGATTTATTCGAATATTCCAATAATTCGAATATTAGAAAATAGAATATTCGATTCATTGGAATATTCGAATTATTTGAATAAATTATTTATATTCACATATTCGAATTAAGCTTAAGCTATCATTGAGACAAAGCGAAATATACCAGTGAAGCAAATAAATAAATTTAAATACTATTTTTATTCCATTAAGAGATCAATTATCTGGCATTTGAAAATCAATAACCTATTCAAATCATTGCAAAGTAAGTATTTATTCCGAATTAGCATTTCCAGTATTGTTTTTCTGTCCCGTTGTCAAAAGCATATCTTCAAATTTTCAGATTCTGGATTCATAGTAATGTTTCATTTGCAAATTCATTTGTTCAGGTAATGTTATTTCCTTTTGAAGAATGCTGTATTCATAACCACCCTTCTCTGAATAAATCAATTGATAAAGTTATAAGTTTTTCTGTTTAGAATAAGAGGCTTCATTCAAGGTGAACAGCTTGTAAAATTGGTGAAATCCCCTTCAGAATGAATGAAGAAAACACACTCGTTAGCTAAAGCGGAAGTATTCGAATATTCGTTTTAAGCTGTATTCGAATTTTATTCGAATTCATTCGAATATTCTAATAAATTCGAATAAACTCGAATAAATTCGAATATTCGAATTATTCGAATATTCCCTGATCGAATAAAGAAACGGAAACAGTTGTTGAGTAATATTTCGAACTTCGTGACACAAAAACTGAGGAATGTGCATAATGGCCCAATAATTGAATTAAATTAACATCAGTAAAACAAACATCCTTCGTCCAAACTGCCTCCAATCTACATACACGTCGTACCAGAAAACACCTCAACTAATCACGAACGCAGCGCCATATCAAGAAAAACACCGAGCAAATTATTATATGCAAAATGATTTATCGACATTAGGAGCGTCAATTAATCGATCCATTGTTGTGAAAACGGCAATAAAAAATTATCCTGCCTTTTTCGTATGCATATAAATATGAATAAAGTTCACCAGAACGCCTAGATCGATTCCACGAATCGCAAGGTCGTCTATCGGTTACACAAATGTTGCGGGAAAAAAAGGAAACAATATAATATTGAAATGCACCAATTATCGATCTCCACTCGCTGCATATATCATTTATACCGTTATGATGTGTGGGAACCGCCGGTTTGTACATATTACAAGTCATACATCGACCGAGTAAACTCGTATTATGGAAACGGCCTCATAAAAAGTCGTTTTTTTTTCATATCTTCGCCTTGAAACCATTGAGCGACATTCGATCGACGACCAAATCGGAAATGCCGCTCTTCTGTGCTCCGCTGCAATGGCGCTAGGCGCGCCTACGTTTTTTCTATGACTTTCCAGTTGTGGGATATTTTCCGATGTGGAAGATCTGATTCATTGGCTTTTGTGAAATCATTTGTTTTGATTTGCGAGGATCGGATTGCTAGGTTGTAATTTCACGGTTATTAACTAATTTGACATTTGAGGTGGAGAATATGGTGATGAGTAACGTGATTATAGATTGTATCGAGTCATCTTATTATTCATGTGGATAATTATGACTGTTATGAAACACCACTCCTGTTTTATATTTCAAGTATATTCAAGGTTATTTGCAGGTGACTACGTCGAAAGAGAAAAATATCATCACTGGCACTTGGTCGCATATTCAAAATCAAAGACAACAAAAATATAAATACTTGATTTTATTGCTGCATCAAGGATATTTTAAGATTTCACATCTCTGAGATTATTTTAATCCATCCAGCTCATTTCAGTTCCATGAGCGAAGGGTCTTGCATAGACAACTTGGACTGGAAATAAAGATAAAGGTCATCAGATAATTAAAAAAAAATAATATATTAGTCAAAGCTACAGTTCGTTCAATCACAGTCTGAATGTGCATATGACTTTCAAATGGCTATAGGGGAAAACCCGGATAGATGCCCCACTTTTTGAATTTTCCTCAAATTTTTGAAAATATTGATTTTATATGTGTAATTTCTATGAGTGTAGGAAGCCCCATTATTTGATTTGGAATACTGAGACTTTTCCATGACATAGCAATCCCAAATTGCACAATAATTTGATTTTTGTAGAACACTTTTTTTGGGGATAGTTGCCTACAAGTATGGATAGTTGCCCCACCATGAAAATACTGGGAGGAATAGATGCCCTTCATACTGTGTGAATCAAAAACCCAACTAAATACAATGAGATTTTCTATGCTTAAAACAGCAACTTTATATAAGTAACATGGATCGAATTAACAACAATTGTGCATTTTTAATTGAATTTCAAAATCATATATTAAACGAAAAGTTGCATTCTTCATGTTAACATAAAGCATTATTCCACACATTCATGATAAATTAATTAAATAATAAGTCTCAACAAAATGATCAGGAATCAAGTTTAAAATCAAAATAAGACAATGAATCGAAAATCTGCTAAGAAGATATGGTTTTAGTTTAGATGTCCTAAGGGGCACCTATACCTCAAAAAATCAGGGCAACTATCCTTTTCGATAGGGATAGATGCCCATGATTTTTTTTTAATAAATTGAGAAGAAAAGAAAAACTATTTGTACTCAGATGTACACTCAATGAAACACTGTATTGGCGTAATAAAAAAAATTAATGAATTTATTACCACTTCAAAAGTTATACCTACAGCGGCAAATACCTACCTCTAAAAGTTTGGCATGTTTGTGAAGTTCGCTGTTAAGATGATAGCACACACTAGCTTCACTTTACAATTACCCTTACAAAACTAAGGTCCAGAGTGACTGTAGCACCTACTTATAAAATTAATTTTTTGATACGTGTTTCGGAAGTTTGGTATTTTGAAAATGGGGCATCTATCCAACTGTGTCATCTATCCGGGTTTTACCCTATGTTATATGAAGGTTAAGTAGTGAAACTCAAGGATACAATTTCGGTGCGCAATTACTGTTCATTCTATTTATAAATGATACATATAGCCTTAGATATAGAGAGAAGAAAAGGTTTTTTTGACAACTGGAAAGTTTTCTCCAAGGGTTTGCATTACTGTGGCTGCCAAAATGTTCACTATGAAAATTATGCCCTCGTTATAAAGGTGTATTTCCGAACGATTTTGTCACAATAAAAAGGAACTATGCCTTTTCAGAAACTCTAAACCCTTAATAATGGCTAAATATTTAATTGTTTCAAATGATTATGTTTTCCCTAAAAACAAGAATAATTGTGGAAATGAAATAACAAAAATCATGTTTAATGTTCAAATCATATTGCTTTTATAGTTGTACTTCAATTTTATAATGCAGGAAAGAATCCACTGTTCAACTAACATCAATAGCATTCAGAGCTGAGAAATGTGTTCGGAAAATTTATTTTGCATTATCTTCATTTAGTTGTCGTATTCAATGCTTTGATATCTTTTTTATTCATTTTGTCATATTTCTTTATTAAATTCATATTGCTTTTGGATTTTCGATGATGCAATAACGCCTTACTTCGACCTGAATGGCAAAGAATAAATTCACCATTATTTAGTACATTGAAATTTGAAAATTTGTGTACTCTAGACATACTCCAACAGTGGGTTAGGCGCGAAACCTTACCACGACTTCATACATCCTCAATTTTCTCAGGTCTATCAGGATTATACCAACATCGTTCTCTCTCATGATTTTTTTGCCAGCAATCAACTTGTAGCAATAGATTTTCTCAACTGACTTTTCTTCAAACACCTACTGTTGAATTTGATGCTATATATTTCTGGACACCTGATAGAAATGAATGTCTTATGATCATTATATTATTGAGTGTTGAACAAACAATGAAACATTTACTACCAGTCCGTTGTAATTTGAAAATTCGTGTATTTTAGACATACTGCTATTGATATACCGTGGAGACTCCGACAGTGGGTTAAGCGCGAAACCTCACCACGAGTTCATACATCCTCAATTTTTTCACGTCATGTCTATCAGGATTATACCCACATCGTTCTCTTTCTTGTGAAAAACCATCATTGCTACCTAAAAGCCCTGTTTTACGTAATTCTTAGTTTGAAGATGATTAGCAACTGCCCCTCCTGCCAACATTCTTCCACATTCATGACGAAACCAATAGGTTTGACCACGACTCCTCAACCATAAACATAACGTATCAATTCAACTCTATCATGATTTTTTTGCCAGCCAATCAACTCGTAGCATCCTATCACGATTTTCTAAACTAACTTTTCTTCAAACATCCGCTGTTGAATTGGATGCTATATATTTCAGGACACCTGATAGAGATAAATGTTTCATTATGATTATATTATTGAGTGTTGAACATAGAATGGACGTAGTAGTAGTACTACGCAGTACGTTGTAATCTGAAAATTCGTGTATTTTATACAAACTGCTTTTATGTACAGTGGAGACTCCGATAGTGGGTTAAGCGCTAAACCTCATCACGACTTCATACATCCTCAATTTTTTCGGCTCATGTCTATCAGGATTATACCCACATCGTTCTCTTTCTCGTGAAAAACCATCATTGCTACCTACAAGCCCTGTTATACGTAATCCTAAGATTGAAGATGATTAGTAACTGCTCCTCCTGCCAACATTCTTCCACATTCATGACGACTCCTCAACCATAAACATAACGTATCAATCCAACTCTATCATGATTTTTTTGCCAGCCAATCAACTCGTAGCATCCTATCACGATTTCCTTAACACGGAAAGAGAACATAACACTCATGAAATCTAAAACGAACTTCTGCACCTCAAGATACTCACCTACAAATATTGAACACTCTCATTTAGGTGCCTGCAGAATTTGAAATTCCACAGATATAATTATCAGGGGGTCCATATAAAATTCTCTTGAGTTGGCATCATGCAAAAAAAGGTAACACTGTCAAATGTATCATATTTCAGAACTCCCGTTTATAAAATTTGGTATGAAAGATGCAACAATGTTCTGAAATCTTGACCTGAAACGATTCCGTGAAAACATATTCAATGATCCCTCACTCTAAATGTGATCTTAAACGATTCTGTGAGGCGAAATTCAAAGGTCCTCCACTCTAAAATGAGGTGCTTTTCCACAGAAATAAAAAAGGGTCCCCTAAATTCTATTCAAGAATTTCCTGTTGAGTTTGATTCCATATATTTCGGAAACCTTGAAGAAATGAAAGTCGTCTTTTCATTATATTATTATATGCTCAATATGAAATCAATCTTTCACTACGCACTACTTTTCAATTCAAAAATTCGTGTATTTCAGACAAACTATTTTGATATACCGCAGAGACTCCGATAGTGGGATAAGCGCGAAACCTCACCACGACTTCTTACATCTTCAATTTTTTCGGGTCATGTCTATCAGGATTATACCCACATCGTTCTCTTTCTCGTGAAAAACCATCATTGCTACTTACAAGCCCTGTTATACGTAATCCCAAGATTGAAGATGATTAGTAACTGCTCCTCCTGCCAACATTCTTCCACATTCATGACGAAACCAATAGGTTTGACCACGACTCCTCAACCATAAACATAACGTATCAATCCGACTCTATCATGATTTTTTTGCCATCCAATCAACTCGTAGCATCCTATCACGATTTCCTTAACACGGAAAGAGAACATAACACTCATAAATCTAAAACGAACTTCTGCACCTCAAGATACTCACCTACAAATATTGAACACTCTCATTTACGTGCCTGCAGAATTTGAAATTCGACAGATATAATTATCAGGGGGTCCATATAAAATTCTCTTGAGTTGGCATCATGCCAAAAAAGGTAACACTGTCGAATGCATCATATTTCAGAACCCCTGTTTATAAAAAACGAGCTTCTGCATCTCAAGATAAGCCTAACACATATTTAACACTCTTGTTTAAGTAGCTGCGGTATTTGGAATTCCGCAGATATAATTATAAGGCAGTTAAAGTTGCAATAAGATAGCGTTGTATGGCTGGAAGTCGCTCGTAATTATAAGTTTGATGATTTTCGAATCTCCATATGAAGAGATGATTTAGATCCAGCGGTTCGCGTGTTGTGACGTTCACTGACGTACGGACGAAAGCACGATTTCTAAATCGGTTCGGTGAACTGGAATTCGATACGGGAACGTGATTCGGTCTTGATTTCAAATTATCGTATTGATAGCTTATTTGAAGAGTTAGATGAGAGGATATTACGTTGTTTCAAGAGTTGAAAATTGTCTATTGCGTGCTTTATTGTTTCCTACGAATAATATTGATAATATCCTCATATAGAGTAGTTCAGAAATTAAGTTATACGTACATAAACTTATACAAATATTCATTTAATTTTTCCATCAACAAGTACAACATTCAGAGTTTATGTTTAGATAGTTTCGAAGATGCGACATCTGACCAATGGTGTCCATTATTTTCAATACACTGCTTCAATCGATTTCGGAATAATCGGAAAATTCTGTCAAGCATTTTGTTGGGACGGTTGGCGATAGTTGAACGAATGTTATTCTTCGAGAGTCAGAGTCCTGGGACATTTGTTTCAAACATGTATTTTCATCCCATAAACAAATTGCAGAGAGCTATTTATATCAGGCGACTCTGCTGGAATGCTGAAAACCACAGAAGGGTTCTTAATTCACGACGTACTACTATTTGCTCCGCACTATCGGAATTGAAAAAATTTCTTCTTTCTATGCATTCAGTCTTTACTTTCTTTCACCGTTAATAAAATACTTTTTTAACGGTTCTAAACGGTAATTATTTTTTTCATCGTTGAAAAAAGACTTTTTGTAACGACGAAAAAAAGGAATCATTTACGCATTCATAGTGATGAAGAAAAGTCCAGTTTTTTGTCATTTGTACAAAAAAAATTGTTTAATTGAATTTCTCAATTCCAAGCTCCACTATTCACCCTGTATTTGAGTTGCAGAAAACAGTGAATTGTTCTCGAGTTAGAAATACAAACAACCGAAGGTATTTGCAAAAAAAGGACTCACGTATACCACTTGGTACATTACAAACCTTTATTTTCCGTTGTTTGCAATGCGTCCAAATATGTTAAAAGCAAAAATTTCTGATAAAACTTCATGCATGTAATTCCTTCCTGTAGAGTTGACCTTGCAGCATGCGTTTATCTAAGTTGACCCATGAACTTTTCCAGTCGCATAGTTGCATTTTCCTGTCCATATCATAATGGATTTATCGACTTCCATATAATGTTCACCCATAATGGAGAAAATAGTTATTGAATCAGGTATTTATGTAATAAATACCCATTATCTCCTACCATTCATTCTATTGTTTCCACCCATAAATCATAGCTAGCGTTCGATCAATTCATGACATTATAATGTTGTAGAATAAGGAAATATCTATGGGGTGTCTCATCAAGAATTTGACATGCGTAACTCTTTTACTCAATTGGATGTGAATCAAAATGTAAATGGGTCGGAACATCCATCCAGTAGGTATGGAGTTATCAGTTTCTCAAACTAGATCTATTTGTTCATGTGATGATTTGAAGAACCTTTGATAATTATGTAAGAAAAGGTCTACGGACTCCAGATAATTGATACAAAATTGAAACTGAGACTGACATATCTGGTCCTAAGAATTAATTAAATTATGATATTTCTCGATATATTCAATTCATCATTGCTTATTTTCAAAGTACTCATAAGGCAACAAGTCTCAATATTGAAATTATTTGGGATCAATAAAAGTGAAGTACTTGAAGCAAATGTATTTATCAGTTGAATACCCCATTTCATCGACAAAATCGATGGTTCAACTACCTCACCCACAATATTATCTGTTACCAAAGCAAATGTCAATTCAAAAGTACATTGAATGAATATATCGACTAATATTCAACACTCACAACAATATGTCTCAAATTGCACATTCTCCAGTTTGACGTTACGAATTCGAAATTTCTCTGAAAGATAAAGCACACCTGTATCGTAAGCATAAAATTTAACGATGCTTAAACAACGCCTCAGCAAAAACGAACCCAATACATGTGCATCCTAAGTTGCATTACTCTCTGAACACAAACTGCGATTCTTACTACGCTTAAAACAAAGACAATATTTCGATATTAGTCATTAACGCCACAATACTAGAAACTAATTATGAATTCTATCCCAGAAATAGAACCTAGTGACAGTTTCTACAAAACTTGTGAATGGGTCGAAACATGCGTCAGGTAGTTATGGAGTTATCAGTTTCTCAAACAAAACTATTTATTCATGTGATGATTTGAAGAAACTTTGATATGCAAGAAAATGTCTACAGACTCCAGATGTTTCATATAAATTTGAACTGAGATATCTAGTCCTAAGAATAATTCTGATTATGATATTTTTTGATATATTCAATTCATTATTGCTCATTTTTAAAGTACTTATATGGCACTAAGTCTCAAACTTGCAACATATACATTCTTTCGAAGTGAGAGCTAACAAAATACAATACATGATACAAAAAAGACCCTAGCTGAGGTTGGTGGAAAACGGGGTACTATTCTAGTCTGCGTAAGATACCAGAGCTCAGCAAAAACCTCAGTAGAAAAAAACCCTGTCTCGACTTTTTTACAAAATTAAAACTAAAGACTTTTCGAATAAATACCTTCAATATTCAAAAACAAAATACTCAATTCATGTTCCTGGGTCAGGAGGGTGTTTTAAACCAGGTCTGGCATTCCAAGTGATTATTTTTCAAATCTCCTGCTCTTCTAAAACGCTATAGGACCCTATTGAAGGGTAATCATTCTCCATAGATTTAAACAGTGGCATTTCATCCTGAATATCGAATTCAATTTCGGAATAATGATAAAGAACGTTTGATCAATAAAAGTGAAGTACTTGAAGCAAATATATTCATCAGTTGAATACCCAATTTTATCGACAAAATCTCATAATATTTGGTTCAACTACCTCATAACTCACCCACAAAATGTTATCAGTTACCAAAGCAAGTGTCTATTCGAAAGTACTCATTGGATGAGTATATCGACTTATATTCAACACCCACAACAATATGTCTCAATTTGCACATTCTTTATTCTGACATTAATAATTCAAAATTTCTGTGAAGTATAGAGCACACCTGTATCGTAAGCATAATATTCAACGATGCTGAAACAATGCCTCAGCAAAATCAAACCCAATACAGAAGCATCCTGAGTTACATAACTCTCTGAACACAAACTGCGATTCTTACTTCGGTTAAATAACAATGACAATATTCGGGATTAGTTGTTAGTGCCACAATGCTAGAAACTAATAATGCATTCGATCACAAAAATAAAACATAATGACAGTTTCTACATTTCTACAAAAAATGTGAATGAGTCGAAACATCCATCAGGTAGGTATGGAGTTATCGGTTTCTCAAACTAGATCTATTTATTCATGTGATGATTTGAATAACCTTTGATTTGCAAGAAAAGGTCTACGGACTCCAGATAATTTATATAAATTTAAACTGAGCTTTCTTGTCCTGAGAATTATTCAAATTATGATATTTCTTGATATATTCAATTAATTATTGCTTATTTTCAAAATGATTATATGGCACTCAGTTTCAATATTGCAATATACACATTCTTTCGGAAGGGGAGCTAACAAACACAATATATGAAACAAAAAAGTCCCTAGCTGAGGTTGGTGCAAAACGGGGTACTATACTAGTCTGCGTATGATACCAGAGCTCAGGGAAAACCTCAGTAGAAAAAACCCTGTCTAGCCTTCTTTACAAATTGAAAACTTAAAACTATTCGAATAAATACCTCCAATATTCTGAAACAAAATACTTCATTCTTGCTCTTGGGCAAGGAAGGTGCTTAAGACCAGGTCTGGCTTTCCAATTGTAGATTTTTGAAATCTCCTGCTCTTCTAAGACCGCTACAGGACCCCATTGAAGGGTTATCATCTCCCATAGATTTGAACAGTGGTATTCAATCCCAAATATTGAATTCAATGTCGAAATAATGATAAAAATTTTTGATCAATAAAAGTGAAGTACTTGAAGCAAATATGTTCATCAGTTGAATACCCAATTTTATCGACAAAATCTCATAAAATTTGCTTCAACTACCTCACCCACAATATTATCAGTTACCAAAGCAAATGTCAATTCGAAAGTGCATTAAATGAATATATCGACCAATATTCAACACCCACAACAATATGTCTCAATTTGCACATTCTCCATTCTGACATTACTAATTCGAAATTTCTCTGAAGTATAGAGCACACCTGTATCGTAAGCATAAAATTTAACGATGATAAGACAACGCCTCAGCAAAGACAAACCTGATACAAAAGCATCATAAGTTACATAATTCTCTGCGATTCTAACAAGGCTTAAATAACAACGACAATATTCGACAATACTAGAAACTAATAATGCATACAATATCGTGCATTCGATCCGAGAAATAGAACATAATGACCGTTTCTGAGAAAAAATGTAAATGGGTCGAAAACATCCATCGGGTATGGAGTTTCAATAAATCAGACCTCGATATTTGATACTCGAGTTGTAGTCCGCAGTTTCGTAACGATAATATGGAATCATTGCACCTCCTTAGGCGAAACTAGATGAGGAGTTTGTCGGTGTGTACTGTTTTGCGTTGGATATTGTTCTTGGTGTCGTTTTCGATTTTCCTTCGTTGACGAAGTATGATCGAGTTTCATGATACAGTATACAGGGTGTTTCATCATAAACTGGACAAACATATATTTTCGTGTAGAGGACATCGGGAGAATCATTTTTGCCTTATACAATATATCCCGTTTTCGAAGCATAAGCGAGATACAGGGTGTCAAACGTCATTTTGAGCAAGATTCTTATGAGTGTGGTCAGTTATGTATAACACTTGGTGTAACGGTTCTTGGTCAAATCTCAGTATTTTTGGGTCCTCTATCCAGAAAAGTTGACGAACTCCGAAAAAAAATTTACAAAATGGCGGAAAACCTGCAATGTTCCAAATTTTTTTTTGCGGTTGTCAAATTGACTTTTGTTTTCTGAATGAACACAATTTTATAAGACTTTCTGTAAAAAAATTTTTTCAAAAATCGAACCCAAATTTTTTTTACATGTCTACAGCGATGAAAAATTTCAGTCGAAATGGATGAAATTTTGTACAATTGTACTTCTTGAATTATCAATCACGAATATGAAAACAGAATCGTAAAATATCGAACGGTTTCGTTACTACAGTCATTCAAATGTTTCGTTCGGACCTCTGAAATATTGAAAATAAAATTGTTTTGGGTTCTAGAATCAAAATGATTAAATTATTGGCATCTCTAAACATTTTAGATGAATTTAAACGAAAAAAATCAGTGAAACTTAGTTGGGACTCGAAACGACGTAGGTATTAAATAGGGAAATGGCACTGTTCTAAGGATATTAATATTCGTTGCCAGGCAACGGTTGTCTGTAGTTCATAGAGTTTGACTACTGGCTAAATTATATTCACTGAAATTAAAATACCAGTCCAACTCTATGAACTACGAACTACTGTTGCCTGGCAACGAATATTAATATCCTTAGAACAGTGCCATTTTCCTATTTAATAACTACGTCGGTTTGAGTCCCAACAAAGTTTCATTGATTTTTTTCGTTTAAATTCATCGAAAATGTTTTGACATGCCAATAGTTTAATCATTTTGACTCTATAACATAACATGCCTAAAAATCAATGAAACCAGATAAGAATTATCTCATTCTTATGGTAAATTTAACTGAAAATGGTAGTAGTTAAAAATCGATGAAGTCTGGAGAATGCACAGGCTATTCGATCAGCCTTGCACGCCCAATCTATCTTTCTGGAATCGATTTTTTTGTTTGAAGATTCAACAGAGGGCTAGTGTATGCGAATTTACCAACAAGGAAACAGAATTGGGTCAAAATTTCAGAAACGGAAAGAAAATAAGTCAAGTATATTCAAGTAGCTGCCGGCAACTGATATGTCACTTTTTAGCACGTTGTCGACAATGTATTCAAATTGGAGGCACAGATTTTGAAAGTATAGCCGAGCTACTGAAGATCTTCCAGACCTTAAATTTTGAGAATTTAACTGTATGCTACTGGTTGAAACTACTTGTCTTAAAGTTCTCAAAAAATGACTACGAAGTGCTGTTACTGATACCTACTGTTCGATCCCTTCGAGTAAAATTTGCGATATAACAGTCTTCTCTTGCAGATGTAATTCTGGATTGACCAGACGCCGGGCTTTGGACAATGCTGCCTTTTTCCAGGAAAAGGCCGCTATGCGTCTGTCTTACTGCAGTCTGTAGAAAATTCGAACGCAATCTTTAGGTTCTACTAGGGAAGTATGCCTATGATGGCATCCTGCTTATGATGGCACACTTCAAAGAAATCTGTTAACATCAACTGAACAAACTTATATTTACTGAGTTTGTACGCCAAATGGCATTTACGCTTGATATACGTAGTTACATCTTGAATACTTGGCAATTTGTGACTGTTATAAGAGTTCATTCATTTTGGTAAGTGTTGATGTATGATAGTTATTTCATTCTTTTTCATTTTATTTGGATATTCAAAAAATCTGTGTAAAAAATGATTATACTTTCCTTTAATCACTCTATAACAATGCTTTTAGTGTGAAAGTTTTAGGTTTTTTCGTCTTTTTAGTACCTTTTTCGCTTTGTTGAAAAATATATGTTACTTATGCTTATGATGGCATAGCCAGAGTGTTCCTATGATAGCATAGGGTGCCATTATAGGAAAAAGAATCAAGATCAAGAGACGATTCCTCCAAAGCCTGGTACTTCGCAAGAAATATTAGAGGTATCCGAAAATAATGAAAATGGTTTCAAGTGAAGTATCGAGATCATCGAAAATCATACAAGAACTCCCACCACTGCCAACTGCCGTTGCAGAATCAACAGTGAACAGTTATATGCCATCAAAGGACATACATACGTGATCTTATGATGGCACCCGTGCCAATTTTAAAAAGTGCTATAATCCAAATTTTTAACAATTTATATTGAAACTATATATTAGAATGCATACTACATAGAGTAGCAGTAAATCTGTACACTCGATGACATAGAAAAATATTCCTTTAATGAAATATGTAAATAATTCCTTAAGGATGCCAACATGGGCACACTTCCCCTACTTGATGTAGGACTATTACTATTGTCCTTCAAACCAAGAAACTACTTGTGTCTCTTGTTATTCGCTGAAAATTGATTTGCTTCCAATACACCGTTTCTCCTGAAAAAATTTTTTTTTGCTAAGACAGTGAAGATTTTACACAAAAAATTTTCACATTACAGTCAACAAGTTTATTTTTAATAGGAGGCCAAGACATTTGACGATGTGTGCATTTTCAACAATATCTCATATGAATTTTTTTTCTTCAATCCCCATCAACATCGGAAATAACCAACTCGGAATCCCAACCAACACTTTAACCTTCCGCCAATTGATTTACGAGCGACAAACAAAGCTTGAGCGATATGAAACGACATTCATTGTCATGATTCCGCTACAATTCAATCAACCTCAATGAGTGAAAATATCCTTTAACGACCACGACCTCCGTCTTACAAATTAGTTTACGACCGGCGACGAGCCGCCACTGATTAGCATAGAGATGGAAAGACCACGCCCGACTACCGACCTACAAGTTCTACAATTTTTGCCGAGGAACTAGATCCAAAGCGACATTGCGGATATCAGTAACGTGTTCATATTCTATGGCAATCACTTTCAATTCTATTATTACTGCCCACTATTGCGCAAACTAATGGTGCAGTTTTCGTCATCTGCATGGAGATATTGTCCCTTTTTATCATAGGCACGAAGCCGCTAAAAAAGCCAGACTTGAGTATGTGTGCGCACTCAGTCCTATCGGAACTTGCCTAGACAAGGATGTCGGAATATTCAAATGATCGCGTTTGTACGGGTTGTCTAGGATGTAGACACGCGAGCTGATAAAAGCGGACTTGTCTAGAGTATACAGGGTGACTGGTGACGTAAGGGACAACGGCTAACTGGAGATAGAGGACCTCAAACTGAATGAGGATTGGGGGTTTAAATGTCCTATAAGGCTATTAGTTTCAGAGATACAGGGTGTTTTTGCAAAAGTGCTAAAACTATAAACTCCCATATCTTCGTCGATATGGCAAATTTTTCGCTGATATTTGGCAAGCTTGTTACTAAACATATTCTCCATCAGATCGAGAAGAAAAATTCCCAAAAATTGCAGGTCCGTATTCAAAAATTTCAATTTCCGTGTCAGGTGAGAAATATCACTCGGTATATGAGATAAAAAAAATTTAATTGCAGAATTGGAATCTTCAAGAAACACTGAGTAAAAATCTGTTTTTAGTTTGAATGGCACAAATTTTTCATAGTTTTATGATATGTTGAAAGTCGAATATTACAATTTATTCATATTGAATTCAAGAAACATACTATTCCTGATAGAAAAAACACTGAATTTGAGATGCTTAAATAATCCTGACGCATTTTGAATATTCCTTCACATCTTGAACTCCTTTTTTATCAATATTATAAGAAAAATTGAAAAAACAATAGAAATACAAAGAGAGGAACAGTAGCACATATGATTCATAAAAAATCAAATAAACAAATGCTCAATATGCTAGAGCCATTCCTCTCACACACTTAATGACTCTTTTGAACAATTGAAGTACTTTTCATATCCACAAGATGAAAAATTATACTCTTGATAGAACAGAAACACTCGAGAAAAGTTTGACTTTCTTCTCAAAACCCCTGAACAATAATCAATCTGGTACTTATGTTTTCAACAAAATTTATTCTTCAATGAAATAATGTATGAATTTTGAGGACTTACTTTCCTCTATTATGTACTTAGGTATAGCAACTTCATCTTCTTTTGAGAAGCATATGAATTTCTTTAATGCAAACAGAATATTAGGGAAACAAGTGATTTTTTAGAATAAGAGGTTTATTATTCATTACAAATAAAATACATCCTACTACACAGAGTAGGCTTATTTCAAAAAATGACGTTTATATTCATACATTCATTGATTGTGTATTATTGGGAATGGTGTCGTTTGTTTATCTACTGAAAAATGCCTTCAATATTCACGAATGAAGAATATGTAGATGATACTTGTTTTTGAATTGCGCAAAATGAACGGATATAATATTTGGTCTCAGAATAATCCTCATCTCAAAAGAGAAAGAAATCATTAGAGTTCAAGAGAGCCAATAAATGCGTTGAAGCAAATTGCTCTGATTTCGAGCATTTGCTTAGTTGTTTTCTCATGAATCATTGCATTATTTAATAAAAGAATAAATTTTGTTGAAAGAATAAGTATCAGATGGATTATTGTTCAGGCGTTCTGAGAAGAAAGTCCAACTTTTCTCGAGCTGAAATCTAGTGCTACTGTTCTATCAAGAGTAATTTTTCATCTTGTGGATATGAAACGTACTTCAATTGTTCAAAAGAGCAAATAAGTGTGTGAGGGGAATGGCTCTCGCATATCAAGCATTTGTTTATTTGATTTTTTTATGAACCATATGTGCTACTGTTAATCTTTTTGTGTTTGTATTGTTTTTTGAGTTTTTCCTATAATATTGATAGAAAATTTAATGAAAAAGTATTTCAAGATGTGGAGGAATATTCAAAATGCGTCAGGATTATTTAAGCATCTCAAATTCAGTGTTTTTTTCTTTCAGGAATAGTGTGTTGCTTGAATTCAATATGAAAAAATTGTAATATTCGACTTTCAATATATCATAAAAACTTTAAAAAATTTGTGCCATCAAAACTAAAAACAGATTTTTACTCAGTGTTCTTTGCAGATTCCAATTTCCCAATTTAATTTTTTTTATTTCATATACCGAGTGATATTTCTCACCTGACACGGAAATTGAAATTTTTGAATACGGACCTGCAATTTTTGGGAATTTTTTCTTGTCTATCTGATGGAGAATATTTCTATTAACAAGCTTGCCAAATATCAGCGAAAAATTTGCCATATTGACGAAGATATGGGAGTTTATAGTTTAAGCACTTTTGCAAAAAACACCCTGTATCTCTGAAACTAATAGCCTTATAGGACATTTAAACCCCCAATCCTCATTCAGTTTGAGGTCCTCTATCTCCAGTTAGCCGTTGTCCCATACGTCACCAGTCACCCTTTTGATGCATCACCTCCTACGCATGGTCTGAGATGTCCAAGTCTGTACATGTTGAGCAGAAAGTTAGACAAGAACCATTTTGCACCTAATTGTTTGAACAAAATTAATCCAGACAGATTCACGTTTTTGTTTGTTCTAGAAATGTCATAGTCTTATATTATATTATTTTAGACGCTTATGCCCTAATCCATTCTTGTGCAACCACGGGCCAAATAAAATTTCTAATAGTAATAAAATGTATTCGACAAAATTTAAATACACCTTACAATGGAAGAGATGAAAAAACTGATATAATTCAACAAAAAAACTCCTTAACTCATCAGTCAGGAGTTGTTTAGTTCTTATATAATGAGACACCTAAGATTGCGTTTTTCCTCAAGACATCAATATAATGTTGACTTTGACGAAAACAAGTCTTCTTTAATTTTTATGACTTTAATGATTTTAAGTATCCGCGAGTTCCAACAAGCACTCTTTCATAAATTCATCTTCTGAAAATGGCTTCGAGTATCCTGCTTGCCCGAACGATATCTTTGGCTTCTTCTTCTCTGTGCGGTGCCTTTCCGGCCGAACTGAGGCCTAGTGGCCCATTGTTCACCCGCATCGTTCTATAGAGACTCAGCTCCTCAGACACGAAGACAGAAATGTCGCGAGCCTGCCAGGAGTGGTCCCTCTCACCATAGGGATAGAAGGTGTTGGATTTCCTAGGTGTGTTGACCTTAACTCAGTAAGGTTCCCACAGTTGAACAAAATATGCTCAACCGTTTCATCAATACTCCTGCACCACCGGCATAGGGAGCAGCTCGTCAATCCCATTCTCTTCAAATGCTTGTTAAACAGGTGACCAGTCAATGCACCAGTCACCAGACCGAGTTAATTCCTTTCCAGCAACAGAAGCCTATTGACCTCAGATCGCGAGGACGGCCTCTCAGTGAGAATCCTCGACCACCTCAGGCCCACCCCTGCGCTCCAGTCCGAGGAAAATTCCCTGTTCAGCCAGTTCCTGAAGAAACTGCTGACAAATGTGCGACAAATTGGCAGCGCAGGCTCCGAACCAACAAATGCTAATCCGGCTCCCCGCCTAGCCAGTTCATCTGCCTTAACGTTACCTGGTATATCCGCGTGAGCCGGACACCAGATTACTTTCAAAAAGTTATCAGAGCCCAGCCCACGCGGAGCTTTCCTGCATTCTTCTACCAAAAGAGAATCAACTCTAACATCGAATAGAGATTTCAGAGTTCCCTGGCTGTCGCAACATATGTGAATGTGCTGGCCAGAGTATCCCTTGCGAATATTTTCTAGTGCGCATGCAAAAACCGCAAATAGCTCAGCTTGCACAATGGAACAGTCCTTCCCCAGAGGGATAGCCTGATTGAAGTGAGGACCCACGATTCCGGCTCCAGACCCTGTTGCTGTGACAGAGCCATCAGTGAACCAGGTGGAACCATCTGGACTAAGAAGCCTGTTTGATGAAGACCATAGGTCTCTGTCAGGAACAATTACCCTGTAGGGTTCGTCGAAGTAGAACTTAGTGCCCTCGCCGTCACCTCTTTGGAGAAGGGGAGCGTGAGCATCCTTAACCATTTTGAGGGCCCTTGCGTGCCCAGTGAAGAGTCCTACATCTCGCCATTGTCCCCGTTCCCAGATTCTTAGAGCTGTCTTCATAGCCACCTCTTTCACAACTAGGTGCAAACGAGGGAGACCCAGCAGATATTCCATCGCTGCTGTAGGGGTAGACCTCAGAGCGCCTGTAATACTTAAACAAGCTTTCCTCTGGCATTTAGTCATAATGTTCTGGTTGATGGCCCTCTCCATAGAAGGCCACCACACCATAGAGGCATAGGTTAGGATAGGCCTCACCACGGCAGTATACAACCAGTGCATAACGTGCGGCTTCGACATTTTTCCATCTCATCTGGTACACAGATATGGGTCCCTAAGGAAACGAGGAGCAGGCATAGGCATATACGCTCCCAAATACAGGGAATCGGTGCATTTGGGAAATTCTGGCCATAGAAAGTCTGTCTGTCCAGACAGTACAAAGGAGCCAGAATTTGCATTGTCTGTGATAGTCAGATGGCACTGAGGCAGCTTATGGCCGTTGATTGTAGATCAAGGACCATGTGGAGCTGCAAACAGTCCCTCAAAACACTGGCGGAGTACAACAAGCTAGTTTTAGCTTGAGTACCTGCCCACCAGAACAGGAAATGAGAGAGCTGATGCCTTTACAAAAAGAGGAGCAAATACACCCTTCACCGGACTCGTGCCCTTCTGTTGGGTATCACCTACACTGATTAGGGCAGAGGTCGACGTTTGGAAAAAAGGGAGAAACACTCTTACTGGATAAACACATCTGGTCAAAGACAAGCAAAGAGACTAATCGAACCTTCCAAAGAAAAGGCTCAACAAGCTCTATCGTTGTCAAAAATCGAGTTAAGGATGCTAATCGTCCTTCTCACAGGGCATTGTCCCGTGAGATATCACCTACACAAGATCGGTAAAGAAAACTCCGACATTTGTAGGTTAATATAAGAATCGGCCACTGAAACCACCGAGCACATACTATGCCAAAGCACTGCGCTGGCGCAAACCAGACTTACCCTACTAGGTGACGCGTTATTAACGCCAGCCGACATAAGAGCGAAGTCTCCTAAGAAGTAACCAGCTTTGCTGAGGAGGTTAGATTCCTACCAAAAACGTAGTTTTTAGAATTGTAACGCACAAAAGACCTTATTGGTCGCAGTGCAGAAGGGTAATCAACGTGCCGATCGACCACTATCTAATCTAATCTTCGAAATTTTCACAAAGATATCCTGCTGTCCAACCAAATTCTTTTGAACTTTTATTTCTGAATTGTCCAGTCAAACTTCTGTATTTTTGCAGATATTTGGCAGTAAAATGTCTTCTCAAATTACATTCTTTCGCAACTGCTACTATCTCATTACATATTCAAGGAGCTAATTTGGAGGTTTGTTGTGTGTAAAAAAATTTATTGGCGGGCCAAGAAAAAGAAGATCAACATCGCATTCATAAAAATGGTCTCGTACACGATACAACAACGCAATTTGTTGAATTTTCATGAAAATAAACGTTCTGTGAAAAGTGTTTTGAAAAAATCACGTAAATTTTATGCTTTACCCTATCGTCCCTCTCCAAGCATATTGGTCAAATTATGGAAAAATTTCGAGGGCAGTTAGGGTGGAAAATCAAAAAAGTGAAAAAGGAAGTTGTAGCGCTCTTGGTTCGTGAAAATGTTCTTCATAAGATGACGTTCATAACAAGTTGGATTCAATGGGTCCTCAAATTGGCGTATTTCACACAAGGATTCAGGTCTGAAGGTATATTAACTTCAAATGACTGAACTGAAGCTATAAGATCATTTAAAACGTCGAGACGAAGCCTCAGTTATGTCAAAACCTCAATTAAAGTTTTAACAAAAGAGTAGACGTCTGTAGAACTGCAAAATGAGGCCATCTGCTAGATCATTTATTTGTTTCTCATTTGTAAACGTCAGTTTCCAAAAACACAATATTAACCAAGAAAGTTCATTTTATCAAGTCACTAACTTGTAAAACTGACAGTTAACTTGTAAAATTATTACAAGTTAGTAGTATTATTTACATTGAGATTTGTCAAGTACTTGCTTCTAATTTCATTCATCCTTGTAATTTCAGAGTTCCTGAAACAAATGTATTTCTCAATAAACGTTCTCGAACTATTCGAAAACGATATTCGTACCTTGCTTTATTCGTATCTATTTGTTTTCCTTCTCAGAATTACAAATATCCTAGAGGTTTTTGACCTGTAAACTCACTATTTCACGTACTCGCTTCTAATTTCATTTATTCGTCTAATTTCATCGTTCCTGGAACAAATATTTTCAGTAATAAACGTTATAAAAGTATTCAAAACGATATTCATGCCTTGTTTCATTTGGATCTGGCCTTTTCATCAGAAATGAGCAAATATTCTCGAAGGACTTCTCTCTCGTAAAGCCACTGACAGTTGTCATAATTTTCCGATGTCATAAATAATCATAAATGATGCAACTTACGACATTTGAGACAATTCTTGAGATTTTTTTGGAATTTATCTAACCTTTTTACAAATGAGAAACAAATAAAATATAAAACAATACACGCAAGGTAACGGGTTTTACTGGCTCAAGGAGGTAACTGACTCGCCTGCGGCTCGTCAATTATATCCTCCATTCGCCAGTAAAACCCTCTTACCTGCTAGTAATGTTATATACTATTTTCGTACAAAAATTTCATACCTATACATAATACTTCAAATACCAATTAAAAATGTTTGAAAATAAATCCAAATTACAAAAATGTTTCCTTTGGTCTTTTGCAAGGTACCTTATTGGTGTGGATCAGTACACCAAAAAAAGATACCACTGTACTTGAATGCATACAAGTGAAATACCAATAATGATATGGAGCATAAAGATATTATCTTCGAACTGAGGTGGCGCCTTTAAGATAACTATCGAAGAACACCTGTGTTTGTTCTCCACTATGCAATATCTTATCAGGTTGCCTGGCTAACTCATAGTATTCAACATAATCATTTTTTGAAGTGAGTGAACACGATTTTGTAATGAGATATAGGTTAAGAAAATTGCATAATATCTGTCTGAAAGCGCTATCGAACGCTCAAAAACGGTGTAATCGAATAACAAATTGCTGCAAACCCAATGTTACTAGCAAACATTGTTCTCTCATCTGTGTAAGTGCAGAAGGCAGATCTCAGAGTAAAAGTAAACCTATTTCGTACTCTGAGGCAGTGATATTTTGGAATGACTTTGATGACGAATTTATAGGGAACTAGCGACCCGCCCTGGCTTCGCCGGTAATATCTTCGAAAATATTCACTTAAATCATACGTCTGAATAGTCTGAATTCTACCCTATAAGTTAAGTAGTGTGATGAAATGTCGCCAAGTTTCGATCCAAGTAAAATTGTTAAACAAAGACAGTTGCATCAAAATTTCATCATAAATTCCCTAAATTATGGCGCCTACCGACCCTCTAAGTTAGAAAAGTGGTGATCAAATACTAACTTGAAGTCTTAGTAACACTCAGTTAAAAAACATCAAAATCATTTCAGTAGCTATGGCGTCATGCGCTTCTTGACACGATCACGCCAGATTTCCGCGTAAATAAGGTATTTTGCCGCCGTAAAAGTAGGGTAGTCCGTGCATATGATTCTTTCTTTCTATTAACCAAGTCTTATGAAAATCCGTTTAGACGTTAAGGCAAGAATGAGGTAAACTTTTAACACAAACGATTAAAAATCACTAACTTAATTAGTTTTTTGCCTACTGCCTACGCCTTAAGTACGATAGCATGAATATTAATAGCCATATCCTTTTCTAGTAACTATCTATCACCTATAACTGAATTTCATCAAAATCCGTTCAGCCGTTTGGGCATGATAGAGCAAAACTCCCAGCAAAAACCATAAAAAAATCACTAACTCAATTCAGTTTTCTGCCTACTTCCTACCCCTAAGTACGATGACGTGATCATTTTGATCTTATATCCGTTTTTAGGTAACCATCTTTTACCTTACAAAATTCATCATAATCTGTTCAGCCGTTTAGACGTGAAAGAGCAAAAGTCCCAACAAAAACGACTAAAAATCACTAGCTCAATTTAGTTATCTGTCTACTGCCTACCCCCTAAGAACGATGGCGTGATTTTTTATAGCCTATGACCATTTCTAGGTTATCATCTATCACCATACCAAATTTCATCAAAGTCCGTTTAGCCGTTTAGGCGTGAAAGAGTAACAGACAGACAGACAGACAGAGTTACTTTCGCATTTATAATATTAGTATGGATTAATGGAACTCAGATGTTTTTGAACGCTCGTTCTACTTAAACAGTGTTATATCGTTTTGACCAAATATCTGTAATTTTTGAATTCTGAGCCGAAAATGATCTCAAACGATAGAGCCAAATGGTATACAAGTTGTTTCATGAAAGATGGCAAATCGAAATGAAACAGTGAACTCAACAAACTATAAGGCATCGCAATCATACTGCGTTCACCACGGAATAAAAGTAAAGCCAGTTCCCATTTAATTTTCATAATTCAATGTCACAGTTCTTGAAAGAAATATAGAAAAGATTGATTTTGAGGCAAGAACTTTGCTATTACTAGAATAATTATAATTCCCATAAGGAAAAATTAATAAAGTTTTCAACTTCCACATCGGATATAGCCGACAGACAATACAATTAGATTTTCTTGCATATATTGTTTCTACGTACACACATAATTACATTATAGTTTACATATAATTATAACATTGTGTATAATCTCAACCTTATTTGTCTGTGACTTTCTAATAAACCTGTTATCAAGAAGTTGCTCTGTTACATAAGTTAATTATTACTATTTCCATATAATGTGAGAAATATTGGTAATATTTCATAATGTGTCAATTAAGCGTAAAAATACAATTATTTATTAATAATATTTACTGTACTTCCGAAGGTAGGTACTAATATTCAATGAATGTTGATAAAGTTGCTCTTGAACAAAATAAATTGTATATCTGGAATATTTTTGTTAGTGAAAATTCTAAAAGATATGAAAAATGAAATTTTATCATTTAGTTTTTTATACTTTTGTCTTAGAGACTAGAGATTTTCAGGGTGAGTTCGCTCTCCTAAGGCCAAGGTAAAGTTCGTTAAACAGCCAAGGAGTACAGAGTGTTCAGCAAAATATGGTCATTCAAACTATTTGTTCCTCAATATTTCAGACAAAACGAAACGAATCGAAACGAAATTCTGTCGCCACATGTAAGATGCTTATAATAAGCATCTTGCAAAATTTTGTAAAATATTTCTATTACAACATATCCGATTCGAGTTAAATTCATTTTGTGAATGATGATTTTTTTGGGTTATCTTGATCAGAAGAAAGTATGATAATTCACATCAGTTGCACAGAAAAACCACGTAATTATATATGCACAAAACATTATCGTACTGATATATTTGGCACTGGGGTAAATTGAATCTTGATAATATGCACACACAAGAAAGAGTGGGTGTCGAGAGATCAACCAAATATGTGAATAAATATACGCATTTTATGATTCCCAAAAAATTCCAGTAGGGTTTTAATTAACTGAGAAATTGTTTATCTCCAGAATCTCCGAAATTTGCATAAAAAATATCAGTATTTTCAGTGGGAGAGTTTGTAATGTGTCATAAATATAAAGATGTGAATTTTGGAACTGACGAAAAAACTCAAATCGTATTGCGAAGAATGCATAAGTCGTATAGTAACGACTTTCCAGCTTTTCTGTTTTGTCGGAATGTCGTATACACTTTGCTCCTTTTATATCAACTAAATATTCATATTTTAGTATTCTTCATTCACAGGCCCAAACCATTTGCAAAAACTGGTAGGTTTTTATGGGAAGAGTTTATTTATAGGTATGTAATTTCCTAGCTATTCTTACCTCTTACCTAAAATCTGAATGATTGATAGTGTCAAGTGCTGTTGCAAACCATATCTGGTTATCCAAGATGAATTTTCAGAATCTACAGAAGTTCAAGGATCTCCTCACAAATCCATCATACTGGGATATCGTCCCCATCGTCTCGAGAAAATTTGAATAGGATTGAAGACATGGCCGTTTCTACCAGGGGTACATGGAAGATTTCGCGAAGAGAGCATTGAAAAAATATGATATCAAGCCAACATTATGGCGAAGATATGTAGACAGCACATTTGTGATATGGCAATATGGTAGAAAAATCTATATAGATTCTTATAGTCTAAGAGCCCGTGAACCCCAGACCTTCGTTATTTTATAAAAGCTGAAAACTTGTCTGCGCATGCTCCCAACACAGGTAAGAACGATGGACCATTATGAAGTTTGGGTTACCCTGGCTTTGGCAGGTAAACGGTATTAAAGGGGTGTAAAATACTGATCTAATTTCGTCAAATAATAAAGTGTGATTTTTTGATATTACCTTCAGAATATCATTAAAAATCACGTCATTAATTGCCAGACACTTTCTATAGTAGCAACCCCTTGCCAGACACCCTTAATGTTCATTAAATTATATGTAATTCTACTTACGTTATAGTATAAAAGCTGATTTTTATATATAATATTTGGTAATAATTAGATAATGTTTTCTCCATTAGCCAGACATTTTTGATAGTGCCAACCCTTTGCCACACAAGCTTGTAGTTTAGCTGCAGGTGCGAGCGCGAGACAGTATATATGAGTGGGTGCGAGTGAGACGGCATGATTATTATAACTTATGCAAATACATTTTTTGGTACCGATTTATAAAACTAATCATTTAAGTGAATTTTAAAAACATCATTTTCATACAATCAGGATAAAACTGACGAAAGTGAAACCTTTCAACGAAAATCAAAATACTAAGGAATGTATTTATGAAATACCCTGTGAATGCGGCAGATCCACATTGGGGAAACTAAACGCCCCATCAAGATTAGAATCAAAGAACTCCAGAGATTGGCTCAACTTGGGAAAACTGAAAAATCCAAACTAGTCCAACATGCTATGAACGAAGACAACAATATCAGATGGAACGAGACTTCCATAATATCAGAGGAAGAAGAAAGATGAAAAAGGTGGAAATTGAAGGAAGCAGCCTTCATGACTATAACTGGCAGCCCGATCATTGAAATAAAGGATATTTGGAGACCAATAATACGTTCTGAGGAGGACGAACTCGAATCAGGGAAATACCAACCTAATTTAACTACATCACATATTGTCTTAGTTGAGAAATCATGTCAGTGACCTTTAACACAGAATTTGTAAAATTCAATTTTCTTACAGCTGATGTCAGAAGCTAGTCGCATTAATTTTGCTGAATTTTAAGTTCAATTTTGCGATTACCGTGAGGACGGCTTACGCATGCTTGCCAAAACGTTGGTTAGAACAATCCAAGATAATGGAAACGGCCCAAATAATCTTTCAACTAATGAGCCATTATCAAGAATTTTTCGTTCACAATTGAAATCCAGCTTTGTTTTAAGTAAAAGAAGTCCATTTTATTCTTCTGTCAGAAATTGTGACACAAAGTACCTAACGGCAGTTAAATGATGTTTTCCCTCGTGTTTTCCGAAACTCAAATTTGTTTCAAAAATGTCTGAAACAATAGCGGAACAGTTAGCCCACCAATACTTTCAAAAACCTCAGTTATGCTTGAAATTTCGGAAGAAAACTTCACGACATAATTCTTCACAATCGAAAGACCTCGTTCTTACATAACACCTCCAGAATAACCAATTATCAACGACAGATCCCAACGCCTTTCTTCTGCCAGATTTAAACGGTATGACACCATCGCCTCACGACAATTCGCACCTTAATTAACCGCACCATTTTAAGACGCCGACAGACGTTTTTTCAACGTTATTTATCCGATCGTTATTCAACGGCGATTTTTTCCGCAAAACGCGACATTTTCGTGCGCTTCGACCCGCCATGACGTCAGGAAATTAACCAATCATGATTTTAATTAATGATGCGGCACGAAAATCAGCCGATGCGAAATATTCGCCTTTTACGCAATTCGTGCCGTGATGCCGGTACGGGCGATGAGCGAAACGCGTTTCGCAATTATTCGGAGTTTCAGGAAAACGATAATTTTTCACAGGAACGGGCGGTGTTGCCAGATTTTTTGTACTTAAGATAACAAGATCGTTAAAATTAATATAGTAAGCAGGGCCAGTCTTCAACTAAATACAGTGGAACTTTTCTATAACGAACGTCTGTATAACGAATTTCGTACAAGACATTGCGCCTTGAATCCAAATTCCATGTTAAAAATGCCCACTAAAAGGAAGTAAATTCTCTCTTCAACGAAATATTCAAAGAACATCAATCTTTGAATGGGTATTGGTAAGAAGGTATAAGGGTGGATTTTTCCGGACGTACGTAATAAATCCCGCCCTTAAACTAGATCATTACGGGGCAGAGAGATCCTTCTGAAACAGTTTTAAAAACACCCCTGGCTATTTGGTTTCAACCTAACCATTACGTTAGTGTGAAAAATTGTGCGAAAATGTCTAAAGAAAGTGCTTAAGTTTGAATGATACACTTATATTTATCAGTGAAGTCGACCGCGAGATTGCCGACTGTAGAAAATTTTTTTCTGTATAACGATATTTCTTTTACCAATTTTTTTTTGGCGGATTTCGCGTTTTCACTATAAGATGAAGTTCCACTGTATTTTGAATGACAGATTTCGCTTATTACCACGAATTTATTTTCATTTTGTACCTCAGTTAAAGAGATTCAGCACACTTTGTTCGAACAGGTTGGAATGAATAAGTGCCAAAAAATTCCGGAAGTGATTCTTTGTCAGAAAGAAAGCTAGATTTTTTATATAATTTTTTTAGAATTCTTCTGTTTATTTAAACCCCCTAAAAAGCGGATTTCGATTTTATTCTTGTAAATCGAAACATTAAGACCAATGAAGTCAAGCAGATATTCTATGTGGGCGAGAATGCATTCAAAAGTGTTTTGTTGGTGTTCCTCTATGACTGCGAGCATTGGAAAAAGCCACCTTGAAACGTTGTTTAAAAACTTTCTTTCCGTATTCATACTTCACAATAAGAAAATTAAATCATATTTCACGAGAAAAAATATTCTGCATAAATTGATCCATTCTCAACAAAGGAGTTTTCAGTAGTTCCTAGCTTAAAGTAAGGTTTTTTGCGGAAAAACAAATTATCTTGATTTCAGAATAAAGATCTATCGGCTATATGCCTTCTCTTAATAGAAAAAATCTCGAATGAATCGATATTTTATAATTCGAGTTCTTTCGAAATTTGAAATCTGATTATATCGAAGTTTTATATTGAGCTGCCCAATGCCATAACGAAGGCTGGTTCAAAATTTGGTGGAGATCAAAAGACTCACTAATAAACATTTCCATACTTCGATTTTTCTGTAATAGTTGTTGCTCTGCAATTATCTCGAACTGTACTATTTCTAGGGAACATTTGACAACGTCGCTAGAGTATCTTGCCCAATTGTTGTTCCGCGATTTGGGAGGTCTCACGAGCAGACGTCAGAAGTAATTGAGGTGAAAATGCATCTGTTGGATCGCACTGTTCAAAAATAGTAGTGCAAGAAATTGCTCGCATTAGGTAGTTGGTACATCATTGCACCCTGTGGTGTTCCAAAGGTTAGATATTCCTTTAATAACTACAGTCTCCGGCAAAACAATCGATCCACTTAAAAAATCGATGAAGTTTGTTAATTCATAAATATGTATTTTCTAATCCGATTCGATTAATTTTTTTTCAAATGTAGGTATGCTCATCATTAATCAATTATCAGTTTTGAATTTCAATTGAACTCGGTGTACGTCAATTCATACACGGTGAAACAAAATTGGTTTTTTTACCCTTATTTTAGACCACCCCTGGTGTGCTCCAGTTGCTCTACCGTGTGATTGATTTCTTATTTGATCAAGACATCGTCTCTTGATAATTCAATTCTTCATTTGTAACAAAAGCTCAATTTTTGTTGAGATACAGGGTTTTCAGAGCAACATTAAACTTTACAATTTTTCTATGGCTATGAAAGTACTTTCACAGATTAGCCCTTAAATCCCAACGTTATGAAAATAAACAGAAAAATAAGTAAAAAAATAAAGCAAGAGAAGTTTTAACGCGAAATTTTGTTTCGTGGGCACCGTTTATTGGAAACGATTTCGTGCTAATGCTTTATAATGCCCAACCGCATCAACCGCATGTGGCTAGGATTGCCAGGAAGTATTTAGCAGAAATTGATATCCAAGAATTCAACTGGCCTGCTCTAAGCCCAGATTTGAACCGAAGTGGGCATGTTTGGATGCTCTTGGGAGGAAAATTCGATCTCGCGTACCAACTCCTGAAAATTTATTTTTAATTAACTCAAAACCTTATTGAGGACATGTCAAACGAATTGAAAAAAAAACACGTTACGTTTTTGACTCAGTTTTCTGTTTGTTTTAATTTCAGGTTGAATTTGTTGTATGTGTGTTGTAGTGTAGCCTAAGCAAAATTGAATGTTCTACAAAAACCCTGTCATGTTTTACCTACAATTGATATAAAATTCGTTGGAATCGGACTTGAAATATCATACGTATTTATGAATTAACCAACTTTATCGATTTTTTGAGTGGATCGACTATTTTGCCGATCAGTGTAGAAGATGCAGTTTATATAAAGGTGAAGCTATTACTGAGTATATCTAGCATCCAGATATTTCAATTTTCGCACTTTGGGACAAAAATCAATTTGTATAAGCAGAGTTTCCAATATCTCGAAATAACATTATGATTTTCGTTAATCAATATGTTTTTTCCAGACTGTGATTTATGTTACCTACTTCTATGTTCAAGAGCATGCGAGTTTATTGGTTGGTAATCAATCGGTAATACTATGCTAAATATTCATCTCTTTCGCAATTGGAAAGTGAGGATTTGAAAAAAACTGCTTACTCGTCTACTCTTAAGCACTCTTTAGTACTGTCCATTTATATCTTCAATTCTGTGATCCTGAAGAACTCAAGATGAATTCGAATATTTCCTGATTGAATGAAATGTTTGTTGGGAAAATTTATGATCTCCATTTCTTCTCGCATGTTTCTAGAGTGATGTAGCTGAGGGGTTAGAATATATTTTTTTCGTAATGAATCGAATCTGTCAAAGACCTTCTCAGTAAAATCGATTTAAAATTTGACTATTTTTATACTTTCTGTTCCAGAAGAAGAATTCGAAGAGCCAGTAGAAATCCATCAAAAAAGCAGTCTTTTCAAGCACAAGTGGCAGCTCTTGCAATAAACTTTCATCAATAGGAATCCCATCAAGCAAGAACTAATACTCGAGTTTCTACACAATGCATCTCTTTCCGTTTTCATTCAAGTCTCGCAGAGTGTTAACGACATATGTAAGATTGACCGGTTCCATGAGAACGTCTATCAATGAGAAAATGCTAATAAAATCTCGGTATTCCGCCGTATCTAGAAACTACGTCTGATGAATGAGATTAGATGACAACGAAGTAAACGAACGACCCAATTCAAGCCACCAACCACTCGCCACTTAAATAATTCATCGGCCAAAGTTGTATAAGTCCTCCTTCGGCGACGATCCTAGACCGCACTCGCCATGGTCAATCCATTAGATTTATACATAAATAGTCCCGAACGGACGTTCAGTCGCCATTATTCAGGAAGTTTTTTTCGCGAAATGAAGCGACAAAAACAACAAAAAGGCGTTATAGACCAGATCAGCCAATTAGCCTGGTGGAAAACAGGTCTCTTGAATCCGTAAGTCTTTCCCAAAATGGCGCAATCAGGATCGTCTAGAGCGTGGATCGCAGTTAAATATGGTCAGAAATACCGGCAATGATTTCATTCTAAGGTGATGTGTCGCTGATAAACCGTCGTGGGTCTAAATGAAGAACTTAAATGGTGTGCTTCGCTTCTTGGATGCGCGACCTGGATTAATTAGGACTGGATCACTATAGTCAGTTCTTGTATTCCTGTTCATTTTGAGAGCTTCTTGAGATGTATTATATTCAGGTTAACAGGAAGACATTTTGAATCATAATGATGGAAGAAAATATATTCAGAAGAGTGTTTTTACAAGAATTTAGCTGTGCAATGAAACTCCATGGCAATCAGAGCTGAGCCAAAGCCTTGTTCTTGATACTCGAGGTTAGAAAGTACTTTTCAGCTCGTAAATATTGTACTCGCAAGCAGTAGATTGAACAGATGCACAGTGTTTGATGTTAAGAGATTGTTTTAAGAAGGCTTGTTGCTTGGTGATTCCAAAAAATGCTCCTCAGCACTTTATGGATATTCGGAACATCGCAAAAGTTCTCCCAAGTACAGCAGTGCTCTCAATCACTGCAAAGTGCTCTCAAGCACTGCATAGCGCTTCTGAGCACTGCAAAGCTCCGGAGCAGTTTCAGGATTCACGAAGAACTAAGCTTTATAGACTTGTCGAAATATGAAACGTGGGGCTTTCGTGTTTTTGAAATGAGAAAAAACTTATACATGTTTTTTTATTCTTCTTTCGGTTGCACTCTTGTGAATACTCAATAAATATTATTTAAATTAGATTTAGGTTGTAATGATGATTTTGCGCGATCTAAGCGTTATAAGCTGTTCAATGTTTGAATGTCGTGATTTCAGAAAACGGTATTCCAGCATTCGTGTCAGAATAAGTTTTTCACCTTGCTTCACAATGAACATGAATCCATATTTTCTAATGAACTCAGAATAATATTTCCACAACAGCTTTTGGGGCCACTTCGACAGCGTCTTTGACATTCGATAAAAACACTCGAAAACTTGTTTGCGCAATCCAAACCTATTAAGTTGCCATTAAACAATAACATTGCGCTCAAAGTGGAACTATTAACGATTATGCACTCATTAATTCCTAACAACTTTTCATAATATACTCAAAAGAAACTGCCAGCAGATAACGACCGACCAGTTTTTTGCAAAACCTGGTGGATCCAGACCTGTTGCCCATTAGGCTGAAAAACATGTTATCGAAACAAATTAGCCTTAAACAAGCCCAAACCGACCAATTATAATCGCATTGCAATCGAACATGTAACCATCAATCAAGCAGCGCGCTTTTCTCCGATTCCTTTTTTGGCACTTAGAGACAGTGCTCCAATTAGTGTGTCAATTTTCAGATATATCAGATACCCATTGACAAGCGGAGATATTCAATTATGTCATTTAAACCGCCCTCAAACTAGAACCTTAAAAAATTAGGCACTCATAAAATTAACAAAAACTCTCTCAACTAGACTCAAAAATCATAAAATTTGCGAAGTGGAACCATAAACGATTATGCACTCATTAACTTCATAGCAACTTCATAGACGAGACACAAAAAAAACTTTTGAGGTTTCTTTGATACCCTCTTCGGCTTTGGAAATAGCTATCAACAATTGTTTCCTCATTATCAAAATCTATGAAGTTGCATGACGATCGAAATAGCATTTCGCTCAGAGTAGAAGCATAAACGATTATGCAGTCATTAAATTCACAACAACTTTTTATACAAGACTCAAAAGATACTCCCATCGGATAACAACCAACCAGTTTTTGCAAAACCTCCTGTACCCAGACCTGTTGCCTATTAGGCCGAAAAAACATGTTATCGAAACAAATTAGCCTTAACAAGCCCAAACCGACCATAATCGCATTGTAATCGAACATGTAACCATCAATCAAGCAGCGCGCTTTTTTCGGATTCTTTTTTGGTACTTAAAGACAGTGCTCCAATTAGTGGTGTCAATTTTCAGATATATCAAATACCCATTGACAAGCGAGATATTCAATCATATCGCGAACGAATAGAATACTCGTTCAACGATTTCGAGATTACCATATGGGTCGGTTGTAAGAACCCGAATGATTGCATTCTGCATTTTTGGTTCGTTGAAAACGATTCCGATGATAAGATCTGAAAATTTGATTGTGTTGTGTAGATGAATGAAGATGGAGTGGAGGCAATTATTTTTGAAATTTTAAGTAACATGGCATAAGTTATTTGAAATTTTATTGATCTCATAATGGTATAAATATTATAGAACTGACATCAATCAAAAATTAAAAGGCTATAGACCTAATAAATTACATACAAATGAAGACTTTGAGAATTTTCCTCCCAAGTAATATCATTTTTCCAGAAGTAAGTTGTTTTTTTGAAAATTTCAAGAAGAGCCCTGAGCAAGAGCTTGTGAGTGGTCATTCATTGGTAGAGCAATATTCCTATTTCCTCAAAATTTAGTATAGAACTTGAGATTGATGCTAAGTATACGAGTGCAAAAATTCAGCACGAACAGAATTATACTCTGAAAATAATTAAAAAAAATGAAATATGTAAAAAATCCATAATGAAAATTTGGGAAGAGCCCTGAGCAGCAGTTTTTTAACGCTCGTTTATTGGTTTAGCAATAAGACTATTATCTCAAATTGTTATATGGACTTTTTGATACCAAACATATAAATGCAGAATCTCATCAGCACAATCAGAATTAATTCTGGAAATTATTCAGAAAATGAAATATGTAAAAGATGTGTATTCAAAAAATTAAATAATATGCATTTTGCATCAAATATCGATTGGAATATATTCTGGGAGAATTCTGCATTTCTTAAAAACTTTATAGTTTTCACTCCTCACTCCTTCACTTCTCTGAAACAGAAATAATTGAAAATTTTCAATTAAGATAAAGTGCTCCTGTGCGGATTTCTCCACTTATTCTCTTGAAAAAAATGATACCTAACAGTAAAACTGAAAAAAGAATTAAATGAAAAGGATATGTAACATTTCGGTGTCTATTTCAGACCTTCTTCAGACAAACATGTTAAATCTTCAGAATTCTATGTTTTTTCATTTGCAATCTGATTGCAAATGAAAAATTGATCATCTTCTAATAATTTTAAGTACTGTAACATGAAAAATGGATTTTTTTTTTGATTTCTTGTATTTTTCTAGAACACTACAGAAGCTCACAAGAGTTTACTGAGATTTACTACAGTTTCCAAAATATTACAAGAGTTCAAAAAAATGAGCCCGAGTTTGTGTGTTGAGACAGTACAAGGGAGCTAGAATTTCCATTACCTGAGACAGTCAGAAGCACTAAGGCAACTGAGAGCCCCTGATTGCAAATCTAAGACCAATTGAAGGTCTTCTTTACAAAACTAGAGAGTACAACAAGGTACTTTTATTTTGGCTAGTTGCCCATCGCTATCAGAACATTGAGGGGTCGATGATTGGGAAAAACAACACTTTAACTGGATTAACACACCAGTGCAAAGACAAGCAAACAGACTGATTCCCATCAGAAGAAGAAGTTCAACAATCTTTATCGTTTAAAAACAAGTTGAGAGTGCTTCTGGACTCCTCAAGCATTGCAGAAGGGTAGTCATGATGCCAATCGACTATCAAAACCAAACTCCAGATAGATTCAACCTAGCGCTAGAATTGGGTCAACAAAAAAAAAAGGAGAAATAAGTAGGTCTATCATGGAACAAACAAAAGTTATTAAAATTCCATACATTCAGCTCAATCTCAGTTGAATACTATACCTTTTGAACAATCGCTGCGATATCATTTCAACGATAAATCTCATCGTAGTCTTTTTTGTTTTTAACCCCTAGGACCATCAAGAATCCGAGAATTCAACATCTCCATCACTATCCCATTCAATTCAAGTAAGCGTGTTCTTTTGAAAGGAGCCGCGAAAGAATCAACTTGTCATTTTGATCCTCTGAAGGTACCGAAAAGTAGGTCACATACCGTGACAAGACTTGACAACATAAATGAAGTTGGCAAGTGAAACAGCTGTCATGTCATCAGAGAATGCAACAATAAACGTAATTACTTTTATGGGTAATTTCGGGAATTATCATATGAGCGAGAATTGAAAGATGAGGTGAATGTTGACATTGTAAACGTAAGGCGAAATTGCAGATAATGGCTTTCTTATAAATGGGTACAAATTGGGTGGAAAGCATGATTGTTCTGTAGATATGATTTAAATGCAGAATGATAATTTTTGCCAAAATCGCTATAAGATGCGATTTAGTAAAATTGAATATTCAGTTGTTATAGTCCATTTCGTAACTTCTTGATTTGAGGAATACAGGTGTAGATGTAAGAAACTCTGCTCTCTTATTTTATCAAATCTTCGTCATTATTCGATTATACAAATCTGATCAAGATATCTTTCATCTAACACCAAGGAAATGAGAGCCAAAGTATAGTCCGTTCAGGAAAGTTTGAGAGCATAGTTGGTGTTGTAACTTAGGTAGTATTTTATTCTCATTTGATTTTTGTACCTATTTTAAAAACGTCACTTTTATATTTAGCAAGTAGGCATGTAGTTTTAAAAAATTGATTTGACAGATTGTAATATTATAAAAGTCATTCCTAGTTTTTGTAGTATTGTGCTGTGCTGTATATTTTCATTGCTGCAGTAAATTGAGTTTACAAACCTTATTTACACTTTTATTTCGAACCACCCAGACGCTAGACCCTACCGGTGTGTAGGATTTTGGCGGGGATACAACAGTTGGCGTTTGTTTATTCATCTGAAGTTGGCAGTATTTGCTGTCATAACGTAAAATTGAGTCAAGCCGAATTTTCCTGGCCTGGTCCGACGAGCTTACGAGTCATCAGAGAACTTTAGGATGCAATATCGACAACAATGCGTAACAATCTGACAAGAAAATAAACAACATAATCTGAAATTTCAATATACACATTGGAATATGCCAAATTTCCATGGCCAACCGACGGCTCAACCTTTCATGAATTGGCTAGATTTATGATACTGTGAATTCAGACGTTCTACCATAAAAGAGTTCAATCTTGAGGAAGAAGTGGCGCCTACGAATTGAATTCACTCCTAATCCCCAGTTATTGGAAGTGATATCCTAGTCCCCGAAATTGGAAATGAACAAAGTTACTAGTGTTATCTCTGAAGTACAAGAAATTGAACTGGATAAATAGAACTCTGATCACTGTTTGAAAATATAGACATTTCAGTTCATTCTTCAGAAAAAGAATCGAATATTATCGTAATCAACGTATTGCTTATGAAACTTATCAATTCTGTATATGACTTGAAATTGATACTTTATATATAAACAATTAAAAAAATTCAATTCTATGGTCACACTTGAAAATTGAAATAATTAAATTTATGGTTCTGATGATGCGATCCTCCTGAAATTTGGCATTAACATTCAGTATATCAATCTTTATACCAGGAATAAATTTCACTCAATTCAGATATCTTGTTATGAAAATATAATTTTTTTTCAATATTCAAATTGAATTTTCTATAGTTCGGATGATGCGATGATCTTCAAATTTTGCACAAACATTAAATATATAAATCTCAATTCCAAAAATAAATTTCATTTGATTCGGATATCTTGTTATGGAAAATAAAGAGTCTTTCCTTCAATATTCCAATTGTAATTTCTATGGTTCTGATGATGCTATCCTCTTGAAATTTTGCATGAACATTCAGTATATCAGTCTCAACTTACAAACTGAATCATTTGAATCGGAAAGTTGGTTATGGAAATAAAAAAATTCTTCTTTTCAATATTCCAATTGAATTTTCTATGGTTCTGTTAATACTATGGCCACAAAATTTTGCGAGAGGCTCACTATGAGCATCTGGCAAGTTGCTGCAAAATTTCATTCCGTTTGCCCTCGTTTTGTGTGAAATATTGAGTAACAAAAATTTTGAATGGCCACTTTTTATGGAACACCCCTGTACGATTTTTCTGGTTAACGAACTTAACCGAGCTATTTGGGAGCTGAACCACCCTGAAAATTTCAAGTCTCTAGGACAATCCGTTCGAGAGTTATTGTGCTCACGGACGGCCGGACGGCCGGCCCTACAGAATTGATTTGACCTCATATTTTCCATCAGGGAGTCGAACCCTATCGTTTGAGACCATTTTCGGCTCAGAATTCGAAAATTACAGACATTTGGGCAAACGATATAGCACTCGTCTAAGTAGAACGAGCGCTCAAAAATGAGCATCGCAAGAAATAGTTGCAGTCGACTCATACATAGAATACAAACCAGGAGAAAAACTATAAGGGGGTGACAGTGATTATTCTGATAGTCAAACTGTTCCTAAGATATTGAATTTCTATGTCATCGACTCAAATCATATATGGCTGTAATAATGAAGAAGGAAAGGTAACACCAAGGCCTCTTGAGTCTGCTTTCCCACTCAGGAATGACAAGAAATGAAGGGGTTGACACACTAGACAGAAAGAGAGCACACACTCTACTTACAGCTAGGAACCTTACTATTGTATACGCAAATGCACCTATAAGGAATAGAAGGAGAAGGGGGAAATCGAAAGAGAAGCCACTGAAGGAATTTTTCGGACAGACCATTTCAAAAAGTTGCTTCGGAGCTTCGAACTGAAAGCTACGATTTCTCACTGGTTTTCTTAGAGAAGAGTGTCGCATCAGGTAGCATATGATGAGAATTGGCTCAACAGAAAAATGAGGAAAGTAGATACAGTGTAGAAGACGAAGAAACTCCTGTCAACTCAGTTGCAGAATGTCTAGCCTGCTTAAAGAATATCTGAGGCAGGAAAATCCTTGAAGAAGAGTGTATTAGCCTTCTTGATGATGCCCTCTTATATACTGGAATTTTTTCAAACTATTGCATTTTAGTCAGAGCAGAAGCGCAGTTGCAAAAACTGCTCTAATGTGGGTACAATAGTTCTCAATGTCGAAGTGGGAATTATATCAATTGAAATATAATCTGGTAGGATTCTGTATTTTTAGAGAACTTTTTTGGTTTTCACTCCCACTCTCTGAAAGAGAAAAGATTAAAAATTTTAAATTAAGATGAAATGCTCTTGGAAAAAATATTTGCACTAATTTGTCAGGAGCAAATTGGTTTTGAAAAAATTGTTGCCTTATAGTAAAACTAAAAAGGAAATAAATGAAAAGGATAATTTAACGTTTCAGTGTCTATATCAGACACCTTTTTCAGACAAATCTTCGAAATTGTGTATTTTTGGGAGTGAAAACCTAAAAGGTTTTCTAGAAATCGAAGTGGAGCATTTTTTCACGAACAATTATTGATCAAATCTTGGGCCTTATTTACAATAGTTGATGTCAACAAAAAATGTCAACGTAATCAAAGTTTTGCGAAATTCAGCTCGATTTAATTTTATATTACTCATTGCTAACACATTGTCGTACTGCACCTTTTCTCGTTCTTAAACCTATCTTCGATCGAATAAAGTACCATCAAAAGACCCTATTCATTAGCAGTACAAGTGTGAAAACATTCCGCTTTACAAACAGGCTGAACACTTTATCGCTGCTATTTATTCCGTTCAGATGAATTATGATCTCAGATTGTGAATCGAGTTAAGCTTTTAACCGTCTTATTATTACAGTTCGCCGAAATAATGAGGGAACTCCCATAAGGCGAAATCGGTAGATCGTAAGTGCTGATTTCAAGTGTGTGGTGATTGATAATGGCTGTATTGGAGGTGTCATTGGGTAGTTATAGATTGCGGATAGAGAATTGGTGTCTGGACATGAGAAAGATTAATTGAAGGTTGCTTCAAGATGGGTATTGAGTTCCATGCGATAGTTGGTTATATTAATTTCATTTTCCATTTCTTTAAACTGCGATCACTGCTTTCAGTTACTAAATTTTTCACATAGGGGAAGTATGCCTATGATGGCATCCTGCTTATGATGACACACTGCAGAGAAGTCTGTTAACATCAACCGAACAAACTTATATTTACTGAGTTTGTAAGCCAGATGGCATTTACGCTTGATATACGTAGTTACACCTTGAATACGTGGCAATTGGTGACTTTTATAAGAGTTCAATCATTTCGATAGGTGTTGATGTATGTTAGTTATTTCATTATTTTTCGTTTATTTGGATATTCGAATAATCTGTTCAAAAAATGATTTTACTTTCCTTTAAACACTTTATAACAATGCTTTAAGTGTAAAAGTTTTAGTTTTTTTCGTTTTTAGTACCTTCTTCGCTTTGTTGAAAAATATATGTTACTCATGCTTATGATAGCATAGCCAGAGTGTTCCTATGATAGCATAGGGTGCCATCATAGAAAAAAGAATCAAGATCAAGAGACGATTTCTCCAAAGCGTGGTACTTCGCAAGAAATATTAGAGAAAATAATGAAAATGGTTTCGAGTAAAAATCGAGATCATTGAAAATCATACAAGAACTCTCATCACTGCCACCTGCCGTTGCAGAATCAAAAGTGAACAGAGGAAGAAAACGAGCAAAAGTTGGGATCCTCAATACAACCCCTGACATGAAAGAAAAGAAGTTGGAAGAAGAAGAGAAGACAAAGGAAGAGAGGGAGAAGCTAGCTAGAAAGATCAAAAGACAGATTAAGTTCGTAGAAGAAAGTGAGGAAAACGAAGAAAGACATTATGACGATGATTCAGATTTCAGATGCCGCTTGTCTTTATTGTTATAAGCTGTTGTCCATGTCTAGACCAAGGGTGAATTGGTTGCGTTGACAGAAATGCGCCAGCTGGTGCCATGCCGAGTTTGCTAGTGCAAATCATATTCGTATGTGAATTGTGCGTATAAAAATTATATTTTTATATTTTGACGATGCCAAATAATGTAAATTTAGTTCCTTTACACTTATATTTTCATTTTCATGAAATAGGACTGCTATTTTCTTCAACAAAACATTTCAATAAATAATATCATTTTATTTTCAGGTATATGCCATCAAAGGACAAACGTGATCTTATGATGGCACCCGTGGCCAAATTTTAAAAAGTGCTATAACCTAAATTCTTGAAAATTTATATTGAAATTATGTATAAAAATGCACACTACATACGAGTAGCAGTAAATCTGTACAATCGATGACATAGAAAATATTCCTTTAATGAAATATGTGAATAATTCGTTAAGGGTGCCAACATGGGCACACTTCCCCTAAATCGTGTTAGTTCTTGAGACCACTGCAGACAATTTAGGGAAACACCAATGTGAAATCTTCCAATCCATCGTATCGCAATATATTCGTTAAATAGAACTTGACATTATGACTATTATGTGCTTGGCAGCCACTCATTTGAAACTAGACATTTTATTTGTTAATTAGGTGCATTTGATCAAATATGGCTGTCAAGTTGCTATGGATTAATCTGATGAATTGTTCAGCATCGAAGTGATCGGTAAGTATAACTAGTCAGAAAATTTCTCCTCTCATGACTGCTCATGTTAACTCATGTTGGAAATGAGAAACAATAGTGGCATGAGGGTTTTTTCTACGTCATACATGGTTGTTTCATAAATTAATTACACCTGATTTCGTGAAAGTGGCCACATAAGTCCTTAATATCCTATGGCCCCCACTCTCCTGAATTACCAATTAATAAACTGAATAATGATCTATTTTGAGGAAAAAGTTGAAAATTTTCGTGAAACCTTACGTAACCTAACCAAACATCGAACACTGCTTTCAATTAAGGGAAAGGAGGGTAAGATGACGAATAGGGTAAGATGACGAATTCTCGATATTTTCTAAATATATAAGTCTTTCAGCATCAGCTTCTGTCAAACGTAAAAAAATAGTCCCATTCTTCATGCTTTTATCGGCAGCAAAATACGACGAGAGCTCAGTAAGATACAAGAGTTGATACATGTCGGGTGTTGGTTGAGACAAAATATGTGATTTCGAGTATTATTATTTTTAGTGTTTTCTTCATTTCGTTTTCTGTGAGTCTAATTTCATTTCGAAATTATCATGTTTCAGGAAAAATTTGAGTATTGAAAACATTTGTTGGGAGTGAAGAATTTCATTTTATGACGTTTACAAATAAAAATGCCAAATGCGGGTAAGATGACGAGTTGTTCGTCATCCTACCCTACATAATTAAAAATATTTATTAGGTCATGTTTTAACTTCAGGTTTGAATAAATATGGGTAAAATATACCAAAGAAAAACTGACAGGCAATCATGGTCCAAAGATAATATGAAAGGAGCACTCACTAAAATAAAAATCAAGAGTTGAGTGTAAATGCAGCTTAAAAAGCATATCAAATTCCAGAAGCTACTCTCAGAAGATATGTTAAGAAATATCCTGATGAGGTAAACTAAACTCGTTTGATCATATGCATACTCAGAGAAGAAGAAAATTACGAGATCAGAAAAAAATGAGAGATTAGAAAAAAGTAGAAAAGCACAGAAAGTAAAACAAAAACCAGTAAGAAGAAAAATAAAATTCAACGATTCTTCTGACTCCTCAATAGATCTACAATATGCTGACTCTGAAAATGCTGCAGTGAACGTGGAAAAAATGAAATATGGTTTTGCTGTAGCAAATGTGAAGAGTGCACAGGAATTGACACTAAAGAGGCGAAAATGAAAAAAAACCTAGAATAAATTTATTTTACCTTGATTTGTAAATTTATTTATATAGCTACCTTTATGTTTTTTAGAATACGTATCTCCTGATGTTACTCTTCACAATTCGTCATCTTACCCTCCACGTCGGGTAAGATGACGAAAATGACGTTAGCAGATAAACTTCAAAGTTTTTACTCCAAATAGTTACTTGCAAGTGATACAATTTTTTATTGAAAACTCAATAATAGCAAATGACAGAATAGTTTTTTTTCACACCGTAAAATGATCAAATAATCGTTTTATGAGTTTTTTAGCTTACTGTCGTCATCTTGCCCCTCCTTCCCCTACCTATTAAATTTTTCACATACCTAATTTTTGTTGGTTCTTGAAACCATTAAAGATTACTCTAGGAACAATAACGTGAAAT
This sequence comes from Propylea japonica, assembly GCA_013421045.1. Classification (NCBI taxonomy): domain Eukaryota; kingdom Metazoa; phylum Arthropoda; class Insecta; order Coleoptera; family Coccinellidae; genus Propylea; species Propylea japonica. The sequence continues at coordinate 1,673,662 of CM024248.1, read as the reverse complement.
CATAAAAGCATGTGGGCCGTTTACATAAATTAATTCAAATTGAAATAAAATTTATACACTGAAAAAATGGACAGAATAAAATTTGATTTGATTGAAGTACACGACTTCAACGTCATAAAATAATATAACAGAGGGTTTCAGCTTCAGTGTACAGTCACGCAAATATCAAGATTTGGTCATTTGTAATAATTTTCCTGGTGAAACCAATATAGTTATGAATTCATTCCTAATTTTTCCCTCGTTTTTTACTATAACGTATTGAATGCTAATCATTGAATGATACATACTCTTTTTTCGATCAAGTGAAGCAAAATGCCGGCGTGAATTTTGCACCTTCAAAGACATTTGGTTTGATTTATTGTGAGCTGTTACCCCAGAAATCAAGCGCGAAAGAATTTGAAAAACCATATACAGGGTGTTCCTAAATTGAACGTACAAACTAAAAGGGGAGATTCTTTGAGTGAGTTTAAGAAAAAAAGTCCCATAAACATGGGGTCGCAAACGTTTCGTTTTCGAGATACAGAGTGTTGAAGTTTGAATTTTTTTCAAGTTTTTTTCTCATAGTATCTACACTTCACAAGATATTCAACTGAAATTTGGCATAGATATTACATTTGACAGTTCCTACCACGTGACATGGCAATTTCGATAGAAGATCTACAGGGTGATATTTTTTCTGGAACACTGCCACCTGTTCTTCTGCAGAACTTTTTTTTGGTGAGCAACTGTTAATTTGAAAAAATGTAAAAAGAAACTTTGTTCTTATACTAAACTTTTCGGTCTCTTGTAGTTTTGTTGTATCCACCAACGATTTCGAGAAAAAAATTTTGAACGATTCTCTCGAAATCCTCGTGAAAATCCAAATAATGATGGGAAGCCACTTTGTAAGCTGTGGTGAATGAATTCAGTGTCAGTTTTGATGGAAATTTTCCTGATCTGTAGCGATGATTCATAAAGATTCGATAAACTCGTATAATCAACACATGTTTTTGATTAAAACTTTAACACCCTGTATCTCGAAAACGAAACGTTTGCGACCCCATGTTTATGGGACTCTTTTTTCTTAAACTCACTTAAGGAATCTCCCTTTTCATTTGTACGTTCAATTTAGGAATACCCTGTATATCTCAATCGATTTAACTTGAGAAATATTGAATTAATTGAATTCACTGAATAACTCATTGTTGGAACTATAAAATTCTGCTTTCAAATTCAGCCATATTATCCAGATTATTAGTTACTCCTATATGATAGTTATATCATCATAGTTGTTGTTTTCTTCTGTGTCATATGCACTGAGATGGGTCAAACCATGCTACTACCAAAAAGAGTTTCTATTCTTGACAATTCACACTGTAATCAATCAAACTACGTAGATCCCAATCAATTAATGACTTCGAATATATTACAGAATAATTAATAATTTTTTTCCATACATGTTACGATTGACAAATTGTTGAAGCATACCAAACATTCTTATTCAATCCATGTATGTTGATGGATATGGAAAACCAATTTTATTAGGATATAAGTTTTACTACCTGAAGCAATCAGATAAGTCGAATATCAGCTTTCTATTTTATGTCACATATGTCAGTTTTGCAGTTCATTAAAGTCATTCTGATCAACTCAATATTAATGAGAACATGAATGAGCATAATAATTGTGCTTCATCGAAATATATCAAGTCAAATACCCAACTTTGGAATCAATTGAATCATGAAATATTTTTTTTGGTATAAAGTCTTGTTCGACTGAGCAATTAGAAAAAGGATACCAAATTATATCGTCAACATTTGTCTGTTTATTACATAAGCATTGCAAATAAATTCAGGATATGCATTTTTCAGTTTTATGAGGTCAAATATCCTCAGTCTGAAAATGATTTGTTATACCAACATAAAGAGCTTTACATATAAGTTACAAGTTACTTGATATGTTTGAACAAGACTAGTTTCATTATTCTATATAGTTAAAAACTTTTGTCAGCTTCTGAAGTGCTGTGAGGAATGTTGACATAAACTTCTCAAGACATAAAAGAAAACAGTAGAAGACAATTATTGGTAGAATTATACGGGGTCTTTATAAATGATTGTAACAGCTCAGTTGGCTTTGAATAATTTTCATTTTGCTGCTTCTTATGCAAACTCAACACATTTATCAAATCTCTCTCTATATTTATTTCAATCTATCTTTGACATTGATAATTCCAGCCACATAAAACGACACCCTAACCTGCGTAACAGAGTAATATAAATAAATAATATAAAGCCAACTAGGATGTTACAATAATTTATAGAGACCCTGTATCTATTGTATCATTTCCATTAGCTTCCTACAGGTAGGTATCATTCATACGTTAAAAACACTACTATTTTACCAGGTCGTTCTCGTACAATATTTATAAAGAATATAATGATCTGCCTCTCCCCTTGAAGTCTTGTAGTTTGCCATCCTTTAAGAGAAGATATAGAAGGTTTTTGTTGGATGACACGTTCCATGGTTGATTCTGTGAGGGTGTGCATATCATGAACACTTTTTTTTCTGTTTAGTTCTGGTTGGCTTTATTTGATAATTATAAAATTTTCTGTGATTGCTCTATCTATTGTAAATTTAATAATTTTTATTTCTTTCTGCTCTACAGTGTGCGGAGCATATGTAAATATTTTCTCTGCAAAATTTGATAGTTCTTGGGAACTTACTTATAATCAGTTTTACTGTCGTAAGTATCCCTTTTGCAGACAGTTTGTATTTCTAATTTTGTTATCATGCTATATTATGTTTTACACATTCTGCAAATAAATATTACTTTACTTTACTTTACTTTATATGTAAAACATCTGTTATCTTGTTCATCTTTGTTCACCACAAATTTGTGAAATTTTTGATAGAGTATATTATAAATTATTATTATGGTCTGGGTCAATTATGTCTATTTTCATACTTAATACCATCTTATTCCATTGCAGGAAAATTTCTGCACGAAATGCTATCAAAAATTAAATAAATATTCAATCAATTCGGTTGAAGATTTTGTGAATCTTAGATCCCCTTTCACCTGTTCACCCAATATTTGTATACTCAGTCGTATTTTAGATGTAAAAGACATTGTCACAAGCAACTTCAATATACCTGAATTTCTCAAAACATCTTGATAATTTCTCAATAAAAATTTTTCAATGAAACAATAGATATTTATAATACATTCACAAATTTCTACCCAGAAACTATCAAGTTCGTCGAAACATTGCTTATCATTAACAAATTTCAACTCCGTCATACTCAAGAATTTCTATTCTGTCAATTGAATCGTTTCAAAATTGACATAATGTCCGGTATTACGGTAAATCTTTCTCCCATTTTCACATCCTGCAAGATTGATTCGAAGCGACGTAATGATGGCAGGAAACATTTTGTCAAACTTAATGAGATTTGTCTTTTTCGGTATCCATAAAGACAAGCGCTTTCTCATGCATGTGATCCTCTTCAGCATTGGTTAATACTGGTGTTAATCAGAGAGGAGATTGAGACATTTTGAGGAATGGCCCCAATAACGTATTCAAGGTTTCCGCGAAACAAGTATGGAAACCCTGCAAAAATGGAAGGAATTATAATTCACGAAAGAGGAATTACACGTTTTGGCTCATCAAGTTGGTGGTGCGATCAGGTCCGGACTTCGTGGCATACCGAAATGGGAAAATAGTACCAAATACGTAAAAACTTTGAATTTTTTTCCATAATTGTTCTAAAAACTTGAACATTCTGTTCAGAGGGCTCTGGAGAAAACTTAGTATAGCTTTTATAAATATCCCACACCCTTCACCGGACCCGTGCCCTCCTGTTGGGTACCACCTACACTGATTAGAGCAGAGGTCGGTGTTTGAGAGAAAAAGGGAGAAACACTCTTACTGGATAAACACATCCGGTCAAAGACAAGCAAAGAGACTAATCGAACCTTCCAAAGAGAAGGCTCAACAATCTCTATCGTTGTCAAAAACGAGTTAAGGATGCTAATCGGCCTTCTCACAGGGCATTGTCCGTGAGATATCACCTACACAAGATCGGTAAAGAAAACTCCGACATTTGTAGGTTATGTGAATCGGCCACTGAAACCACCGAGCACATACTATGCCAATGCACTGCGCTGGCGCAAACCAGACTTATTCTACTAGGTGGCGCGTTATTAACGCCAGCCGACATAAGACCGAAGTCTCCTACGGAAGTAACCAGCTTTGCTAAGGAGGTTAGATTCCTGGGAAAAACGAAGTTTTAGCACAAAAGACCTTATTGGTCGCAGTGCAGAAGGGTAATCAACGTGCCGATCGACCACTATCTAATCTAAATCTAAATCTAATCAAATATCCCACAAAACCATGATTGTCTTAATTATCCTCACAACCTGAACACCCTTCCTCTTGCTGTTGATTCGAAATTGTTGAGAAGGTTGCCCACTTTGACCTCAAAATTTATTGTTCTTCACAACTTCGCTTCTAGCGAGTCGTTGCATAATGCTTATGCTACTTAATGCTAAATTGCATGTTATAGTTTAAAGTTTCAAAATGGGTTACAGTTCACTGCTCAAGGTCTATTGTGCCTCTTATCATAACTGTTCTGATCACACCCTTCACAGCTTGCCTTCCAGTTTCAAAAATATGATGAAATCCAATATCTGTGAAGGATTCAACGAGCCGAGTTCCTCACTCTTACAAGTTTCTCGCCCAAGGCATTCTTTCCTTAGGATTGCAATGGCAAAACATGCCGTGTCTAGGTTGAATGGGGGTTTCTTCCTCCTCTCCACAGAACCTACACTCGTCCGTGTCCGATAATGTCATCCTCAACAGGTGCTCCCTGAGGCGACAGTGTCCTGTAAGAAAGCCAGTGAGGATATCTTTTGGATCTTGCTATTTCAAATTTCCGAAGGAACATAGTGGAATGATCCATCCCTGGGAGATTCCACCAGAGTTTTCCTTCTCGGCGTTCTCCTTCTCCAGAAATTTCATTTACCTATACCATAGAAGGGTTCTAGGCCAATGAGTGACATTCGTGCGCCTTCTTTGGCAAGTGTATTGGCCTCTTCGTTTCCTTTGATTACCGGCTGAATGGAAACCCAGATCAAAAAGACCTTCTTTTTCCTGCCTACCTCATTGAGTTTGTTCCGGCACTACGTAGGAACTCATTGCTTTAATAGCAGCTTAACTATCTGAGTGTACGCCTATATCGTACTTCTGATAGTTTTTTTCTAGATTTATATCTCACGCTCATACAGGAGCCTTGCGACAGTGCACATTTGGTACTTGTGTCGTATATCCCAGCGCCAGTTCTGTAGAGGTTATGGAACCATCTGTTTACCATTTTACGGTATTTTCTTTGATGTCATAGTCGGTGTATTCTCGTTTCCAGTCCACTCTTCCACTTAGCAATGTCCTGAGTTTTTTCTCAGTGCTTACTTTCTTGATCATTACATCACTAGGGCGTTTCGCAGATGTAGTTGTTCAGAGAGGACCAGACTCTCTGATTCTTTATTCTCTTATTACCTCTACCTAGCCTCATGGGCTACCCTATCAATCACTAGATGTAGAGGTGTGGGATCCGTAATGACCTCAAGTGCCCTAGTTGTTTCACAATCATGACGTACATCCGTGGCTGTATTTTTGGATTACAACCCCAATTTTTGCCGCATAGACTTCTGCACGTCATTAGAGCCCTTCTAGCTCTGCCTCCTTTCTGGTCAACGTTTAAGCCTCTTCGTTAGCTTGGATTCCTGAGTGATCAGATACTCAGGTTAAAGAGACCTGGCCTACTTCATGGAGTATTGTTCGACACTGTCAAATTAGCTTTGAGTCAATGACATAGACGTTCAGTGCTTCAGTAGCGGTTGTTTCCAGGTTTCTATCAATGCATATTTCTTTTGCAAGTATTTTTGCCTAAAAAACACTCGAATTAGTGGCCTAACGATAGTATAATATACTTGGTTGTTGGTCCGTTCACTCCAGTGCAGCTCTTGTCGAGGTTTTAGAAGCTTCGAATCTCTTCCTCTAGCATCAAGTTAATATTTTTCTAGATGCTTACTGGGTAGGTTCGCTGATAAAATGTACTTCTTCCTTCCTTAATCCTACCCTGCTTGAGGACATCAACAGGTCCAACAGAAGAGACCTTGCAAACATTCACGCAATGGCCCGAGGAGCATCATACGCTTTTTACGTTTTTTTGGGGGCTTTTTAATGTCAAATTGAGGCACCATTCACCGAGTTAATTCGACAGTGGTCGATTTATGGCATTCGCATACGGTCAGGATTTATGCACAGCGAACAATATGAATGCAAAGCAGTAATTAGGAGAAATTTCCGATTTCGCAATTAAATGTAAAAGTAAATAATATCGAGCTGCGACTGTATCTTCTTTTTTCATCGGAACGTGGACCGGGCAGTATAATTCAGACGAAATTACCCGACAGAAGGCATGATTAAGATCAAACCATGTATATATGTGTATAATTAAATTCAAAGTCGGACACTGATATAACTGTTGGTTTCATCTACCTTAATGATATCTTCAGTTTCTTCTCCGAATGCTCAGGAGCATTCACCACTACTTTATGGAGGTATTACATTTGTTTTTTTCTTCAAGATATTATGTGGAATTTTTATGTTGAAATGATTCAAAATGAAGTTTTTTCTTCTTGAATAAGATAGTATACCAGAAAACTTTTAGAATGCATATGAGTGTATTGATAACTGGATATATGATTGTGTTGAATTGCACATGAGAAATAGTGACAATTATTTCACCATTTTATTTCTTGATTTAATATACATTCTAGGCTAGTGTGACTAGGTGAATGGGAGTTCCCTCCTCCTCCCCACAAATCTACACTCGTCAGTGAGGATAATCCTATCTTCAACAGGTGCTTCTTGAGGTGGCAGTGTCCTGTAAGAAAGGTGTAATTGCTGTTTCAGAGTTCCGAAATAACTTTATAGAATGATTCATCTCGGGAGATTCCGCCAGTGTTTTTTCTTCTCGGCTTTCTCCTTTTCCAGAAACTCCTTCTTAAAGGTACATTTACCTATACCACAGAAGGGTTCTGGACCAATGAGTGGCATTCGTGTGCCCTTTTTGACACTTGTACACTTATATTGGCCTCTTCGTTTACTTATATTCCCGAATGGCCGGGAACCCTGCTTAAAAAGACCTTATTTTTCTTGCCACTCTAATCGGGTTTGTTTTGGCACTCCCAGGTTATCTTTGAGTCGATAACGTAGGAGCTCAGTGCTTTAATAGCAGCTTGACTATCTGAGTGTATGGCTATATCGCACTGCTGATAGTTTCTATCTAGATTTATATCTAGACATTTCTCAATAGTTAAGATTTCCGCTTGGAAGACGCTCATACAGGCTCCTGTATGAGCGTCTAGTGATTGATTGATTCATTAGATTGTGGTCACTCGGCACCTAGACTACCTCTGTCTTTTGTGAGTTTCCATACTAGAGCTACATTTTTCCCTGAAAGATTTCGCGCGATTGGTGTAATATGGGTTCGGTGGTTTCTGCGGTCGATCCACGTAAGTACAGATATCGGAGTCCCTTGCCCATCTAGTGTATCTCACAGAACATTGACCCGTGATAAGCCTGGTAAACAGCCTCAATTTGTTTGTGGACACCCAGAGAGCTTATTTCCCAATCATCGACTGCCGCCCTGAAATATCATAGATGAATATATAAGAATAGATATAATTTTCATTGCCAAAACCATAAACCTCTCGAAAAAATGCAAGGTCCTATCAATGAGAGAGAAAGTCCTTCAGTACATTCGTGAAACCTAAGTGCTCGATGCTCTAAGATTCACGAATCATTTCACAAATTTCTTGTGTTCTTTACACAGAAATACTCCTTACGTCAACCTTTATACATTTGCTTTATAATTAGGTGTGTCAAGTACCACACAGACTAAAATATAACTTTGATATTAGCGAATTTTTTCAAATATATCGCTGTTAGTATTAACTTGGTAATAAAGAGCAACTTAATTTGGGCTTTTATCCATACACGTCATATTAAAAAATGAAAACTCCATGTAGCTCCTTCAAAAAAGCCTAAGAAGGGGACCCTCAGTGTAAAATCACAGGATCATGAAGGCCCATACACGTCACGGATCTTGGAAGTTAGAGTCTGAAAACTTTATATGCTTTGGCTTTCTGGATGTCTGACAGGCACCCCCATTTGGTTGAAACAAATGGCTTCAGTATAAACACTCTCCACGTTTGGCAAATATTCAAATTATGATCATAAAGCAATATCTGGTACCGTTTATGATGATCAGTCCTTCCATTCTGGAGAAAAAAACGATATGGTCGTACTTTTTGTATTCTTGTAGTGTGGTTACACGGTTTCACAACCACAAGAGCCTAATGCGTACAAAACGTCGTTTAATTTTTCTATCCTATTGGAAAGTCCCGAAACGTTGAATGATAGATATTTTACTTGTGTCTTCTGTCCGACAAATTCCGATGAGTATTTCTCATAACTCTGCAGAGCCAAGCAACTACAAACAAATGAACAAGTCGCAATGCATCGGACTAGCAGATTTCTTTAGTGTCTAAGGATTCCCATTAGGTACTAGCGTTCCATATATGGAACAGTAAACCTTACTAGCTTTAAGATCTGCCAAATAAATTTTTGATAGTACAATTGTCATAAAACCACCGTTTTTAGCGTGTAAAAAATTTGCTTTTTTCAGGAAGTCATACTCAGCTTCTTGAAAATATTCTCAGCTCGTATCAGATCATATCGTAGTTGTCGTTGATATTTTTTACAAGTGAAATGTCGCGTCGTGAAGTTTGAGTATACATATAGTCCGTTCACGAAAGGTTGAGCCGTCGGCGTCGGTTGGCCATGATAATTTGGCATATTCCACTGTGTATATTAAAATTTTAGGTTATATTCTTTATTTTCTTGTCAGATTGATGTGCAATGTTGTCAATATTGCATAGAGTTCTCTTATAACTCGCAATCTCGTCGGACGAGGCGGGTTCATTCGGCAACGTTGACTTTATTTTACGTTATGACAGCAAATACTGCCAACTTAAGATAAATAAAGAAACGCCTACTATGTGCTCAACCTTTCGTGAACGGACTATATTTCTCAATTATTTCAACTATGGCTGTGAATAACTGAAGTTTTGTATAATTTATATCTCAATCATTATGCTTTCGGTAAAAATCAATGAAAATTATTTCTATACCTGGTAAAATTTCATGTTATTTTGCGTTCCTTATATGGAACACTAGTTTTGTAGGATACCATCCCTGTGCTGTTCAAGATATTGCGGATTCATTAGATTGTAATGAATTTTGAAAGGATTTCGAACCAAATGATGTATGTCGAACTGCCAAAGCATAAAGACTCACCAGACAATGATTCTGCAGATGAAATATCTGTAAAACAATGCCGAACTCGACATGGACAGCGGTTCAAGTTCGGAAAATTTTTCTGTGACAGATAATGTTAAGGAATATGAGATTTCAGATGATGTCCCACTATCAACTATTGCGTCACCATCGAAGAGAGCTCAGCGGTATAGATGGGCAAAACAGAAAAACTTTGTATGTTCAGGTAACACTACAAAAGAATCTCTCTTTACCAATTTTGTTTCTGTATGGACTGTTTCATTCAGTTTCACACAGTGCAGACCCATTTTTTCCAATAATTATTGAAATATAACATAAATCATTTCTCAATATTATATTCCTCTTTCCAAACCTTGAAGGGCTAGTGTTCCATATTATACGGCCGCCATTGTGTAAATGGCAGACAATTTGGTAAATATTTTGATCTCTTGGTGTTTATTATGCAATTTCTGATACGAATAGGGATAATATATCGCTATTGTGAAAAATTTATTAATTCAGTCCCTAATGGGTTAACAAACTATGATATAATCAACGAGTGTCTAAAGACAGCTCATCAACAAAATAAACTCTGCATCCCCATCCAAATGTTGTCAAATCAAGCGAATATCAAAGTTGAAATAGTAGAATATGCAAAACAGCTCCATAATCTTCTGTACGGTCGGTGTTGAACTGAAGAGCGTTCGGAAGGCGGCCTTGCGAGAGGAAAGTTGACGCCGGAGGCCTCGGCGTGGCAACCAGGCCTTGGGTACCGTTACCGTAGTTACCCGCGCGCGCGGCAGAACCACGGCCAACGCCGTTGTTCGCTGAGTGCTTGCTGAGTACCGGACTCCACCTCGGTACCAGAGAGACCGGGATTCACGTAGAAAATTCGTTTCTTAGAATTCGATAAACTTAAGTCTACCTAGCAATATTGATAGACCAGCTTTTGAAAGAATAGTAGTAGCACATCATCAGGACAACTTAAATTATTGTATATAAAGAGGAAAATATTGGAGGAAAAAATGATATATATTTGAATTTTAATGATCAGCAGATATTGACGAGGTTTTAGCGTCATTGTATTCAATGAATCTTTCTGAACAGCAGGTGGAGGTGTGTCTTAGTTTAGAACATATGTGACCCCAAAGTTACAAAGATGTTCCATCTTCCCCCCCCCTTTTTTGCACTTTGAAAACACAGATATTCTGCTCCAATTCAATCTATAAATCACCTTGGAACATTCAAATAACTATTCGATTATTTTAATTTCGAGTATATTCAATAATGAATGCAAAACATCAAAACTATAGAGGTACCGCATATCTACAAATTCGAAGGAAAGCCTGCCGTATTAAATGGTAAACTGCACTGCTGCAGATTCTTTCGCGTGAGTATGATACGATACCTTTCCGTAAATCTTGCCATAATTTGATATGTCACTCGCCGAAGGACGGATCATTGGTGCCAAACTTACAATGAAGAACGACGGGCTTTCCATAGCATTTGTGGATATGTGGTACCTCTAGAATTTTGACGTTTCTGCATCTATCTATTATTGCATATACCGGAAATAAAAATAATCGAATAGTTATTCGAATGTTCGAAGGTGATTTATAGACTGAATTAGAGCAGTGAATTTGTGTTTCTATATGACATGACATAACACGTTCCATCTTTTACTCCATAGAGTCGAATAGGCAGTTCACTGAATGGATTGCACCCAATTGAACACGTCCAAACTGGCCAAAATCGCAACAGGGGGCTAAAAAAGGAATGGCGTCAGTATTTCAAGATTGTGCTCATCGACTGTCTCAAAAAAGGCAAGATTATTAATAGCAACATTCTTTGTGCAGGCTCGCTATGGCGAGACATTCTGTTACTAATCAACAAGAGTTCTCGCTTCCTTGGGAAAAAGTTACACTCGGCAGGTTCTTTTAAGCAATTCTCATCAAATGCTTTCCAAGGTAACAATGTCCTGTTGAAATGCCAGTGGGAAGACATAACTTATCCTTGCTGAGATCTAAATATATTATGAACCTTGCAGTTTTAAAGTTCCGAAGGAAAATTTCGATAGAGTGCTTATTTTTCAATTTATTCCTCCTCCAAAAACTCTTCGTTATAGGTGCCTTCACCTAAACCACAGAAGGGTTCTGGGCCAGTAATTGATCGATTACATTGAGATACTTAAAAAGCTGCTACTGAGCGAATTAAGTAGCTGATTGTAAATTCGCACAGTGTAATCGTGTTCACAAGTCAACAATGGGCCTGTAACACAAGCACTACAAGTCCTACAATTGTAAGAATATATTCTACACTTGTGACTGTTTCATAACACAAACGATCTTGTAATCACAAGTACGGACTAGTAATTACGTCAAAATCTCTACATATGTAAACTTTTCTGTAACATAAAATTCACACTTGTATAATCGTGTCACGGAATTTTCTACAAGTGTAGATAATGTTTTACATATCTCCAACTCTAGGTAAATACAACACATTTTAATGTATTGGCAAAAATTAACAAAAATCACAACTGAGTAATTATATGTTCCTTATAAAGGGATTGTACCCAACTACTATCACAAATTGAAAAAGCAGCAGCCATTTTCATCTTATTGTGGTAACGATGCCGTGAACTCTGACATGGGCAGTTGGAGCTCTTGTTCTAATTTTACAATTTCCAGTTCAGTTTTATGGTTCTTCACCTTAGATATTCTACTTGCAAAGCAAGCTCTTCTTGTTTTATCTGAGCAACTTTTTCCGAATCGGAATTATTGACTCTATCTCGCTTTCTTTTTTCTGTATAAAAATGCATTTTTCTATTATTTTGCTTCGAAAAGAATCAGGTACCATTGAATTGCTTTGGAATAGATGGGGTTTCGTGAGCACTGATTGGTCCACTTTTATTGGCAATATCTTCAGCATTATTATTCTCTACGTCAGTTTACCGGATTGGTTGCTTGAGTTTTGGAAAAACTCAGCTACTCCAAGACCGCATATTACAGGAGAGTCTTTCCCAATTATTTCCAGTACAATTTTTTCCACTTCCGTTAGATTCCCCATTCCACCAGAGCCAGTTTTCTTCGCATTATCAATTTTAATCTATAAATATGTACCATATGTCGATAACAATAATCTTGCAAGTTCCAAGTTTTGCTGACCATAGCAATTCTCTTCAAATTCTGCCATATCTAATGTATCCTTTACATAAGTCCAATCTTTATCCGCTGGTACTTAACATTACTTTGAGCCAAATTGGCCATTTCTTTCCACTTTTCTACTTTATCTTGCTTTCACAGTTTATCCGAGAAAGCTCCGAAAAATATGTGTCTATTTTCTCTATCTTAATTAAAAATTGCATTTTACGTTCGAAAACAATTTGTTTTGAAGACGTAATGCAAACAGAAGAGCCGCAATACTACTTATATTGACAAGTCATGTCATATAGTAGGAATCAAATAATAATTAATTCTATGATATTTGCATTATATGTGTAGCTACACATGTACAAAATTATTTAATTTCTACAATTGTAGCCATTCGCATTGTGAAATCGAATTGGGTTGGACTTGTAGTTACAGGCAAATTACTTGTAACTTGTAGACTTGTTACACTTGTAAGGTTTGTGTTACAGGCCCCAGATTGTAAAAAAGCTGCGACTAAAGTTGGAAGCTGGGCTACTTAACACGCTAATTCGCTGGCGTTTTGGCCATGTAGACACAGTTGCTACTAAACAATCTTTGAGTTCTCATCTACTCGGTGGTTCCTGGTTCTTAAATTTGAAAACGTATTTGACATTCATCTCAGATCATTGACAACGATACTAACATAAACTTCATGTGGATCGCTAGATTGCTGGCTACTCAGCGACTAGACAGTTTTGTGTGTAATCATCACAATCTCACAAGCTAATTCACTCGCTTCTAAATTCGCACAGTAGCAAGTTGTGAAGTATCTCAATGTTATCGATCCATTACTGGCGACTGTGCTCCCTTTTGGGCTATAGTTTGTTAGCCTTTTCATTTCTTCAGATTTCCGAATGACCAGGAACCCAGAATAAAGAGACCTGGCACTCCGATATTAGCGTTGATGCAGTTACAGATACCTAATAGAATCTCCGTTTTTTGCATGCAGTTTGGTCTCTCACCGACTATTACATAAAGCGCTAATCTTGAGCACATGAGGTTCTCTTTCGCGGTTCTGCGTCGACGATAAACATGAATTATAGATTAGAAATGGACAATCGTATGTCAACGGCCAATTGTTCTTCCTCATTCTGATGGAGAGACAACATTTGTGGATAAGGTACTGCAAGTTTTTCAATAAATACCTGCATCCTTGAGGTTTGGACGGCATAATATTGTCGTTAAAAATTATAATAATGCTATAAATTTAGGCAACATGAATTATATCGAATTATTGACGCTGGGTGGTGTGTGGCGTATGGGTCGAGTGGGTAGATTGAATGGTTTATATTGTTTTTATGGGATTGATTGTCAGTAAGATCGTAAATCATTTTTTATAACGTAGATGAAATACTATTTCTTAAGATCATGTGTAAAATATTCATCTCTAACCTTGTAGAAAACATTGTTTTTGTTGGTTCAAAAGTAATGAGTAAGCAAGATTGCGTGGATGAGTATATTGACTATGCGAAATATTGAGTTTTCATTCGTATTTTTTCACATTGCAGAATATTTTTATCTGTTCCATTGCCTTACGGGCTTCGATCGTTCAATGGTGGATACAATTCTACTATAGAACAACAATCTACAACTGATCAAACTAAACCAGCAAAAACGATAACCAATGTAATACGTCAATATCAATAATATGTTAAAGGGTTAGGAGAATTGAAAATAAGTGCAATGGGGGAACAAATTTAAAACTCAATATACTATCAGGACTAATCATACTTAAGTGAAAGCTGATAATGAAAATCAGTCAACCAAAACCTTGTGAGTGTAGCAGAGTCTATATTATAGAAACTAAACGTGCTTGAAAAGTTCGAATAAAAAGACTTAAAAAACGAGCTCAACTCAAAGACACTGATGAGTCAAAGCTTGTCCAACATGCTTTGAATGAATATAGCAGCTATAATGATAAATTAAATAATTTAATATTAAAGCTTTCTTTATATTAAGAGAAGAAAATCTGATACGCGGGGAATTGGAGGAAGCAACTTCTCTGTCAATAAACGAAAACCCCATCAGTCAATCGTCTACTGATGTCAAAAATATGTGGGCTCCAAATAATATGATCCAACCTGAAAATAATCGAATTAATAATTATCGATGATTGTTTTCTGAGAACTGTCAACGAATGACGAAGGTTGGTGCACTGTTTTCCTGACGACGCGATGGATAGCGAATGCTGTTCGAAATGTAAAGTAGAAACAGCAACTATGTATGAAATAGCCTATATGATATTTCAACCAGTGTTTCAACAGCAAGAATTTCACGTCAACAATTGTAATACCTACCTTATAAATCGAAAGTGCAGTCAAATCGCAATGTATAAGCCCTTACCTGATGAAATTCGCCCAAGCAAGAGGACAATTTTCAATTCATTTTTCAATTGAGAACTAGGAAGAGGGCTCACAGTTTACATTGAGATGAAAGATAATATCATCAGCATATAACAATGTTTTTATAAAACATGGGACAAAATTTGTTTGATGGAAACCTTGATACTCCACATTTGTTCTTCTATTACACATTCGACGACTTCACACAAAAACAATACAAGAATGTTTTTTCTACAACTCAGCTTTCATCTTACTCAATCATTCGGACCATCATTAAACTCAATCCACCAAGCCCTATATTTACAAACTTTTTTGTGGCGAAGAGTCACGAACAAATCTTAACCTGCGGATATATGCTCTCATCTCTGATCTTAAACCTCTATTTTTGAATGCTTCTTAGCCACATTAATCTGAATATACAGATCGAACTAGGTACAGTTACGTACCGCTCTGTCACTTCTTCCTTTTTTTGCACCATGCACATTTTCATTTTTGTGGCTCCGTTGTTATATAATAAAATTTTGGAGAGAATAAGTATACTGGCCGCATCTGAATCTTTGAAAATACCATAATAATCCGCACATACTCCAGAAACATTTAAGTTAACAATCGAATAATATCACATCAGTATTTTCAAAGATTCAGATGCGAGCAGTATAGTTATTCTCTTTGAAATTTTAAATTATGACAATGGAACCACAAAAAAATGTAAGTTGAAGATTCTCAGAATTTCCAAACCCATTTCCTCACTTATAAATTTAAATATGTATGTATTATAAAAGTAAGTTTTCAAGAAAACAAAGTTTTAATCTTTTAGCTGTAAGTTTCAAATATCTAAAATTGTTGTAGTTATGTTTTTCCATTACAAAGCCCTGATGAAGATTTTAAAATGAAGTCGAAACTAGTTGGCCTTTTTTACAAAAGTTGGTTTCCTGATTAAATCGTGGAGCTAGAAACAAAAATCACCTGAATTTGTAATCATAGATCTCATCATTATTCAACTGGGGTCGTTATGTCTAGGTAAGCCTTTCAGGAATTGCTACCATGTGTATTTTTTCATCTCTCCTCTTCTCATTCATAGAAACCCAAGGAGGTCGTCAATGGGGTTGATGATTCTCTTCTGCTGACTTCTTTATACATTGCAAATGATGATCAGAGGTGACAGTTTAATGAGCTTTTTGGTATAGGTAGATGTATTCATCACTAGTTTTTGAACTGAGTAAATCCAGGGCTGTATCTCTAGGGAATTATTCTGTTATTCAACTCCCATTGCTAGACCGCTGCCTCATATTGGTCTTTATGAAGCCCACAGAAAGGATCAGGTCCAGCAGCTTTTTCCTTTGATGCACTTTTTGCAAGATCATTGGCTTTTTCATTCACTTCAACACTACAATACTATCACACCCCAGTACAGTCTCTTCATTTCCTCTTGCCAGTTGCTTTACGGCAGAGTTGCCTGTGCGATTCCAGGGATCTCAGCATGTCCTGGCTGTGAAGTAAACTATTTTCTAATACAGACGATTTATCTATTCTTGCTGAAACTTTACTGGTCGATGTCTGCTGATTGGGTGATATTTTCTAGGAAATCTTAACACCCGATACGAATTTTATTTTATTTTTGATAACTCAACTTTCATATCTCTTAATAATTTGTACCATCATTAATCAAGCACTATATTCACCAAGTTTTTGTTATCCAGAAGTCACGATCAAACGTTCATCTCCGATCTAAAACCTCAATTTCCGAATAGTTCTCATCCACCATTAATCTGAATATACAGATCGAAATATTTACAGTTACGAACCGCCCAGGCACTTCTTCCTTTTTTTGCTTCATGTGTACCCAAGTCAACTATTGCCGCTGCCGTATCCAGGCAGTAATTACAGCGGGAGATCGCTATTTCAAGAATTTTCACAGTTGAGCGATTCCGGTGGACGTCATGGCGAGTTTCCACGATTATAATAATCGCGTTTAAGGCTCCGGTATTAGTGACACAGATCTCGAGGATCCACCGTGGTAATTGGTGTTTGTACATCTTCAGTAGACCGGAGAAATTCAATAGACTGTTCAGGTGTTGAGTTGAGATAGCAATTGTGTAGTTTTGAGATGACTATGATGATAGGCTTCATATGGAAGTTCTTATGGATGAATCAGAATAATTTCAGCACTATCTTCTGTTATTTTATGTAGTAGAGATCATAAACTCGAAAATTAAGTTACATTTGTATGCGCTATAAATGTGACAATGACAGTAAATGTTATTAAGCAGTACTCTAATTTCCAATTGACTAGCATGTCTGGCCTGTTATTCTTCTTCTTCTTCTCTGTGCGGTGCCTTACCGGCCGAACTGAGGCCTAGTGGCCCATTGTTCACCCGCATCGTTCTATAGAGACTCAGCTCCTCAGACACGAAGACAGAAATGTCGCGAGCCTGCCAGGAGTGGTCCTTTCACCATAGGAATAGAAGGCGTTGGATTTCCTAGGTGTGTTGACCTTAACTCAGTAAGGTTTCCACAGTTGAACAAAATATGCTCAACCGTTTCATCAGTACTCCTGCACCACCGGCATAGGGAGCAGCTCGTCAATCCCATTCTCTTCAAATGCTTGTTGAACAGGTGACCAGTCAATGCACCAGTCACCAGACCGAGTTGTTTCCTCTCCAGCAACAGAAGCCTATTGACCTCAGATCGCGAGGACGGTCTCTCAATGAGAATCCTCGACCACCTCAGGCCCACCCCTGCGCTCCATTCCGAGGAAAATTCCCTGTTCAGCCAGTTCCTGAAGAAACTTCTGACAGATGTGCGACAGATTGGCAGCGAAGGCTCCGCCCTAACAAATGCTAATCCGGCTCCCCGCCTAGCCAGTTCATCTGCCTTGACGTTACCAGGTATATCCGCATGAGCCGGACACCAGATTACTTTCAAAAAGTTATCAGAGCCCAGCCCACGCAGAGCTTTCCTGCATTCTTCTACCAAAAGAGAATCAACTCTAACATCGGATAGAGATTTCAGAGTTCCCTGGCTGTCGCAACATATATAAATGTGCTGGCCAGAGTATCCCCTGCGAATATTGTGTGGCCTGTTATTAAAAAGGCCACTTTTTAAGGGAAGATTTTCCTCCTTATCGATAATGCATTGTGGTTCACAAGATTGTTTGGAACGGGGTCATGAGGAACAGTTTGAAACATGGAAAAAGCTTAACCAATACTAGGGGCTTTGAGTTTCTTGGATAAGAAAAGGTCTGTAAAATCATTACTTGGAGATCCAGACCGGGACCTTTTGCACCAAAACTTTGCAACTTTTCAATTATGAATTATGAATGAAGGTGAAAAGTTGCAGAGTATTTGGTGAAATAGGTCCCAGGTCGGGATCTCCAAGTGATGATTTTACTGAACTTTTCTTATCCTAGAAACTCAACAAGCCTCCAGTTCAATGTGTGTACTAGTCAATTGCTAACTGTAGTTATTGTAGCAATGGTGATATCTTCATTTATTACTACTTCTTTTTTGGTACCTTGTTTAATTTTTCTCAGATGTGACTTTCAGACAGTCATCCTAAATAGATGTTATGTTATGTTTTCACGATTACAATGATCGCGTTTGAGGCTCCGGTTTTAGCGACACAGATCTCGAGGATCCACCGTGGTAATTGGTATCTGTACATCTTCAGTAGACCGGAGAAATTCAATAGACTGTTCAGGTATGGATTTGAGCTACTAATTGTGCAGTTTTGAGATGGAGATGATAATATATTCCATACGGATGCTCCAACGGAGCTCAATTTGATCGTTTTACTGAAAAATTTAATTACTTGGGGCATTAAGATTTGGTATTCTGTAATATACAGCGCTTTACAAAAGTCCGTAGTGAAAGTTACATGTTTACCTAATATTTTTTCGCAAAATTGTCAGTTTTGAAAATGATTTTGAATCGTTGAAAACTTTTTCATCAGGAATTGCTTCAAATCTGTGAAAGAGGAGAGTATGAAAAAATAGCCCAAACCTAGTGGAAATGGTCGAAAAATGCTAGTGAAAATTTTTGTTCTGAATCATGCAAATTTCAGATATGAATTCGGTTATTTTAAATGATATCTACTGTCACACTATTATCATGACTAAGGTCGTTAAGGCTACGTTTGCCTTCGGGGAACAGGAGAACGTCAGTGGCGTTGATAAAACAACCTCGATAGGAACCTCGGCTATTACCACTTGATCATCCAGAACCGGTTTCCTCATATTAATTGTTCTTAGGCCAGCCAGCTCTGAATATTTGCATACCATGTGTTCAGCTGTCTCTGCTCCTGATTCATAGAGGCTGCAAATCTCATCTACTGACTTTTCCATATGGTACATATGATATATTTACTGACAATGCCTGTCAGCAGTGCCACCATCACCCGAAGCACAAATCGTGACAGCTTCAGGAGCTTTCTGGTATAAGCAGGTGAAATCTTCGAAAGTTTTTCGCCTGAGTAAGTCCAGGAGTGTCCCTCCAGAAGGTTTTTTTGTTTTTAAACTCCGATATCAGGACTGCTGCCTCATATTGGTCTTTGTAAGCCCTCAGAAAGTTAACTTCACAGCAACACCACAATGCCCTGGCACCTATTGTCACCCTTATGCAACTAGATCAAAATAAAACAGAATGATGCATGGTTTCAACATTCTCCAATCTAGGGTCTTCCTGGTCTTCTGGTGTTTCTTCTGCATCATGACGTGCTGTTTCTGATGTATACAATTCTATAGAGGTAGAGGACCGATTAGAACTCTTGTAGCTGTCTTCAATTTTGCAAGTATAAAAACATCGAAGAAGGGATGAACTTATTCAATTCACCATATCCATCACCCTTATATGAATATCTATTTCAAAAATATATTCACTAGGAAATCGAATACTGCATAGTTCTAACACTCATGACAAGGTACAAACAATACCCGAGAAAACTTTGCATAGCAATAACGACTGTTTCTTTCGACCACATTTCATTGAACTCTGTCGACCCCAATACTCTATTCGAAAATATGGGAATTCTGCTGAAAGATTCGTCTCCATCAATGCATTACATACCTGCTGCTCAATTAACACAGGTTGAAATGAAATTTTTGGTCCAATAATATTTACCGCGGTTTAGTGAAAACATCTATTTGCACTTTACATAATATATGACCATATAACTGTTTCTGATAATTGACACAACGTCTGAACTTCGAAATCATTTTGCTGGTTCATTCAAAGAACCATATAACTTCATTAACCTCTATACATTTGCATGAATACACTAAGCGAGCGACTAATAATGTAAGGTTTCATGTCACATCTTTTTATGTGGTTGATACTGACAGCTGGCCTTCTTTTTCAACTGTTTTGTTGGTAATTCCGATGCGTTTTTCATACCAGATCTGATAAAAATCGATTTGGTTTCTTTCCATATTACCAATTATCTCAAGGGATCGAAAATAAACGATTAACGAAAAGGTGTCATTGAACTACCGACTTTATTTGACATCTTTCTGCGTTGATGTGATATTTGCATGTTACTCAATTCATTGATTTCCGAAATTGTTGAGTGTTGGTCTGACCATTTTGATCTCAATTAAAAAATTTATCATATTATTTCAACGTTTAAAGTTTCAAAACATTCGAAGATTTTACGAACTGTCAATTGGGGTATGAAGAGAGAAGGAAGTTTGAAATTCTTGCTGTTTTTGTTAGACTTGCCCCATATTTGAATCCGGAATTTTTTGACAAAATATCCTCAGATTTATCGAAAGAAGTTTTGGTGGAAATATATCGAGATGTAATTTGGATCTTTTTGTCAATGGAATGATGAATGAGGTTTGAATGAACAGATCCACCGTCTATCCTTATACAGGGCGTTTCTAAATTGATGCAGAAGATTTAAGGGAATGATTTCTCAGAATATTTTATGAAAAAAAGTTCCCATGAATGTAGTTGCGGAAATGCATTGTTTCCAAGATACAGGGTGTTGAAGTTTTACTTGAAACCTGACTGAAAAAGTGGTACGCCACTGTGATATTTTAAACTAACAATGATTTTTGAATTTTTCGTTCAATTTGTGATGAAAAAATCTCTTTTGCTTTTTTTTCGTGTGGGGTGCCGTTTTCATTCAAGAAAATTAAACATCTTAACTAGTATTTGTCATTATTTCAACACTTTATGTAGTAGAGATATTACGTCAAGATGTTTTATTTTTTACATAAAAACAATCCCCCTTACGAAAAAAATCTTGTGAGATTTTTCATCATAAATTGAACAAATAATTCAAAAATAATTATCAGTTCAAAAAATCTCAGTGGTGTTCCACTTTTTCAATGAGTTTTTAAGTAAAACTTCAACACCCTGTATCTTGGAAACAATGCATTTCCGGAACTACAATTATGGGAACTTTCTTTCATAAAATATTCTGAGGATTCATTTCTTTAAATCATTTGCATCAATTCAGAAACACCCTGTATAAAAAGTCATGTTTTTTTTCGTGTAGTCCTAGTTCCTGTGAAAAACTAACATCATTACTATACAGGGTGGGGCTGAAGTTCCCAATAAATTAAATCAGTGACTTAGAAAAAGCTGAAACACGTGAATTGATTCTGAATTCAAGGTATTTATTGGCAATAAATAAAGAAAAATGTTTCAACTCTGCAGCCTCACCTAATTTGTTAAATGCAAATCATTATGTCGTATGTAGGTATGTCGTTTGACAGGCTCGTGACAAGCTGAAAATGCCCTCCCTCCTCTATTTGGCATACTACCTGGCGATGGTAAAACTTGTCTATCGAATTCCGAATAGCTTCAGCTGTTAAATTATTTGTTTTCACTCTTATACTTCTATCTAGGAAAATAAATATAGTGGGTTACGTCGGAGGATCTTCGTGGCCATTCAATTGTACAACTTCGTCCAATCCAGCGTCCTTCAAATAAGGAGTTTTGTCTCATTTCCTAAAAGCCACATAAGAAAGTAAAAAAAAATAGAAAGGTAAAATTCCATTCGTCAAAGCTCCCCAAAAATTTAACACACGGCATATGATTGCATTTGAAAAAAAGTAGGTGGGGTTGCAGCTAGGGGGTTGACCAAATATATTTCAATCTATTTCGGTTGATTTCAAATAAATTCAGGTGTTTCAACTTTTTCTTCAAGTCACTAATTCGAAAGAGATTATTTCAATGAAAGACTTCTGGCCAGTCCTGTGAATGATGACAATTGTTTACTGAAATCCGCATTCAGAAGAATACATTTTCATCCTCTTCTCATAAAACACCTAATATCCGTCGAAATGTTGGAACCATAACGATCAAACCTATAAAGAACACGAAAAAAACTAATCGCTCTATTTACCTATCGATGTAGACTACCAAAGAACGATAGAATTCCCTGAATGGTCTTCCGAACAAGAAAATCAGCATTTTATTCAAATCAATCGATCGTCAACTGTCTGCTTTCGAAACCATAACAGACGAAATCCATAATTATCAATCCTAATCATCATCGCGGATGAAACTGGATCTCCTAACACAAACATCAAAATGCTAATATCTCCTAAATCGGCAAAGCAGTTTACCCTGACAGGGAGGACGTCAGATGGGTGGAGTAGGTATTATCCTCTTAAAAAAAGATAGTAGAGCCCAGGTGGCGTATTTTGAAAGTTTGCCCAAACAAAAATAGTGTTGAGAATACACTAGTGAAGATTATCGGTCCAAGCCTGACCCAGTTTCATACATTCAATGAATGAATGGATATTTAAAGCCCTATTGTCTCTACGGGAACTAATCACAACTATCCAAAGGAAAAAAATTATTATTTTGTTCATTTATCTTGGGATTTTTAGAGCCCATTAGGTTGCCCGACAGTTCAAGAGTAGTCCATAGTCCATGCAAAGGCAGTTCCAGTATGTCATAGCTTGAAGATTACATCTGGATGCTCAGGCCTTCCTGGCCATAGACTAACTAAACGGAGTTTGTCTATGTTCCTGGCCTGAAATCCATGGACCTATAATAGTATTATAAATCTATGCTGAAATCTTAAATCCGGTGACAGATCGTCAATTTGACAATTTTTGTCACTGGCATTGCAGTATATGGACCTGAATTGAGCATCTTTAAAACCCTAGGAAGTGCTATTTTACAGACCGAGAAAATGGCTCTATTAATAAGCTCAAGAGTGTTCTTAAAATGAACCTTAATGAAGGCGCATGTCGACATCAACATGGAGAGCCAGGCCATTCTGAGATTCCTGGAAAACAACTGGCAAAAGGCAATGATGTTACTGTACTATGGCTGCCAGGGCATTGTGATGTTGAAGGAATGAGAAAACCTATCATCTTCCAAGAAGTGAATCAAGGTTAAAACATGCTAAACCTGAGCCTTTCTCTGAACTTTGAAAAGACTCATAAAAGGCAGCTGTCCAACAATAAGAGTTGAATAAAAGAATGAACCCCTGGAGGAACAGTCCAGGGCGAACTTACTTAAGAGAATTCGTCAGGATTACACTTACCCATACCGAAAAATTCCTGAAACTGTGACGTGCTGAGCTTCGGATGTTGGTAAGACTGCTGACGGGGCTCTGTCAGTACAAACTTCTACAGGTACCGTATAGGAAAGTGAGCAGATGACATTTTGTGGATCAGCAGTAGAAACAGCTGAACATATTGTATGTAAGTGTCCAGAGCTGGCTGTCCTAAGAACCATTCATATGGGAAAACTGGTCCTGGACAGCCAAGAGGTAACGGCCAAGGCTCTTAAGAAGATTGTGGATTTTATCAAAGCTATTGACGACGTTCCTGGGTTTCCATGAATGAGTAGGGTAGAGATCTCTACATGGTCGCAGTTCTCGGAAAGTAAACCTAGCCACAACGACCCAAGTTCAAAGAATAATAATGATAATGAACATCAGAAACTCGCCATCAAACTGAAGATGCTGAAATTCCATGTTATAAGTATCAGCCTGAAGTAATACTGGAGAATCACCATTAGAGTCAATACTGGTATCGCACAGTACTTACAAATTTGATCGTTGCTGAAAACAGGCCAGACATTATTCTTGTGAAGAAAAATGACCATAGAGCAATACTTATAAACGTTGCCCTCCCGAAAAACAACAAATCAAAAATACGCTGAAAAAATATCAAAATATCGAGAGCTTGAACTTCAGATCAAAAGGCAGTGGGGATTGTCTAGTACCAGAACCATTTTGAACTACAGGAATTATTCCTGAGAGCCTCGAGCCGAACCTTAAGGAGTTAGATTTGGATGAAAACCTTTACAAAGTAATGCAAAAAGCATTTCTTCTCGGTACTGCTAGAACGGTAAGAAAGTTTGTAGGTCACGATGGACACCAGGAACAACCATGGAGGTAAACATTTCAAGATCGACTACCAGGACATCATCCAGAAATCCTAGACCAAGCAACAAAGGACGAACAACCCAGGACCCAGAAGAAGAAGAACACCATACACCTCAGAGCTCAATCCCCCTGATACTTGCTATCTGGGATTAGTGAATGTTCCCCTCAGTAGGGAGTGATAGCCGATCACTATGGGGTGTTAGACTACAGGCCCGTGTTGAGAAAATTATGGGTCATTTGAACCACTAGGTGACCTATCTAAAACGATATAAGAGCATAAAATAATAAGATTCAGCACTATGCCGTCACTTGTAAGCTGTCCAACTGAGTGCAGGTGAGGATTCGAAAGAACAGGTAGAGTGGGTAAATTTTGGTCACATATTTTTGTACGGCATTCTTACCATCGATTGATCCTTGAGAAATAATAAGAAAACCCGTAGCGCACGAAAGGACTATGAAAATTAGGACAAATAAAAGGATTTCTTCTTTTTTTCCCATTTGGACCAACGAAAATGTACGGCATATGAAAAAATATTATCTTTGCATAAAATACTTTCAAAATAAATTTATTTCATGTTGTATCAAATCACCCCCTGGACTACGGAACAGAGCCGGACCGTGTGCGTGGCGAGGGAGGCATTTGCCACGGGCGCAAACGACCTAGGGGCGCAAAATGTGAAATATGATATATTCCATTTCAAATCAAGATTGACTACAAGCTCTATATTTCAAAGTGGCGAGTTTACCAGTTTACAAAATTGAGAACACGTAGTTAACGAACACTAATAAAACGGAACAAAATCCTAGAAAATTATACATGGCGAGAAACACGACTCGCGGTGCATTGTCCATTATCTTAAAATATGGGAGATTATTGTCAATAAGAGGTTCTTCAAAATAAAGGGTTTTTCAAAAAGAGGTGTTATTTTGAATAGCCCGCAAGCCCGCTATTTCGGTAGATATCACGCTTGAAGCTGTCATTTTTTGACATTTAACGAGTAGAAACTACGTCATCAATAAAAATGGAACGATACACGCTTCAAGAACGTATTGAAATCATTAAAATTCACTATAAAAATGGTGGAAAATGTGGGTCGTCGGAAGCACCTTGTCGGACCGCAATGAAGAGATTGGTGGAAAAATTCGAGCTCTTGGGACAAGTTAGTGATGTGAAGAATAAAACCCGTGCACGTCGCTCGAGAACAGCCGAAAATATTGCTGTTGCCGCCGAAAGTGTTAAAGAAAATCCAGATTTGTCCATTCCTCGTCGTTCTTTGAAATTAGCCATTCCACAAACGTCATTACACCGTATTTTGCATGAAGATTTGGGTCTTATAGCTTATAAAGTTCAGTTAACACAAGAACTCAAGCCAGCCGATCATCAACAACGACTTGTCTTTGCTGATTGGGTCGTTGAAAATGATCCAGAATTCCATTGAAAAATCATCTTGAGTGATGAGGCCCATTTCCACCTCGGTGGCTTCGTCAACAAGCAAAATTGTCGAATCTGGGGCTCGGAAAACCCAAGAGTTATTGTTGAAAAGCCGTCCGGTGGAGTCATTGGACCTTACTTTTTGGAAAATGAGGCTGGAGTAACAGTTACGGTGAATGGATTGCCCTATCGAGAGATGATCAATGATTTTTCATGGCCGAAATTGGATAGTATTGATCTGGACAACGTTTGCATTGAACAAGACGGCGTTACGTACCCCACAAGCAACGAAACCATTGGTCTTTTGCGGGAAAAGTTTCCGAACCGTGTTAGGTAGGTTAGGTGATTACAATTGGCCACCGAGATCTTGTGATTTAACACCTTGTGATTTCGTGAAAGAGAAGGTCTACGCCAATAGCCCAGCGTCGATTCAAGACCTCAAAGATGGAATTCGTGAGGCTATCGAGGACATAGGGCAGCCACTTTGCGATTTGGTTATGGAACATTTCATTAGAAGGATATGGTCCTGTAAGCGTGCTCGTGGTGGTCATTTGCCTGATGTTATTTTCCACTATTAACGCCATAGCTTCTTCTTTATAATGAAATAAACATCCGATCATTTATATTGAAGAATGGCATTTTTCTTTTGATATCAAAATAACACTTTTTATTGGAAAACCCCTTATAATCAATAAATGTCAATTATAAGAATCATATATTTATTGAAAAATAAATTTCTTCAAGGGCGCATTTTGAAAGTTTGCCACAGGCGCTAGAATCTTAGTTCCGGCTCTGCTACGGAAAGAGAGGGGATTGCAACCCTTGATTTTTCCCCTTGTCGCATCATTTTTGTACGGCGTTGCGGAATAATGGATTAGAAGCAGCATTGAAATAGAATGACACAGATGCCGTACAAAATCAAATGACCAAATTTACCCAGGTAATTGTCGAAAATAAAAAAAAATTGTGACTTTGTGGCTCCACATTTTTTTACGGCGCTACGCGTTTTCTTATTATTTTTCACGGATCAATCGATGGTAAGAATGCCGTACAAAAATATGTGACCAAAATTTACCCACTCTACCTGTTCTTTCGAATCCTCACCTGCACTCAGTTGGACAGCTTACAAGTGACGGCATAGTGCTGAATCTTATTATTTTATGCTCTTATATCGTTTTAGATAGGTCACCTGGTGGTTCAAATGACCCATAATTTTTTCAACACGGGCCTGTAGTCTATGTGAGAAATAACACCCTTTCTATGCTAATAGGCTCAAGTCGATGAATAATTGTAAATTCGCTGTGATCATAAACTTTTCATCATTGAGTACCATCTAAACATTCACAACAATTTCAGACTAAAAATGAGGATATTACAATTAACAACCATGGAAAACATTTGCTGTACAATCGCTTCTGTCTCAATTTCATTATATCACTCGGCACGATTTTCACAATACGCGTCCTGGCGATTCCACTCCACCTCGGCGGCAATGAGAAATGCGAAGAAACCGTTCTTTACAAAGCTTCCAATTATTAGAAACTAGTTTACGAGGTTACTTCCACTATAGATTAGAAGAACTTTATGTGTAGGCTATTTATAAATGGATATTAGGTATGTCTGACTGGCGTGGTCTTGTTGCGTTGTATTGATTTCGTTTCTTTGACTTATCGAAGCAATTCAGGCAAGCCTTCGTTCAATGATTCTAATGTTACTTTAATCGTGGCAAATCATACTGGATTTTTTATTTTGGTGCATTTTGTAGTACTTGGAATTGAGGAGAACTCCTTGGATTGTTGAGCTGAGTCATGCTGCATCGTTAAGGAGTTATTATAGTCGAGAAT
Organism: Propylea japonica; assembly: GCA_013421045.1. Lineage (NCBI taxonomy): Eukaryota > Metazoa > Arthropoda > Insecta > Coleoptera > Coccinellidae > Propylea > Propylea japonica. Next base: position 1,646,116 of record CM024248.1, on the reverse strand, counting down.
TTTCTTGTTTGTTGAGTTTTATGTAAGAGGAACATTGACATATGCAAAATTGCTCGTAAATCTGCTCGATGTTTGACATGACTTGATAATTAGTTCGAAAGAACTGATTAAAATGGTATCTACACACAGGATACCAAAATGACGAGAATTTTTTGTTATGATTCAAAACAATCTAACAGACATTTTAGTCAAATCTGGTTTCAACTGGATAGTTATCCAGCTCATAACTATCAAAATCCTCGGTTTTTGGCAGAAGCGGATGCGGAAAAACCGATCTTTGAAAAGCTTCCAAGTAGTAGAATCAGTTTATGAGGTCACTTCGACTATAGATTAGAAGAACTTTATGTGGAGGCTATTTATAATTGAATATTAGGTATGTCTGACTGGCGTGGTTTTGTTGCTTTGGATTGAGTTAGTTTCTTTGACTTATTGAAGCAACTCAGACAAGCCTTCTTTCAAAGATTCTAATGTTCTTTGATCGTGGCAAATCATACTGGATTTTTTATTTTGGTGCATTTTGTAGTACTCGGAATTGAGGAGAACTCCTTGAATTGTTGAGCTGAGTCATGCTGCATCGTTTAGGAGTTGTTATAGTCGGGAATTTTCTTGTTTGTTGACTTTATGTAAGAGGAACATTGAAATATGCAAAATTGCTCGTAAATCTGCTCGATGTTTGACATGACTTGATAATTAGTTCGAAAGAACTGATTAAAATGGTATCTACACACAGGATACCAAAATGACGAGAATTTTTTGTTATGATTCAAAACAATCTAACAGACATTTTAGTCAAATCTGGTTTCAACTGGATAGTTATTCAGCTCATAACTATCAAAATTCTCGGTTTTTGGCAGAAGTGGATGCGGAAAAACCGATCTTTGAAAGCTTCCAAGTAGTAGAATCAGTTTATGAGGTCACTTCGACTATAGATTAGAAGAACTTTATGTGGAGGCTATTTATAATTGAATATTAGGTATGTCTGACTGGCGTGGTTTTGTTGCTTTGGATTGAGTTAGTTTCTTCGACTTATTGAAGCAATTCAGACAAGCCTTCGGTCAATGATTCTAATGTTACTTTAATCGTGGCAAATCATACTGGATTTTTTATTTTGGTGCATTTTGTAGTACTTGGAATTGAGGAGAACTCCTTGGATTGTTGAGCTGAGTCATGCTGCATCGTTAAGGAGTTATTATAGTCAAGAATTTTCTTGTTTGTTGACTTTTATGTAAGAGGAACATTGACATATGCAAAATTGCTCGTAAATCAGCTCGACATGACATGAGTTGATAATTAGTTCGAAAGAACTGATTAAAATGGTATCTACACACAGGATACCAAAATGACGAGAATTTTTTGTTATGATTCAAAACAATCTAACAGACATTTTAGTCAAATCTGGTTTCAACTGGATAATTATCCAGCTCATAACTATCAAAATCCTCGGTTTTTGGCAGAAGCGGATGCGGAAAAACCGATCTTTGAAAAGCTTCCAAGTAGTAGAATCAGTTTATGAGGTCACTTCGACTATAGATTAGAAGAACTTTATGTGGAGGCTATTTATAATTGAATATTAGGTATGTCTGACTGGCGTGGTCTTGTTGCGTTGTATTGATTTCGTTTCTTTGACTTATCGAAGCAATTCAGGCAAGCCTTCGTTCAATGATTCTAATGTTACTTTAATCGTGGCAAATCATACTGGATTTTTTATTTTGGTGCATTTTGTAGTACTTGGAATTGAGGAGAACTCCTTGGATTGTTGAGCTGAGTCATGCTGCATCGTTAAGGAGTTATTATAGTCGAGAATTTTCTTGTTTGTTGAGTTTTATGTAAGAGGAACATTGACATATGCAAAATTGCTCGTAAATCTGCTCGATGTTTGATAGGACTTGAAAGAACTGATTATAATGGTATCTACACACAAGATACCAAAATGACTACAATTTTGTGTTATAATCCAAAACAATCTAACAGACATTTTAGCCAAATCTGGTTTCAAATGGATAGTTATCCTGCTCATAATTATCAAAATCCTCGGTTTTTGGCAGAAGTGGATGCGGAAAAACCGTTCTTTAAAAAGCTTCTAAGTAGTAGAATCAGTTTATGAGGTTACTTCCACTATAGATTAGAAGAACTTTATGTGGAGGCTATTTATAATTGAATATTAGGTATGTCTGACTGGCGTGGTTTTGTTGCTTTGGATTGAGTTAGTTTCTTTGACTTATTGAAGCAACTCAGGCAAGCCTTCGTTCAATGATTCTAATGTTACTTTAATCGTGGCAAATCATACTGGATTTTTTATTTTGGTGCATTTTGTAGTACTTGGAATTGAGGAGAACTCCTTGGATTGTTGAGCTGAGTCATGCTGCATCGTTAAGAAGTTATTATAGTCGAGAATTTTCTTGTTTGTTGACTTTTATGTAACAGGAACATTGACATATTATGCAAAATTGCTCGTAAATCTGCTCGATGTTTGACATGACTTGATAATTAGTTCGAAAGAACTGATTATAATGGTATCTACACACAGGATACCAAAATGACGAGAATTTTTTGTTATGCTTCAAAACAATCTAACAAATATTTTAGTCAAATCTGGTTTCAACTGGATAATTATCCAGCTCATAACTATCAAAATCCTCGGTTTTAGGCAGAAGCGGATGCGGAAAAACCGATCTTTGAAAAGCTTCCAAGTAGTAGAATCAGTTTATGAGGTCACTTCGACTATAGATTAGAAAAACTTTATGTGTAGGCTATTTATAAATGGATATTAGGTATGTCTGACTGGCGTGGTTTTGTTGCCTTGGATTGAGTTAGTTTCTTTGACTTATCGAAGCAACTCAGACAAGCCTTCGTTCAATGATTCTAATGTTACTTTAATCGTGGCAAATCATACTGGATTTTTTATTTCGGTGCATTTTGTAGTACTTGGAATTGAGGAGAACACCTTGGATTGTTGAGCTGAGTCATGCAGCATCGTTAAGGAGTTATTATAGTCGAGAATTTTCTTGTTTGTTGAGTTTTATGTAAGAGGAACATTGACATATGCAAAATTGCTCGTAAATCTGCTCGATGTTTGATATGACATGATCATGTGTTTGAAAGAACTTAGGTATTATAATGGTATCTACGCACAGGATACCGAAATGACAAGAATGACATTTGAGCTGAATCTGGTTTCAAATGGATAGGTATCTGGCTCATAATTATCAGTTTTTGACGGAAGTGGATGAGGACCCCTTCTTCAGAAAGCTTTATGAGGTTACTTCCACTTCAGATAAAAAAAACTTCATGTGTAGGCTATTTATAAATTGATAATTAGGTACCTACGTCTGACTGGCATGGTCTTGTTTGTTGTCCAGTCAGGTCTGAACATTTGCATACCATGTCCTGTTTCTGCTTCTGCTCCACAGAGCCTGCAAATTACATTTGCTGACTTTCTGTTACGGTTATAATGATGTTGTACCGAAAGTGCCTCGTCAGCAGTCCCACCATCACTCGAAGCTCAGCTCGTGACAGCTTCAAGAGCTTTTCGGTAATGGCAAGTAAAATTGAATTTTTCGGCCGCGGTAAGTCCAGTATTTTTTTCGATGATTGCTTTGTTGTTCAACTTCCATTACTGGACTGCTACCTTATATTGGTCATTTCCAAGCCCACAGAAAGGCTCAGGTCCAGCAGACGTAAAATTGTTATAATCTAAGAGGATTTAGCAGGTCTATTAGCCCAACTTCGAAACTTTAAAACTGAGGGGTCAAAAATTATCAAAACTCCTATTCACTTCGTCACACAATGCCTCGCCATTGCTATCCTGCGCAAATAATGTCTTGGATAGGAGATTTATAGAAATTTATAGAACGGATTTTGTAAAATCTTAGTTGCCGGAGTTCATTGAAGGTGTATAACTGGTAGGTGAGCTGTAGCACAGTTGCGAAAACAGCTCTAATGAGGGCAAAATTGACCGTAAGGTCGTATTAGAATGTAACATTCTAACAATGTACAAGAAGAAGCGGGGATTGGACAGAAATGAATAATCACCTGCAGTAGACTTCGCCTTTTACATTTTTGATGAAAATCAAAGCCAATAAAGATTATCATCTTCATGGTAATTATTATCTACCAGGAAGAATTTCGGGGTGTGTTCTTGGACTGGTTTTGTAGCTATCTGGAAGTTGGATCCATGTGAGCCAAACTTGAAAATTCATTGTCTGCAGAACATATTGTCAACGTTGGAGTACCACAGGGTTCTGTCCTTGGGCCACTTTTATTTTTACTTTTTATCAACGATCTCCCTGTCAATCTGCGAATGATGGTTTTCGACTTGTTAGCTCATCGGGATACTTCTCTAATGAAACTTTTGCTGATGATGCTTCGGTAGCTATTAGAGCTTCATCGTTCGGGGAGCTCCAAGTGCTTATCGTGTTCTTGTGAGTTGTTTGGTGAACTGGTGTCATGAGGACAATTTGGTGCTAAACATTGGTTAAATTGAGTGTATATATTTAACATTATGTCAAAATAATCTGAAGCTCACAATTCATAATAAAGACATAAATTCCAAAGAAAGTGCAAAATTTCTTGGCATATACTCGGATTGAGGTGGTCCACTCACATCGATTCATTCTGTAAATCGCCTTCCTGCAGAAGCTTTCAAAAATTTCTATTATATTTATCTACAGCCATTTGTCGTATTATGTTCTTCTCTGGGGAAATTTTTCGGAAGTTGGCAGGGCTTTTGTATTTTATTAGCGAATACAGGTACCTCCGCGCCTGTCATGCAGACAGTTGTTTGTGGAAAGTGGTTGTCTTCCATCTTTTTATTGTCAGCTGTCTTCTGTATGTAAATGTTATGAAGAAAACGAACAAAGCATGATTAAACTATCCAGCTTTCATGGGTATAATACTAGATTGTTGAAAAAATGCTACTATACTGTAAATGAATACCTAAATGATTGTAAAGAAATCTAATTTATCCCTTTACCGTATCGTTTTTTTTTTTCAATTTAGCTGAATATTTTCGTAACTGCATAGTACAGCCGCTTTCTGACACATTTATAAGAAGCAGTATGATACACGCAGAGGCGCTGAGCTAAGTAGAATGCCTACAATAGGCGTTCATTTGTCCATTCTTACTGAATCTGGTTTTTTGCGAGAGTTCGATGATATCTGTGGTCGTTTTTTATATTGAAAATTGTTTTTTTGGAAGAAAACATATTTAGGTTCTATCAGATATTTTGATCTCCAGAAATCCATAGATGACTCACCGCACTGACTGGAAAGAGATCGCATGTGATGCAAATCCCCAGGCTGCTCAGGGAAAACCCATATAATTTGTTTCAAATGCCAATTACCATTGTATCTGACAAAGACAGGACAGTTTTTGGATATGCCTTAATATTTTCTTGTTGCATGATTTTCCATAATATGGAAAAAACTGGTTTGTGTCACATAATATGTGACACAAACCAGTTTTTTCGAAATAGATATCAAAAATTTTAGTATAAAATTTTTTGAGTATTTCTATGTTCAACCTGAGATCAAATTCTTTGGGAATTCATTTTTTCATAACAAAATAAAATTCATGCGGTAAAGGGTTAAATTGTACTCTGACTTGTCCTATCCATGTATATACGCGTTCAAAAGGATCAATAAAATTATTATTATTAATATCTAAGCAACCTAAACTCCCTCTCAAACTCCATCCTCTTCCTATTATCCTCAACACACAACATTTCTCCTTCAGCAAACCGTCTCAACCTCCGTCTTAATCGCTCGGCACAATGTGCTTCAATCGCGGCTGCAATTAATCTTGGCGATGTTAAAAATAATCCAGCTCGAAACGTCGACAGAGCGCGCTCGACCACACCCAGATCTTCGAGCAGTTCAGCCGCAACGGTTATTTGCATTGACGACCTCGACTGGTACCAGTTAACGGGCATCGGCTGAAAGTAAAACCGATACGAAAAATTGTTTCACTTTCTTACGGAACGTTTGATAATATGGTCGACGTGTTTTTCGAGGAGAGAGATATATCCTTCCTTTCTGATGCGTTGATAAAGCATGCTAGTTTAGAGCGTTACTTGTTTTTGGTCTGAGCTTGTTAAAGCATTAAGAAACTGTCTGGCCTAATGGTTGTTTATTGTAATACTTCGGCTATTTCCAACATTTTTCTAGAAGTAATTTTCGTTAAGTTTGGGGAAAAATAAAGTAGTTTGCAATGACAAAATCAGCTCAAAAGATATCAGCATGAATTTCGTGTCCACTCTTTTCTCGTCTTGGTAATTTATCAACTATAGGAAAAATGTTCGCATTGCCTCTGATAGTCAGATTCTACTGAGGCAACTGATGACCATTGATTGTGAACCAAGGACAATTTCGAGGCATGAATAATTTCTCACATCATTGACGACATCATTGGCGACGTTAAGAAAACTACTTCCTGTTTACTTGGGAAAGGGGAATTGAGGAAAACGAGAAGAGCTAATAATCCCTTCGCCGTTCCCTCATGCTGGGTTTGAGTGAATGTAGATGATTGGAAAATGAGACAAAAACACTCTTAATGGATTAACACACCAGGCCAAAGATAAGCAGAGAGACTGATTGCATTTTCAAAAGAGATGGAACATGCTCTATCGTTGTCAGAAAAAGAGCAAAGGCTGCTTAGTGGACTTCTCATAGGTTATTATTTCATGAAATATCAACTGCACAAGTTTGGTAAAGAAACCAGTATCAGTTAACGGGCATCGGCTCGAAGTAAAACCGATACGAAAAATTGTTTCACTTTCTTGCAGAACGTTTAATAATATGATAGACGTATTTTTCGAGGAGAGAGATATATCCTTCCTTTCTGATGAGTTGATAACGCTGGTTTAGAGCGTAATTGTTGTTGGTCTGCGTTTGCTTCAACATGGAGCATTTGTTCATAGAGATTTTAGCTCCTTCCATCATTTCTCAAGACTTTCGTTACTTTGGCAAATAACGAAAGTAGTCTGTTGGAATTATATGCCCTTGCAAAAAGAGGAGCAAACACACCCTTCACCGGACCCGTGCCCTCCTGTGGGTATCACCTACACTGATTAGGGCAGAGGTAGGCGTTTGGGAAAAAGGGAGAAACACTCTTACTGGATAAACACATCCGGTCAAAGACAAGCAAAGAGACTAATCGAACCTTCCAAAAGAAGGCTCAACAAGCTCTATCGTTTTCAAAAAACGAGTTAAGGCTGCTAATCGGCCTTCTCACAGGGCATTGTCCCGTGAGATATCACCAACACAATATCGGTAAAGAAGACTCCGACATTTGTAGGTTATGTGAATCGGCCACTGAAACCAACGAGCACATACTATGCCAATGCACTGCGCTGACGCAAACCAGACTTACTCCACTAGGTGGCGCGTTATTAACGCCAGCCGACATAAGAGCGAAGTCTCCTAAGGAAGTAACCAGCTTTGCTAAGGAGGTTAGATTCCTGAGAAAAACGTAGTTTTAGCATGGTAACGCACAAAAGACCTTATTGGTCACAGTGCAGAAGGGTAATCAACGTGATCGACCACTATCTAATCTAATCTAATCTAATCTGTTGGAATTATGGAAATACCTCAAAATAATCATCAGATCGATTGAAACATATTCTGGGAGGATTCTGCATTTCTAAAACACTTCATAGGTTTTCACTCCCAGCCCAGTCTCTGAAACCGAAATAATTGATAAATTTTAATTAAGATGAAGTGCTCCTGCGAAAATCTTTGCACTTATTTGTCAGGAGCAAATTGGTCTTGAAAAAATTGTTGCCTAACAGTAAAACTGAAAAAGAAATGAATGAAAAGGACAATGTAACGTTGGGGTGTCTGATATATGTAGACAATGAAAAGGACAATGTAACGTTTGGGTGTCTGAAATAGACACCGAAACGTAACATTGTCCTTTTCATTCATTTATTTTTTCAGTTTCACTGTTAGGCAACAATTTTTCAAGACCAATTTGCTCCTGACAAATAAGTACAAAGAGTCTCACAGGAGCACTTCATCTTAATTAAGAATTTTTAATTATTTCTGTTTCAGGGAATGGAAGTGAGAACCTATTAAGTGTTTTAAAAATGCATCAGTGATCCCAGCCGTAAACACGATAAATTTCTAAGGGATTGTCCTAGAGACTTGAGATTTTCAGGGTGAGTTCGGTTCCACAATGCCACAGTTAAGCTCGTTAACCAGCCGAATAGTACAGGGTATTCCAAAATATGGCCATTCAAAAAATATTCCTCAAAATCTTAGACAAAAAAAACCAATCGAAATGAAATTGTGCTGCTACACGCAGGATAATCATAATAAGCCTCACGCAAAATTTTGTTGTGATAGTATTAACAAAACTACATAAAATTCAATTGGAATATTGAAAAAAAGAATCTTTAGATTTCAATAACAAAATATCTGATTGAAATGAAATTTATTTTATTAATGGAGATTACTATACGGAATTTTTATTCAAAATTTCGAAGGGATCCTCATAACCATAAAATTAATTTTTGAATGAAGAAATAAGAGAAGACACCAATACTTATTGACGTAGCCAACCTGAATAACAAATATCTACATCAAAAACACGATGCAAAAATATCGAAATATCGAAAGCTTGAACTTCGGATAAAAAGGAAGAGGGGAATGTCTAGTACTAGAACCATTCCCATTCTCAATCAACCACAGGAATTATTCCTAAGAGCCTCAAGTCCAACCTCAAGGAGCTAGATTCAGATGAAAACCGAGATGAAAACCTTTACAAAGTAGGTAATGCAAAAAGCAGTAGTTCTCGGTACTGCTAGAACGGTAAGAAAGTTTGTAGGTCACGATGGACACCAGAAACAACCATGGAGGGAAACATATCAAGACCGACTACCAGGACATCAACCGAGAATGTTTATTCTGTGGAATCTGTATATAAACTCATTATTGTACATTGTTCGGAATATACAGTCATCATAAGAAAAACCAATTATTTGTAAGTTATCTCCTATTGATTCGAAGACAACTCCATGACCAAACAATGAAAACTATGAAACAATTATCTCAATTCAATTCACTCAAACTAGAATACCTACCAAATCCTTGCTGTCAACTACAAAACAATAACTCACGTCACAACATATGTAACAACCCTATTAAGGAATGCGACAATCCAGAATGTAATCAATTAAAACTTAGATAGATCTACGACGTTTTAAAATACGAACCACAAACAACTCCTATTTTATCTCGAAAATTTTGATCACGACTCTGTGGCACCGTTCCAATTTTTTTCGATGTAAAACAGGTGCCAACAGAACGCCTTTAGCGAACAAAGGGAGATCATTAGAAGTAGAAGACAATCTAAATTAGAAATCTAAATTAGCATTGTTTGTCTAATTGAATGTATCTGTCACAGCGGTATGGATGGTGTAACAAGACACCGCTGTTGATTCAAGATTTTCACGGTGCTTTTCTCACGACTTTTCGAGACGGTGATAGTTTCTGTCATGGGTAGAACGTCGATGAAGTGTTTTCTTCAGAATTGAGCAATAATAAGCCATTGATTCGCTTTAGTGAGAATCAGAAGATTTAAAGAGCTTGTCTACATTAGATAAACGATCGCTTATATTTGGATATCCTGAAAGCTTATTGTTTCATTTTCATCTTTGACGAATTAAATTTTTTCATTCAAAACAACGAAAATTTCATTCAAAAATGAATAGACTGAATTCAATAGTTCTCAGTGTATTGAAGATATTGTCAAGGACATGAACGTCAACCATCATTACCACAGAGAGTTTGAATAAATCGGAATTTTGAAATTCCTTTTGAAGTAATTCATATTCTTCATTTCCCTAGGTATTATCATGCATGGCACGGATCGTGCAAAAAAAAATAATACACTTGCTTTTTTGCACGAATGTAGTTTTCTTCAAACAAAAAAGTCCTTTCTTATTGTTTCTTCTGAAGATCCTAGAAAGTGTATCTCCCTGTTGAGTTAATTTTTTATGTTCTTTGATTCCAACATTGAGAAAAAAATAGTTTTTCCTATACAGACACTCACAAGATACTTCATAAACTCCGTCCATCAGTTAAGCACTGTATTAAACTCAGTAAATATGGTTTCATGCCAAAAACATCCACTTGTACTAATTTTGCTTGTTCTTTTGAAAAGGTGCTTAATTCATAGGATAAAACTGAACAAGTGAACGTAATCTATACGGATTTTCAGAAAGCATTTCATAAGGTCGATCACAGAATTTTGTTAAATAAATTGAGGTTTATATTTGGATTTGGAGATAGGTTGGCTTCTCTGATAAAATCTCATTTTTGTGAAAGAGTATGTTTTGTAGAGATCGAGCAATCTTGCTCATTTGAGTTCTGTGCAACATCTGGTGTTCCTCAGGTCTCCAACTTGGGACCTTATTCGCTCTTTCTTCTCTTTATTAATGTTATTCTGAATGGTATTGATATTTTGATTTTGATGTTCGCTGATGATTCAAAGCTATTCGCCAAAATTCTTTCTATTATTATTGATTGTGTTCGATTGCAGAGGGCGCTCGATACTCACTGGTGTGAAAGGAATAGGCTATCGTTGAATGTTTACGAGTGCTATGTAATGTCTTACACTAAAAAGAATAATAAAATTCTTTACAATTATCAAGTCGATAATCATGAATTATCTCGTGTAACTGAGTAAAGAGATTTGGGGGTGCTGTGTGACAGTCAGTGCTCTTTTGTGTCATACTTGAACCAACTTATTAGTTATTTCTTCTGTCAGTAAAAGTTATGGATACATTATCCGTAATGATAGGCACTTCAACAACTCGAACACGTTAATAATTTCATAGTTTTATTCGTAGCAAATTAGAATATTGCGGCATCATTTGGAGACCCATTCATATTTGTCATAAAAAAACAATTGAATCTGCACAAAGAAAGTTCTATAAGTATCTAGTTTGGAGAGAAGATGGTATCTATCCAAATAAAGGTTATTGCAATAATATGTTAACAGTAGATTTGGAGCTAAGCCCATAGAACAAAGGGTGAAAGTAAAGGCACTATTATTAATTTATAAGATTGTGAATAACTTAATAGTGTAGTGAGTTGATTGAGCATCTTCTCTTTTTGGTACCCTTTTTGGAGCGATGCTGTATTTTACTGTAGGACGGGAAGAACAAACGCCAGTCTCAGATCACCAATTAATTTTATGTTTGACTTATTCAATTCCATGGCCGGCAGATGTGATTTAATGATTCTTCCCGCTCTATAGTCGCTGCATTTCTGGGGGGGAATTGGTAATTTTAATCAATTCTTAGAATAAGTTTATTTTTCTTTTCTTTTCGGCAATTTTTGCTATCAATAGTTTAAGTATACTTTCCTGTAATTGGGTAATTTGACCTGTTTGAAATATAGTCTTATTATTATATTAGATAAAGTATTATTACAACTCTACCTTTCACGCTACCAATATAAATCAGGCTTTAGTGTTAAGCTTTCCTAAATTAAGCGTAATGAGTTCGCAAAGTAGGAAAAAGCGACACATGAATCAATAACGACCAAAACGTTTCAGCTGAAGAACCAACTACAACATACCATATACCTCTCACGTGTAGAGCAAAACATTAACTAATACCCCGTCATCAAGCAGTCATAAAGTGCCAATCAATTATTCGCACGAATAACCATAACAACCCTCGCCTATCGTCAATAGCCTATCCTCGCTCTGTACCCATACATCAAAGTCATCGGAATCCAATATGTACATCTTCAACTATGTACCCATTTTCCGTGATCGCTCTACGATATCGCAGAATGCCCTGAGAGCCTCTTTATCATCCCAGGGGCCCGATCAATCGAAGATACCAATGAAAATCAATCGTGCATCTCGCGGACTTGTTAGAGCGATGTTCATATGTTGTTAGTGTCGTCTGGGCAACGGGTGATGGGAGTGAAACAAAAGACCACCCACGAATCGGCCTATAATATGGAGTAGGCCGTGCATCCGAGGTTCATAGAGCTATCAATTAGACGCCTAACGGTCGGCCGGAGTCCTGCAAGTTCTGGACTGCCGGTAATAGGTGGCGGTGGTGTGAGGGACACGGGTTACATAATGCATGAGTTTTGCGATTTTGCGGAGGAAAAATGACGGTTAAGTGGACGCTTATAAGTCTTGCGGAGAAAGTAATCGGTTTATTATGTCGTGTTGTGGGACGTTGAGGTAAATCAGTCACAAATTGGGTACGGTTGGGTGTTCAATGAGAGCTAGATATATAAAAAGGTATCTTTGTTGGTTCTGAATCTTTAGGCGTTTTCGGACACTTGTCTTTCGCTTTCCTAACCCGAACATCCAACCCATGTTCGGAAAGTACAGTGCTATTAACTCGATCACTGACTCAGGTTGATCTATTGTAACCCTCTCAGACTCTAAGCCCTAAGGTCACCCTACACGAGACCTTGGTCGTAGAGTCACCGCATGCGGATGAGGAAATAAGTCTTCAACTCTTTTCTTATCAATTTTATATATCTATTCCTAAAAGTTATCTAAAAAGGAGAGAATTTTGCGCAATGTAAAATGTGTGGTTCCATGAGACGAGAAGATAATGTGACACAACTCCTTTATAACTTTGTATGCAGATCCTTCTGCGTTGAAGCTAGAGCCTTCTTTACTTCTTTAACATAGGTACTCAAAGATAACATTGAACATGCGAGGCAGTGGCGCAGCCAGAATTATCGTTCGGGGGGGCCCGATGCAAATATTCAGGGATAAAGAAACAAAAAAAGAATACTGTTATTTCTATCTTTCTCTTTCTGGTTGATTGAAAATGTAAAATTCACAATATTTTTGCTGGAATCTGGTGATCATTTATTTTCTAAAATTCCTTTCCAATATAGAGGGTGTCAAGCAAAAAAGGACCATGCTTAGTGTCACGCAATAGAGGGCCATAATAATGAAAAATAAGTCCTTTGGATATATGTTGAAAACTGCTTCCTTTAAAAGAAACAAGGTGTTAAAGTTAATTTTTTTCTGGTTTTTGTTATAATTCTGGACAAAGAGGTAAGAATTGAACAAAATGTGATATGCAGGGGTTTTGTATGAATGAATATAAATATCCTACTAGTTTTTAGATAACTTATAGAGGAAGCCACATACAGGATTCCACATTTAAATCAACCTTAATTCTTTTGCCTCATACTGTATGTCATTCTGGAGCAGAAAAAGCGATTCCTTTATCTTTTTTCCTCCAAAAAGGTATGCTTGAATGAAGTCGCAAGGACCAACAGTTTCCGGTTGAATGCATCGAAAAGTTATGATGCACGCAAATTGTCCAGAAGCGCCAAAGTAACCTTCTTATAATTACAACCAACAGCAAGGAATTAAATCAAACACACAAAATAATGGAAATGACAGGCAAAAAAGTTAGGGCTGACGAGTAAAGATTCTATGGGGAGGAGGAAGAAAACCCCATTCACCTAGTGCTTTGGCATTGCTAGCCTAAGGAGAGAATGCCTTGGGCGGGAAACTAGCTTCGTTGAAGCCTTCATAGATTTTGGTTTTCATTAGATCTCTTGAACTGAAAGACGAGCTGTGAAGGGTGTGACCATGACAGCTCTGTAAAGGGACACAATAGACCTTGAGGTCTCTGAACTGTAACCCTTTTCTAAACTAATCTTAACTAGAGTTGATTTAAACTCGGGCCCTCCCCCCCTGGCTGCGACCTTGATGCGAGGGCACACTAGAAATTATAAGAAATATTTTAAAGAAGCCAAAAAATGCAAGCAAAGCTGGAGAAAATCCGAAAAAAACTGGACCTGAGAAAATAAATTCTCTACTTCTCTAATATAGGTACTCAAAAATAACATTAAACATGGAAGGGCTCACCAGAAATTATAAGGAATATTAAAAAAAACCATAAATACAAGCAATGCTAGAGACAATCCGAAAATAAACTGGGACTGAAAAAATAAATCCATAAAATATTTGGTTATAGTATTGTCACTTCAAATCCCAAAGCTGATACGCTCGTTAACTTAGAATTAGATATTTATTCAGGAATATTCCTAAAAAAAACTATAACGTCCTAGAATTTAAACGTCAAATTTTAATTGATCAATTCAGCTACTATGGAATTAAAAAGAAGTTAATTATGGTCCAGAATTTGAGATTGTGGTGTTACCAAAAGAACTATTCTTGGTTTATTTTTTGTTAGAATTGGTCAAGTGCCATCGAAAACATCAAAAATCAAAGAAATCCATCGCCCTTGAACCCACCACATTACAAATAAATTCTAAGATGGACATTCAAGTCCGTCAACACCACAAAAATAAACTATCGATGTGAGAACTGGAACAAAAAACGTCCTAGCAAAATCAAAGGATATGAGTTAAATATGGCCAGGTTTGAATAAATTCGAACAATATGTCAAACGGCCTCCTATCTTTAGTTATGCGTGTCTTTATTTAGCAACGCCTGCTATCATATTTCTCGTAATAATGTAACCTTTGAACGCTTATGGTGATTTATGGCCGGCAGTATATGGACAATGTCTCACATCCTAGCGCGTTACCATATTCGATCGCATATGAGTGATCTATGGCATTCTCCTTGCGTTTACCGTAAATCTTCGTGGCTTGCACGTCAATTTTGAGGTAATTGGGTATTTATTAGCGATTATCACGTACTTAATGATGTATCTAGTGGCTTAGGTGAAGAATGTTCTATGGTATATAGATCTAATTAGAAAGCATTTGTGTTATTGGCGCTAATCAGTCAATTCTTGTGGTTGAGTTTATTGTATGAATGATGGGAATTGTTAAGAATGTTTTCCAAGTTTGCAGTATACTGGACATGTCTTTTCTTGTACAGAAATTACTGTATTTTATATACCTACTTTGAGTTTTATACTAATTAATCTAAAGTTTCGATGAAACTCCTCAAAAACTTGTGGTGAGTTGTAGTTCGATATTGGCATCTTATCGTTTCACAACAAAGTGACTAATTGGCATCGCTGTAAACTTTGCTTTTACCAATCAAATGAATGCTGATGCGTACGTCACACTCAATCGTCGAATCGATATAATTTGCTGTGGTTTCAATATTCCTGAAAAATTAATAAGTTTGAGTTCGAAAATGAGTAAATGTAAGTGAGAATTTTCAAGATATTTTTTCATAACGGTTCAATTACATTGTCATATTTTTGGTATGGAATGTAAGCTTATATCAGTTTACACAGTCTTGAGCTCCATTCTACAGTACTTAGGTTGAAAAAAAAAATTGTAAATTCAGCTTTGTCAAAATTTTCAGTGGATAAATAAATAATCGACTTGAGCCTATTAGCGTAGAAAGGGTGTCACACTCCCTAGTAGATGGAACATTCACTCATACCGGATAGCAAGTATCAGGGGGATTGAGCTTGAGTTCTGAGGTGTTCAGTGTTCTTCTTCTCCTGGGTCCTGGGTTGTTCGTCCTTCGTTGCATGATCCTGGATTTTTCGGATTTTTAAATGAGGCATCCGGTATTTCAATTTTTTTATGACACCCAATAAAATATTAAATCCATTCACTTTAAGTTTTTTCTACTTATCTTTAACGGTACTTGAGTTATTAATTATTCTTCGAAATTTCAGATAAATTGGCATGTTACGAAAATGACTCTAGATCGCTCAATATTTTAGATTGACGTCAGAAATTTTGTGAGTCATTAGATATTGATCTGATCCTGAGTTATAGTTGTTAGTTATACAGGAGGAACCAAAAAAAATCATCATTTGTTACAGTCACTGTCAATAGTGTCAGAGTAAACACCATTCGGTGACAAAGAGTTAAACTACTCTGAGGTGTCCAAACTTACTGCGTCACATTTTTTACTGTGTACCTATACTACATATTTATCGAATCGTTGAAAAATAATGAGACTCCCCTTGAACAACCAAAAACCTGACGAATCACAGAAGAAAACCCTGATTAATCCTGATTTACGCAGTCAAACATTCTTACAGGAAAAATGTCGAATTTCTTCATTTGCATACAGCCATTCATTGTATGCATATCAGGCGGCGACAATGTGTAAAATAATTGATCTCGAAATAAAAAGATGCCGCAACGAGATAAATGCATCGAGTATTCTAATGACCAGTGCTAAATAAGACATCTCCTCGGAAAAACGCATTTCTATGGTGCATAATTTTCTTTCTTGTTTGACATGCGCCTCCTTTGTAAGCCGAATATCGCAGGCGATTATTCTATGCTTCGGATGGGAAGAATGAAGATAGAATGGAAAGGACTACATAGTATGAAATGTTGTATATAACTTATTCCCGATTGTGAGGAGAGTTATGCTGTATTCAGTATAGAAATCAGGAAAAACGGAACTTCTTATAAGGCGTGGCCGCAATAGAGTATTACTTTGTCTTCGGTTGTCCTGATAATGTTTTATTGTCTTGGATAAAGAGATAGGGAGAATGAGATCTGTCAGGAAATGCAACGGACTCCATGGTGTTAAGATAGAGATGAGGAGAGATATGAAACATACTAAAGGATTTTGCAATAAGAGGTGTTATTTTGATATTCAAAGAAAAATGTCATTTTTCAATATAAATGATCGGATGTTTATTTCATTATAAAGAAGAAGCTATGCCGTTAATAGTGGAAAATAACATCAGGCAAATGACCACCACGACCACGCTCACAGGACCATATCCTTTTAATGAAATTTTCTGTAACCAAATCGCGATTATTCTATTATTCTATGCTTTGGATGGAAAAAATAAAGATAGGATCGAAAGGACTTCATAGTAGGAAATGTATATAACTTATTCCCGATTGTGAGGAGAGTTATGCTGTATTCAGTATAGAAATCAGGAAAAACGGAACTTCTTATAAGGCTTGGCCGCAATAGAGTATTACTTTGTCTTCGGTTGTCCTGAAATGTTTTATTGTCTTGGATAAAGAGATAGGGAGAATGAAATCTGCCAGGAAATGCAACGGACTCCATGGTGTTAAGATTGAGATGAGGAGAGATATGATACCTACTAAAAGATTTTGCAATAAGAGGTGTTATTTTGATATTCAAAGAAAAATATCATTTTTCAATATAAATATGATCGGATGTTTATTTCATTATAACGAAGAAGCTATGCCTTCAATAGTGGAAAATAACATCAGGCGAATGACCACCACGACCACGCTCACAGGACCATATCCTTTTAATGAAATTTTCTGTAACCAAATCGCGATTATTCTATTATTCTATGCTTTGGATGGAAAAAAATAAAGATAGGATCAAAAGGACTTCATAGTAGGAAATGTATATAACTTATTCCCGATTGTGCGGAGAGTTATGCTGTATTCAGTATAGAAATCAGGAAAAACGGAACTTCTTATAAGGCGTGGCCGCAATAGAGTATTACTTTGTCTTCGGTTGTCCTGATAATGTTTTATTGTCTTGGATATAGAGATAGGGAGAATGAGATCTGCCAGGAAATGCAACGGACTCCATGGTGTTAAGATAGAGATGAGGAGAGATATGATACCTACTGAAGGATTTTGCATTAAGAGGTGTTATTTTGATATTCAAAGAAAAATGTAATTTTCAATATAAATGATCGGATGTTGATTTAATTATAAAGAAGAAGCTATAACGTTAATAGTGGAAAATAACATCAGGCAAATGACCAGCATGACCACGCTCACAGGACCATATCCTTTTAATGAAATTTTCTGTAACCAAATCGCGATTATTCTATTATTCTATGCTTTGGATGGAAAAAAATAAAGATAGGATCGAAAGGACTTCATAGTAGGAAATGTATATAACTTATTCCCGATTGTGAGGAGAGTTATGCTGTATTCAGTATAGAAATCAGGAAAAACGGAACTTCTTATAAGGCGTGGCCGCAATAGAGTATTACTTTGTCTTCGGTTGTCCTGATAATGTTTTATTCTCTTGGATAAAGAGATAGGGAGAATGAGATCTGTCAGGAAATGCAATGGACTCCATGGTGTTAAGATTGAGATGAGGAGAGATATGATACTTACTATACAAGAAAAAGAATCTATGCGAATTTCTTTGTCATTATGAATTGAACACTTTATTTAATTTTGCTATAATAATGATAATATTAATTGATTTCCTCAATCAAGATAGTTTGAAGAGAAAATAGGTTAAATAATTGCAAATAAAAAAAATACATACTACAGCCATTGAGTTTTTTTCAATATATTGATAGATTTCGAATAATTCGGGACAGATAAAGGGGTTCCAATGAGAGGTGTTATTTTGAATAGCCCGCTATTTCGGTTGATGTCAGGTTTGAAGCTGTCATTTTCGACATTTGACAAGTAGAAACTACTCCATCAATAAAATTGGAACGATACAGGCTTCAAGAAAGCATTGAAATTATTAAAATTCACTATAAAAATGGTGACAATTTGGTGGAGACGGTTCGTAAAACCCGAACATTTTCGGGTCGTCGTGAAGCACCTTGTCGGACCGCAAAAAAGAAATTGGTGGAAAAATTCGAGCTGTTGTGACAAGTTAGTGATGTGAAGAATAAAACCCGTGCACGTCGCTCAGGAACAGCCGTGAATATTGATGCTGTAGCCGAAAGTGTTGAAAAAACCCAGGTTTGTCCATTCTTCGTCGTTCTTTGGAATTAGGCATTCCACAAACATCATTACACCGTATTTTGCATAAGATTTGGGTCTTAAGGCTTATAAAATTCAGTTAACATATTATGAACTCAAGCCGGCCGATCATCAATAACGTCGTGTCTTTGCTGATTGGGTCGTTAAAATTCATGAAAATGATCCTGAATTCCATCGAAAATCATCTTGAGTGATGAGGCCCATTTTCACCTCGGTGGCTTCGTCAACAAGCAAAATTGCCGCACCAGGGGCTCGTGAAACCTAAGAGTTATTGTTGAAAAGCCTCTCTATTCTCAACGTGTGACTGTTTGGTGCGGTTTATGGTCCGGCGGAGTCATTGGACCTTACTTTTTCGAAAATGAGGCTGGACCAACAGTTACGGTGGATGGATTGCGCTATCGAGAGATGATTAATGATTTTTATGGCCGAAATTGGATATTATTGATCTGGACAACGTTTACTTTCAACAAGACGGCGCTTCGTGCCACACAAGCAATGAAACCATTGATATCTTGCGGGAAAAGTTTCCGGACCGTGTTTTTTCTCGAAGAAATGATCACAACGTGAGAGAAGGTCTACGCCAATAGCCCAGCGTCGATTTAAGACCTCAAAGATGGAATTCGTGAGGCTATCGAGGACACAGGGCAGCCATTTTGCGATTTGGTCATGGAAAATTTCTTTTTTTCTTCTTCTTCTTTATAATGAAACAAACATCCGATCATTTATATTGAAAAATGGCATCTTCCTTTGAATGTCAGTATAATACCTTTTATTGGAAAATCCTTTATATCCTGTATTCCTCTGAGTCAGTGAAAACGATCACCTTGGTATGCGTCTAGTCTAATTTTCGTATTATCGGATTTTCGGAATATGTTTCTTTGATGTTCTATTGGAAACTTCATCAGAAATCAAAATATTTTTTAGCATTGGATTTGATAATTTCCTTACAGAAGGATTACATGTATGGTTGTTATCAAATCAAACTTAGCTGCTATAATCTATCTTGATCCCTTTAAACCTTTTCTATTCGACTATCACTTTGTAAAGTGAATCGAGATTCGTCTAAAATAACTTCGAAGGGCTGTTACGTACAGATATCATTCCATTCTTTCGAGTAAAATTTGCGATATAATGTTTTTCAGAGTTGTAAGGGTTGGTACAGACTCTTTAGGTGAGTATATCACAAAATGAACCAATTAGTCACATCATTGTAAAAAACATATTTTCATAGCTTATACTGAGGTGTATGTTTAAAATGTATTGTATGTAAGTGTTTTAAAAATGTATTAAATGTACTAAATAAAAATCGCATTCATTGAAACCTTCTTCTATTATTTTTAAAGAGGAACCTTGATAGTTAATGACCTCAAATAACAATGGCATCCATTTCATATTTCTGTGTTAATAACAAAAGTAATATCTATCTCACTAAGGTCCCCAATTCTCTTCAAATTCTGTTGAAACACCCCGAAATTAATACCATCATTCTCGACACAATATCATTATCAAAAATTTTAGATGTGTTGTAATTCCATCAAATAATACCTACCTTTTATCTTCAGTCGGTCTAATAACCGTGACCTTTGTGAGATCTAGTCTTTTATTCAAGCATAAAAGTCATATCAATCAAAAAATGAATGAGAATTTAAACTAGATTGAAGTATTATTATCTTCTACTTGGATACACTCAATTTAGCGAAATCAAGATGGTCATCAATCATAATCCAATCAATCCGTTTTTGAGCAATCTCCTTTGTCGTTTTACAGAAAATTAGTACACGAAATCGGATTATTATGGATAGAGTATTTATTATTGTATTTTGATATAATCCTAATCCGAATTAACTGAATTACGGGTATTAATTTATAATACTCGAGTATTGTTTGTATTTCTTTAATTGTGAGCTTTATTTCATATTAAGGTGAAAGAAATAATGATTCCATCCAAGTTTCTGACGACATTATTGTTATCTAGATTCTTGGTAATGGCAGAAAATTTGAATTTTGTATTTTTAATATTTTGAAAACTATGATTCCGGTCAAATCAACATTGAATGAAGAAGCTAACTCAATAATAATGCAATATTCCGTGATGAGGTTTTGCTCAGAAATAGATGTACCTACAGGGTGGGCATATTTCGATGTTTTAGCACTACAACTTTTAAAACAGAGAAGATAGACAAATTCTGATATCCACTTCTGGATCCCTTTTCCTGAGAAACTAACGAGCGTAGTAATCATTTTTGGCTACCTTCTTTTGTTTTGGAGTTATAAGCGAAAATTGGAAAAGTGGCGATATCGAAAAAAATTCATATCTCTGCTGATATATGATTATAAAGCTCTGAAATTGAAACATTATAGAGGCAAGTGGCGTGCTCGTCTTTTTTGCACCATTTCTATTTACGAAGCTGTGACCCAAAGTTATGTTATTTTTAAATGGAAACACTAGATTTTTGTGCCATTTTCTGAAAGCTCAAGTTTTTTTCATTTCGAAAATATATAATATTGTATGGTGTGTATCAATATGAGTATAGAAAATGGTCAAAAACCTATTTTCATCTGATTCTTAATATTTTGTATGGTTTCAACTGTTGATGAGCACAGACAAATTTAGCAACGTATCATTACCACACAATCTCTTTCCAGTAGTTCTTTTTTATTTCTATGCTCTTTACTCAATTTCTCCAAGATCAAAGAATTATGGTCTGCTGTGTAATAGAGATTCGAGCTTTTGACTGTCAAATCATTCGAAAGTTTGAATTCAAATCAGCGATATTATTGTAACGAAATACGTAGATATATATTTTCTCATTTTGAAATGAATTACGAAAGATATGAAAAGTTCAACATGCTCGAATTTTACATTAGATGCAATTATAATGCTCTTGTTATAGAAAGCTCCACTTTTCTGTGCTCATCAACAGTTGAAACCATATAAAATATTGATACTCAAATGAAAATATGTTTTTGACCATTTTCTATACTCATATTGATACAAACTATACAATGTTATATATTTTTGAAATAAAAAAAAAAGCTTTCAGGAATTGCCACAAAAATCTAGTATCTCCATTCAAATAACATGACTTTGGGTCATAGCTTTACAGTGGTGCAAAAATTACGAGCACGCCTCTAGATTCTACGCGAAGAATTGCCTCTATTATGTTTAATTTTAGAGCTCTATCATCAGTATTAGAGGAGAATGAATTTTTTTCGATATCGCCACTTTTAGTTTATAACTCGAAAACAAAAGAAGATAGCCAAAACTGAATAATACTCTTGTAAGTTTCTCAGAAAAATAGATCGAAAAGTAGGTATCAGATTTTGTCTATCTCCTCTGGTTTAAAAGTAGTGCTAAAACATCGAAATATGCCCACCCTGTACAACAGTAGGTATATTGATTATTATAGTTGTTCTTGATCCATGGTCCGCATCTTTTGTGTAATTAATATATATAATAATTTATATTCCAAAATCTTTCTATGACTTTGTTTTAATCACTCATCTATATCTATAGCTACTCTTCGAGTCAATCGACTACAATTTGAATATAATTATAAATCCTTTATACTGCATTATTTTAACACCGGTATTGGGTGATTTCATTACTCAAATAATTTATAAAGTACTAGCGACCCGCCCCGGCTTCGCACGGTAATATCTTCGAAAATATTCACTTAAATCATACGTCTGGATAGTCTGAATTTTTGTACCTTCCTACCCTATAAGTTGAGTAGTGTGATGGAATGTCGCTAAGTTTCGATCCCAGTAAAACTGTTAAATAAAGACAGTTGCATCAAAATTTTATCATAAATTCCCTAAATTACGGCACCTACCGATCCTCTGAGTAAGAAAAGTGATCAAATACTAACTTGAAGTCTCAGTAACAGTCGGTTAAAAAAAACATCGAAATCATTTCAGTAGCTATGGTGTCATGCGCTTTCCGCGCTTTCATGCGCTTTCCGCGGGAATGAGGTATTTTCCCGCCGTAAAAAGTAGCCTGTGTCCGTGCCTAGGATTCTATCTTTATATTAACCAAGTCTTATAAAAATCCGTTCAGACGTTGAGGTGTGAATGAGGTAAACTTTTAAAACAAACGATTAAAAATCACTAACTTAATTAGTTTTCTGCTCACTGCCTACGCCTTCAGTACGATAGCATGGATATTCATAGCTCATATCCTTGTCTAGGTTACTATCTATCACCTAACTAAATTTCATCAAAATCCGTTCAGCCGTTTAGGCATGTTAGAGCAAAACTCCCAGCAAAAACCATAAAAAAGCACTAACTCAATTCAGTTTTCTGCCTACTTCCTACCCCATAAGTACGATGACGTGATCATTTTGATCTTATATCCGTTTTTAGGTAACCATCTATTACCTTACAAAATTTCATCAAAATCTGTTCAGCCATTTAGACGTGAAAGAGCAAAAGTCCCAACAAAAACGACTAAAAATCACTAACTCAATTTGGTTATCTGCCTACTGCCTATCCCCTAAGAACGATGGCGTGATTTTTTATAGCCTTTGATCATTTCTAGGTTATCATCTATCACCATACCAAATTTCATCAAAATTCGTTCAGCCGTTTAGGCGTGAAAGAGTAACAGACAGACAGACAGACAGAGTTACTTTCGCATTTATAATATGAGTATGGATAAGCTTTTACCCGCGACTTCGTCCGCATAAGTTTTTTGTTTTCTCCCGGCTGTAAGTCCCCCTGCAACAATGTCCCACTATCGTGTTCCAGTCCTCAACTTCAACTTTCTACCCTATAAGTTAAGTAGGGTAATGAAATGTCGCTAAGTTTCAATCCAAGTAAAACTGTTAAATAAAGACAGCTGCATCGAAATTTTATCATAAATTCCTCAAATTATGGCGCCTACCGACCCTCTGAGTTAGAAAAGTGATCAAATACTAATTTGAAGTCTTAGTAACACTCAGTAAAAAAAAAACATCAAAATCATTTCAGTAGCTATGGCGTCATGAGCTTCTTGACACGATCACGCTAGATTTCCGCGGGATGAGGTATTTTCCCCGCCGTAAAAAGTAGCCTGTGTTCGTGCCTAGGATCCTATCTTTATATTAACCAAGTCTTATAAAAATCCGTTCAGACGTTGAGGTGTGAATGAGGTAAACTTTTAAAACAAACGATTGAAAATCACTAACTTAATTGGTTTTCTGCCTACTGCCTACGTCTTAAGTAAGATAGCATGAATATTAATAGCCCATATCTTTTTCTAGGTTGCTATCTATCACCTAACTAAATTTCATCAAAATCCGTTCAGCCGTTCAGGCATGATAAATCAAAACTCCCAGCAAAAACCATAAAAAAAAATCACTAACTCAATTCAGTTTCCTGCCTACTTCCTACCCCCTAAGTACGATGAAGTGATTATTTTGATCTTATATCCGTTTTTAGGTAACGATCTATTACCTTACTAAATTTCATCAAAATCTGTTCAGTCGTTTAGACGTGAAAGAGCAAAAGTTCCAACAAAAACGACTAAAAATCACTAACTCAATTTAGTTATCTGCCTACTGCCCACCCCCTAAGAACGATGGCCTGATTATTTATAGCCTATGACCATTTCTAGGTTATCATCTATCACCATACCAAATTTCATCAAAATCCGTTCAGCCGTTTAGGCGTGAAAGAGTAACAGACAGACAGACAGACAGAGTTACTTTCGCATTTATAATAGTAGTATGGATAAAGTACAATCAAGACTACAGACCAGACATACCAACAGTCACAACAACAAACAGATACAATCGAAAAAGTATGTTGAAAGTGAACCATCGTTTCTTCAAAGGTTTTCCTCATACATCAAGGAGATTGCGAAGGTCCAAACGTGTAATCTTTAATAATTATCCTCCACATTTAAAAGTCCTGCCACACCCAACCTAAATATGTGACGGCAGCGCAAGCAAAATACATCGGGCCACTATCCGGCCAATCAATTAATTATAAAACATAAGAATCTGCAGATTCTCTGGTCAAGGTCGCACGATATTAATGAATAATGCTGGAAGAACGTTAGTCAATGGTTCAAGAATTGAAAGGTGAGCTCGGAACTGTGTCAAGTAACGAAAGTAATTTGGCTGGCTGATTAAAAATGCGTTCACTCTGAGGATTTCAACAATATATTCGAAGTTATAATTGTGCTTTAGAAAAAAATTAAACACTGGGTTTTTTTCTAGTGGTACATGATACATTGTAGTGTAACGTTGTTGATTTCGTAAAATAATGCTCTCAGTTTGCTTTAACCAATTGTACCAGTATCAGTTTCAGTTAGCACAAAAATTGATATGTCATTCGAAAGTACACTAAAGGAGGTGTTTTTTACTGAAATGAAAACTTGTACATAATTATTGTTTTTTATATAATATATATTCTTTTGTATTGAGAGCTAACAAAATACAATTCATGAAATAAAAAAGTCCCTAGCTGAGGTTGGTGCAAAACTGGGTGCCATACTATTTTGGCGTATGATACCAGAGCACAGGGACAAACCTCAGTAGAAAAAACCCTGTCTCGCCGTTTTTCAACTTGAAACTATTCGAATAAATACCTTCAATATTTAGCTACAAAATACTTAATTCATGCTCTTGGGCCAGGAGGGTATTTTGAACCCGGTCTGGCATTCCAAGTGATGATTTTTGGAATCTCCTGTTCTTCTAAGACCGCTACAGGACCCTATTGAAGGGTAATCATCTCCCATAGATTTGAATAGTGGTATTTCATCCTAAATATCGAATTCAATTTCGGAAAAATGATGAAAAAACGTATGGCAAACTAATATCAAAATTATTCTATAGAAAAAAATTATTAGAAAAATAGGTCTAAGTTTGTTAACTTCAGAATCGTGATATTCAAATCCCTCACCACGCCCGCAATAAGAGTTTTTTCCGCACACAGACTCTCTTACTTGTGGAAAATTTATTGGCTTTTCCGAATATGTGGGCAAATTTGATGAGATTACAGGAAAAACTGAAAAATGTTCATTTTAGAGGAAAAACGTGAAATATTTCGTGAAATCCAGAAATGTTAAATTTAAGAACGACCGTCAACATTACGACCATATGTTGCAAATCACTCATATAATCCCACCTTCAAGTTTGTCCACTGTTAAAATAGACACTCTCCATAAACCTTATGGTCTTGATTCAAAGCAAAGAAAACTGAGAACAAAAATATTTGAGGAAACAGCTTTCATGTCGAAAACTGAAAACCCTAACAGACAATCCTCTGTTTAAATTAACAACCTCTGGGCTCCGATAATAAAATCCAGCTTTTAAAAGATCATATAAATGTTCGCCAGCTGAATAAATCAATAGAAAATGTATAACAGTCATCGATGAGCGATGGCAGCTGCATTTCTGAAAATTAAGAGTATGAAGTGTTTGTCCTGACGACGCGACGGTTGGCTAATGCTGGCAGGTTTAACAGAAGAATTAGATATGATGGAAATAACCCAAATAATATTCCAATTAATCAATGAAAGCAGAGAATAATATTGATTTAAAATCAACCAATGTTAAAACCATACTTCGGAACTAATCCCGTCAACGCACAAAGAACATGTATATTTGTAATATCAGACAGAGCATCCATAGATAGCTATATCGCCCTATTTGGTGCTCTTTAATATGGAGGAGCTCCGTCTGAAAGGCATCCTAGGTTCCCTTATTTCAAGAAATGTTGCCTAGCTCTGAGAATAACAGAAACAAAACGCCATCTCTTGGGATCTTTACGAACACCTACCTCCGATGCATGAACTCTGAACGAAGTTTATCCGTTTTTCATAAAAACTGGTGGTTATCCACCATACGCTTTTCATTGTTTATATTATGCCCGCGTTACTCTTATACGCTTGAATTTTCATTTGTTACATTTATTCCAATTAACGTTTCATCATGAAGAATTTCCCATCAACAACTTGATAGTTGTTTGTTTTCTTGAAAAATAAAAGGATTGCAAATTTCCGTTGATGAAGTAATGCCTATTTGTTTTGTTTTCAGTTTCCCTATCAGACAGTTCATTGTATTGTAAGAACTTGAAAACGAACGAAACCAATTCCTTTGATCAACCAAGCTGAGTAGTGATCTATCTCATTCTTGTGACCCACGCTCATTTGAAGTTGAAAATATCTCAGGAAAGCACTTTCCTTCTTCACGTTCCACTCGTTATCAATCTACCATCACCAAAGAAACTACATTCCGTAATCGTTCTCCGATTCACCAGGGATCAAATGTTAATCCGTCATACCCGTGCGTGAAAATCGGCAAACGGATATAAGAGACCGGGAAAAAAATCAACCGAGACGAAAATACCGTGAATCTGGCATCGTCCATAAAAGCGGAAGAACTGATACCACTTGCTGTGAGGATATGCCAGAATGCATAGAAAGTTATAGGAAGATTGTTATTGGATCATTAGCTGTGGTCTAGGTGAAGCTATCGTTAAAAAAATTAAGAAATCCCTGAGCAGGTGCTCGTGTTTTGGTAGAGCAATGAGGCTATTACTTCAAAATTTTGTGTAGGATTTGAAATTGATACTAAATATACAGGGTGTTCCGAAAACAATGGATAAGCCTGCAACTATAGATAGACACTGTCGTGGTCGAACTTATTCCAAATTTTGACCTCAATGAAAATTCCACGGTTTCGGAGATATTCATGGTTTTCGTATTTTTAGAAAATTTCCAAGTGCGATTAGTTTTTCGAGTGCCATTTCTACAAATGGAGTGGTATTTCGTTATGTTTTTTTTCTTTAATTTCATAGATAGATAGTTCAGCTATCGGAAACAAAGACTTAAATTCATCAAACTAGTGTAAAAAGTTAGAAACTCGTGAATTACAAAGAAAAATTGATAACTAAATGAAATTTCCTTCAAGTTTGATGAGCTACAGTGTAAAAAAATTGTAGGACGCCCCTGGTAGACATCATCTTAAAAACTTGCTCAGTTATTGCAGATTCCAAAAAGGTATCATACAGCTAGGCATTCTGTATTTTTTCATTCTCGTAACTACTTGATTACCAAATAGTCGAAAAATTTCGAAAAACTGTTTTTGTTGTAATCCTTATTCTGAGCTCATGTGTTAAAGTCAGGAGGCCATTTTTGTTGGAATCTACTGGAAAATTACGAAAATTATTTTTATTTTGAAAAAAGCAGTAGCGTATCGTTTCTCTGGTTGAATAGAAATATTGCATTATTTGCATTCAACACCCTGTATCTCGAAAACCTTACCGAACCTAATTGTATTTGACAAAATTTCTTATTTTCTTACATTCTGTACAGTGTTAAAAAAAAGTATCACCTTAAAAAATACACTGTGTTGCTACAATAGAGGTATGTGGAATATTCATTACAAATAAAAAAAAAGGAATTATTACCAAATTACTATTCGATGGAAAAATAAAACGAATTAGTACCAAATACTTATTCATTGAAAATGAATAAAGATTTCGAAATCAAACAATGAGTTCAGTCATTCATAGCTTAAATTTATTCGTAAAAAATGAAACTTTGCTTGCATAGAACAATAATAACACAGATCATTACGCAGTAAGAGTGAAAAATCACCTGAATGCAAAATACCCTCAAAGGTGCATAGGCCGGCTTGGTCCTTTTTCATGGCCTTCGAGATCACCGGACTCAAACCCCCTGGATTTTTTTTTATTGGGGGTGTCTAAAAGATCTAGTCTACTCCAAGCCAATATCTACGATTGAGGAGTTACGGGCTCGTATCCAAAATGCAGCGGCCCAAATTAATACGCCGCATTAAAAGTGCGTTCATTAAAAGGTGTAGAGCGTGTATAAGGGCGCAAGGACGTCAATTTGAACTTTTATTATGAATAAATGTTCGATATGAATAATGAACATATTGTTTTATTTTGCATTCTTCATTCATTTCTAATGGATAGTAATTTGGTAATAGCATTAAAGTTCTTTGAAAGATTCATACTTTTGACATTGAACAATAACCATAAGGTTAAACAAATCAGAATAGCTAGGTATAATCATACATTTACATTAACACATGAGCTCAGAATAATGATTACAACAAAAACAGTTTTTCGAAATTTTTCGACTATTTGGTAATCAAGTAGTTACGAGAATGAAAAACTACAGAATGCCTAGGTGTATGATACCTTTTTGAAATCTGCAATAACTGAGCAAGTTTTTAAGATGATGTCTACCAGGGGCGTCCTACAATTTTTTTACACTGTAGCTCATCAAACTTGAAGGTAATTTCATTTAATTTTCAATTTTTCTTTGTAATTCACGAATTTCTAACTTTTTACACTAGTTTGATGAATTTAAGTCTTTGTTTCCGATAGCTGAACTATCTCATGTGAAATTAAAAAAAACCATAACGAAATACCTCTCCATTTGTAGAAATGGCACTCGAAAAACTAATCGCACTTGGAAATTTTCTACAACTACGAAAACCATGAATATCTCCGAAAACGTGGAATTTTCATTAAGGTCAAAATTTGGAATAAGTTAGACCACGACAGTGTCTATCTATAGTTGCAGGCTCATCCTTTGTTCTCGGGACACCCTTTATACTAAATGCAAAATTTCAGCACGATCGAAAACATATTTAAAAAATAATTCGAAAACTGAAATATGTAAAATCTGTACAATTAAAAAAATTAAATTCTATGGTTCTGATGGTGCGATTATCTTGAAATTTTGCATGAGCATTGATTATGCCCGTCTTCACTTGCAAAAATTTCACTGGAATCAGATATCGTGTTATGAAAATATAAAGATTCTTCTTTTCCATATTCCAATTGAATTTCCTATGGTTCATATAATGCGTTTAAAATGTTGCATAAACGTTCCTCATATCAATCATTCTTCACGAAATAAATTCCACTCGAAGCGGATATCTCGTTATGGAAATATACAGTATTTTCTTTTCAATATTCAAATTGAATTTTCTGTGATTCTGTTTATACTATGGTCTCAAAATTCTGCAGGAGGCTTATTATGAGCATCTTGTATATGCCCGCGAAATTTCATTCCGATTGGTTCCGTTTCATCTGAGATATTGAGGAACAAAAATTTTGAATAGCCATATATTATAGAATACACTGTACTATTTGGCTGGTTCACAAACTTAACTGTTGCATTTGGGAACCGAACTTAACCTTAAAATCTGAAGTCTCGAGGACAATCCCTTCAAAATTTTTCGTTTTTTCGGCACTACGGCCCACGGGCAGAATTGAACTTGACCACGAATTTTTTTTTTCTGGCTAAAAATTTCAGAATTACAGACATTCAGGCGACATATGGCACTCAAGTAGAAGAGCGCTCAAAAATATTTTTGAAGATGAACTAAATTGAAGAAAAGCATTCTGGAAAAATCTTTCGTTTCCTTCGGAACTCCTTCGGTTCTCAGTAAAAAGAAGTTACACTGTATGTTTTGCCTAGTTAACGAACTGAACCGACTAACCGAGGCATTTGGGAACCGAACTCACCCTGAAAATCTCAAATATGTAGGACAATCTCGTCGAAATTCATCGTAATAACGGACGGACGGCTCGCAATACGGAAATTACAAACATTTGGGCAAAACGATTTAGAACTCGTTCAAATACACTACTGGAAAAAATTAAAGGATCAAAAAAAATTCCAAATTTTTCAGCAAGTTTCAACATGCCGTAACTTTGAGAGGAATGGTCGTACAAGGAATTTAAAAAAAAGAAATTGTAACTCCAAGTGTCTAGTTTTTGGATTAGAACTTCAAAAATTTAAAGTTGCAGTGGTTTTCGAGTAATGATAGAAAAATCAGCAACAAAAAAATTCTCAAAATTTTACCACTATTTTTTCTTGTCTACGAGCGTTGAAATTTTTTTTTGCATAATCGTTATAATTATGGGATACTTTGTTAATTCAGCTTCAATTTATTTTTTTATTGACCTCGATACGTCCACTTCTCGCCGAGATATCTGCCTTCAAATGGAAAAGGATCCATTTTTTATCCGTTATTAAATTAATAAAAATTTTTGTTTGTTAGTTTATTTTATTTCTCTTTTTCTGAAATTTATGTACTATCTGCAATTAAAATGTGGAAAAAGCTCGAAAAAATTATTTTTTTCCTTCTTTAAAGATTATGAGCTTCTCGGAGCAAAAAACGTGATCCTTATTTTTTTTCAAAATATCAATCGAGTCAAACAAAAAAACGGCTCGCTGGATTGAGTTGGCTCTTCGTAAGGTTTTTATCAACATATTGAACTGTGAAAGTCACACTTACCATTATTGGTTTCCTCAACATTTTCGATCCAGCGGTAGATTTTCCAAGAAACCACCAAAAGCCTTTTTTTGTTGAATTTTTATATTGATAAGACATGAAGAAAAAAAAAATTCTATGAATAAGCAATGGTTGTTCACTAATGGGAGTTCATTTAAGGTCTTGAAACCCTCCTTCAATTTTCTATGCGATCATTGGTTGCTGAGAAATCGATAATCAAAGACAAATGGATCTTTTTCCATTTAAAGACCGATATCTCGGCGAGCAGTGGACGTATTGAGGTCAATAAAAAAATAAATAAAGCTGAATTAACAAAGTATCCCATCATTATAACGATTATGCAAACATAAAATTTCCACGCTCGTAGAAAAAAAAAAAGAAGTGGTAAAATTTTGAGAATTTTTTGTTGCTGATTTTTCTATCATTACTCGAAAATCTCTGAAACTTGAAATTTTTGAAGTTCTAGTTCAAAAACTAGACACTTGGAGCTACAATTTTTTTTTAAATTCCTTGTACGACCATTCCTCTCAAAGTTACGGCATGTTGAAAATTGCCGAAAAATTTGGAATTTTTTTTGATCCTTTAATTTTTTCCAGTAGTGTAGAACAAGCTTTCTAAAATAGAGTGTTCAGCTAACATTGAAATAATCTTATTTTGCATCAAGTATACTCCAATTCAACATCGCAAATCGCAAAGAATCATCTTTTCGCCCATTTTAACAAACATTCATTCAAGAAAGTGAACAAATCCGTCAGATAATCATCCAAATAGATCTCTGCATGAATATCTACCACATAACAACACAGAAAAAACATCAATCGAGACGAAATCTCCATGAAGCTTGGTTCCTATCCAACTCCGCTAATTCAAAAGAACCCATACCACGTGCCCGTGTGGACACGCAAGATTGCCTAGAAAGTAATCGGAAGATGTTAATTGGGATCATTAGCCAGGGTTTCAGGTAAATAGAATAATGAACGAATTATCATCGGGTCATGGAACGCGATTGGGCGAAGGCAGTGCGATTGCGATAAAGTTGAAAGTGAGGAATTGATTGCTGAGTGATAACATTACTTCTTGTGGTCAACGACACCAGATAATTTAATACGATTTTTGTTTGTTTCGATTTAATCGGAGACGCAGATGGTGAAGTTTTTTTTCAAGATATCGCATTGTAATAATATTTCTTATTATAATTTAGCTACCGAAGGTGCGTTGAAAAAAATTTCATTCGAATTTAATCGGTAAAAGGTTGTAGAATGAAAAATTTCTTATACAGGGTGGCCAGACGATTGACGTCCAAAAGTAAAAAACAGGTCCCTCGTCTCATGAGGTATTCGAATCACCCCCATGTATGTTATGCGAATTTTCACGGTTTCCGAGTTATGAATTTTTTATGAACTTTTGAGAATTTTCAACTTGACCATATTAAAAAAGACATTAAAAAAAGCACAAGAGTTTTCTGATATATTTTTTTTGTAGATAAATCGCCATAAAATCATCATTTATACATAAAATAACCAGCATCGTAAATTTGATAAAAATTATAGAAATGTTGGTCTCAAGTGAAAAAGTTACGTATTTTTGATCATGATCTAAATTTTAAATTTAAATTAAAAATGTAAACAGGCTACTTCATGGTTTCTCAGTGGGCTTAAAAACTGCGCTCAACACTCAGCTTTCAGAATAATTAATAAAAAATGGTACTCAACAGTCTACTTTTGCTAGAATTAGCCTCCAAAGTCAGCGAGGTGGGAAAAATCAAAGAGCTAGACGTTTACTCAAAAATTATTTTTTGCCATTTTAAGATTTTTCTGATCAAGTTATGATAGAAAATACTGAAAATTTGCTTTAGGAGAAAAGTTTTGGATAATAAAAAGAAAAAGGTATGGCAATAAATCACACATCATGTAGATAAAAAAATTTATTTATAAAAATTACAATAAAAAAAGTATGAATAAATAAATTTTGTGAAGGTGTAGAATGTGTATTGCGGCTGGAGGTGGCCTTTTTGAAAACCTATTGTAAATTTATAGATAAATTTTGTTTTATCTACATGATGTGTGATTTATTGCCATACCTTTTTCTTTTTCTTATCTAAAATGTTTCTTCTAATGCTAATTTTCATTAATTTTCAGCATTTTTTATCATAACTTGATCCGGAAAATCTTAAAATGGCAAAAAATAATTCTTGAGTAAATGTCTAGTTCTTTGATTTTTTCCACCTCGCTGACTTTGAAGGCTAATTCTAGTAGAAGTAGCCTGTTGAGTACCAGTTTTTATTAATGATCCCGAAAGCTGAGTGTTGAGCGCAGAAACCATGAAGTAGCCTGTTTACATTTTTAATTTGAATTTGAAAATTTAGATCATGATCCAAAATACGTATCTAACTTTTTCACTTGAGACCAACATTTCTATAATTTTTATCAAATTTACGATGCAGGTTATTTATGTATGAGAGTACCTACATTTCATGGCTATTTATTTACAAAAAAAATAAATCAGAAAACTCTTGTACTTTTTTTATATCTTTTTCAATATGGTCAAGTTGAAAATTCTCAAAAGTTCATAAAAAAATTCATAACTTGGAAACCGCGAAAATCGCATAACATACATGGGAATGATTCGAATACTCCATGAGACGAGGGACCTGTTTTTTTTGGATGTCAATCGTCCGGCCATCCTGTATGTATAGTTTTCGAGTTGAAATCATATCATGATTCGAGATTAAGGAAACATGAATTTATTATGAAAATGATTAATTAGTTTATTAGAAAATATTCTAAATAAAAAACACATTTGGATAATTCATTATCAAGATGATAAGATGATAGAGAAAAACGGATTATTAAATATCAATATTACATAGAATTCAATGGATATCAAATAGAATCAAATTGAGTTGATACGCATAGAGGAAATTGGAGAAGCGAAATAGAATCAGATCAAAAAAGAATTGTGATTGTGAAGGAGCAGAAGAATCGAATGATTATAATTGAAATATGTTTTTTGAAGATTCAACAGTCATTATTATTATTATCCAAGGAGATCGTCAATAGCGTTGATAAAACTGGCAATCTCCTTAGGAGCCTTGGCCGTTACCTCTTGTGTATACATACCAATTTTCCCATATAAATTGTTCTAAGCAAGCTGTGGATACTTGCATACCACGTGTTCGACTATTTCTGCTCCTGATCAACAGATCAAATCCCATCAGCCGACTTTCTCTCGCGGTCAGTATTACCACCATCCTTCGGAACTTTGGGACAGGATCCAAAAGATATCTGGATCTTGGTAAGAAGCAATTACTACTCCTCACTGGCTTTCATAGAGGGCATTGTCGCCTCAGAAAGTACCTGTAGAGGATGAGATTATCGGACTCTGATGAGTGTAGGTTCTGTGGGGAGGAGGAAGAAACCCCCATTCACCTAGTCACCGAATGCCTTGGCAGTGCGAGCCTAAGGAGTGAATGCCTTGTAAGAGTGAGGAAGTAGCCTCGTTTAAGCCTTCACAGATAGTAGATTTCATTAGATCTCTGGAACTGGAAGGCGAGCTGTGAAGGGTTTGGCCAGAACAGCTCCGTAAGGGGACACGATAGCCCTCAAGATCGCAGTGAACATGTTACATCTTATGGTGATAGTTTAGTTTAGGTTAGTTTAAAATAACTTAAACTAAACTATTACCACCATCACCCCGAAGCTCAGCTCGTGACAGCTTCTTGAACTTCATGGTAAATAAGAAGGTGAAATCGTCACGAGGTTTTTGGCCTGAGTAAGTCCAGCAGTATTTTTCCAGTGGTATATTTTCTTATCCAACCCCATTGCTGCAGGTATTAACCTTGCGCATTATGTTTTTTCATTTTCTTCAAGACTACAACGCCGTGGTGAGGTTTAGGTATTTTAGACATTTCTGTGCATATTTATAGACCGCCAGTTTCTATATCTGAATCTTGATTCAATTTTCTCACTTATCAAAACCCAGTCCCCAGGTATAGTCCGGTCTATTTAGACATTCGAAGTTACATAAAGTCCCAACAAGCTGAATTTCTGTGAAGTTGTTCAAAACAAAATTATAAACAATATCTGATAGTTCCCCATCATTCCCCTGTGTGGAAAAAATTTAATTCAACCTCAAAGGTCAAAAAAATTAGTTTTTCGCGATTTTCAGCAAAACGGTGAGTTTTATCATAAAAGTACCTCGGACAAAATTGTAGATCATAAAATTATCTATAAAAAATGTATCAATACTTTTTTTCTTACGAGCCACCGTTTCTGAGATATAACGATTCAAAAAGTTATAAAAGTCGTTATCGTCATAATATGCACACGTTTCCACGCCACCTATGAGGTAGTGTACTTAGCGCGTAGTTATAACTGTTTGAATCGTTATATCTCAGAAACGGTGGCTCGTAAGAAAAAAAATATTGATACATTCTTTATAGATAATTTTATGATCTACAATTTTTGTCTGAGGTACTTTTATGATAAAACTTACCATTTTGCTGAAAATCGCGAAAAACTCATTTTTTGACCTTTGACCTTGAATTAAATTTTTCCTTACAGGGGAATGATGGGGAACTTTAGACATTGTTAATAATATGTTTTGAACAACTTCACAGCAATTCAGCTTGTTGGGACTTAAGTAACTTCACTCTCATTTTTGTTCTAAATAGACCTGACGAGTAGAGGGTTTCTGTTTAGGGGTATTCTTGTTGCTTCCAGCGGGCTCTACATTTCCTCACATGTTGATGTGGGGAAGCAGTTCAAGTATGATCCCAAGCCCTGATGTAAGAGATGAGAGCTAGTTATTGTTTTCCTGGAGATGATCAGTCTGTTAAGCTTTAGTGTTTTTCTGCCACTTCATTCTTCATTCACTACTGGTCCAGGGATATGCTCTATACTTTGTACAAATCCATCTTTCATTCTCTGAAACTTAATACACAACTCTCGTTAAATTCCTAATTCATAATTAACAAAGACCTTGAGACGAAATCGAAACTCATTTTCTATCATTCATCGCCGGAATGATAACTAAACGTGGATCAAACCGCCCCCAATTCACCGTTTCAGCGTTGTAATTATCGTGTCAATTACCTTGCTGATATAATAACTAATAATCTCACAAATTCGATATCTGCTTCATGACTCCCGACAATTCATTTGCGATTGGCAAATGAATCGATATCGGCTTGTACATCTAATTATCATCGCCTTGATCCTATTTTGTTATCGGTATTTCGCTTCAGGGATGGGCGTGCTTTCACTATGGATGCTGCGAGATTAGTATAGCGAAAGAATACCTACGCACAACTAGATTTGATAATACAAGAAACAGATTTCACCTTATGAATGAAAGATTATCAAAATTTCTAAGAAGAATAAGAATTAAATTCTACTTGGTGAAAACTTACATTATAATTCTATGAAAATGCACAGAAAACCCTTTATATTCTGCAAATTTTCATATTATAATAATTATTTTATTGATTTTTTTGGACACGTATATACATGTATAGGACAAGTCAAAATAACACAATATAAATTAGGTTTCTTTACAATCATTTAAGTATTCATTTACAGTATAGTAGCATTTTTTCAACAATAATTCTTAATGTTTCTCTTAAACTTCTTATGATAAGATTTTTATCTCATTTTTACGTTTAAAGACGACTATATTAAACACATGGTAACAAGAGTAAGTTGACGTTTATCCACTTAGTGAATTAAAATTTTTTTAATTCACTAGTGGAATAAAATGTTCACCACTCACTTTCTGGAAATGTTACAATGTTGCTTCAAAAAGGTGGTGACTTGGTGAAATCTGCCGATGTCTATTTTTCTTTCAGAGCCAACATTTTCTTCAGTTACGAATAGTAGGACCATAACTTTCTTGGATTGTTCGGAAATATACGCCAAAATTATATTTTCGTTGACACCCCTGGCTTTGTTATTATTTCTTCAGGCACAAAATGCCGTATATTGCTTTTCGTACAATATTTTTGATTTTAATGGAATTACTGCTTGTGCTGCCTCATTTGCTTCTTCTATAATGCACTCAGGAACTACAACCTCGTCGTCACCGCTCAATATTTTTTCGAAACAAAAATTCTTTGACTGTTCTATAAGTTTCAGTGACACTTGCAAACAATTAATTACATAGTGCTCTAGCAACCCTCGATCGAAGGGAAATCTCGTTATGAATTTGAATTATACCTAATATTTCTTCTAAAAAGTATTAATTATTTGAATTTTCATCAAAATGGGATAAAATTTCGTATACGACACGTGAGTTAAAAATGTTTATTCACTCGAAGAAATTAACCCACTCACCCTACGGGCTCGTGGGTTAAACTTTCTTCTCTGGAATAAACATTCATTTAACTCACTTGTTTAAATAACTATTAAAGCTATAAGACAGATTATCATAAAGTTTTATGGACTGATACATAGAAGACATTTCAAGTTTAGCTCTCCTAATGTAGAAATGCCTCATTCTAGAATTGTACCCATGAAAGCTGGATAGTTCAATCATGCTTTGTTCGTTTTCTTTCACATACAAAAAACATTTAAAAATGAAGATGGAGGACAAGGTAAGTATACCACTTTCCACAAACAATTGTCTGCATGACGCGGAGGTATATTGTATATCATACGCAAAATTCGCTTCTGCAATATAAAGCCCTGCCAATATCCGAGGAATTTCCCCAGAGAAGAACATTATACGACAAATGGCTGAAGACCAAACTGTAATAGGGATTTTTTATAGCTTCTGGAGGAAAGAGATCGCTTACCATACTCATTGCAAAATAAGAACTGTTGGGCCTGCTACACAATGAATCGATGTAATCCACTGTCCAAGTAGATGCCAAGAAATTTTGCACTCTCTTTGGAAATTATGTCTTTATTCAAAAGATGAATTGTGAGCTTCAGATTACTTTGACATTATGTGAAATATATACACTCAGTTCTACCAAAGTTTATCATCAAATTGTTCTCGTGACACCAGTCCACGAAACAACCCACAAGAACACGACTAAGCACTTGTATATCCTGAAACGATGAAGCTCTCATTACCACCGAAGCATCATCAGCTAATAGAGTCAATAAATATTTTATTAGAGAAGTATCCCGATGGACCAGCAGGAATAACGACACAAGATCTAATAAGAATGGTAATGCAAAAAACTGAATGATGTTGACGGATCTGAGCGATTTTCTAGAACTTCGGCTAATCTCTTGAAAACACTCAGTGTGTTTTACACTATGAAATTCTGACTGAAAATTCTTCGAATATTATACTGAAGGATTGAGTCGCTGACATTTTCTTCATTGAAAAATTCAAGAAATTAATATTGGCAAATGCTAATTCGAATTATACGGCCTATCAGAACACCCAGCAGTACTCTTAAAACAAAAACAAACGCAGAACAACAAGACAATTACAAAAACCCAACCAAGATCAGATACCAACTATCGATTCGCCATGTTCATCTCCCAATCTCCGCGAAATGCATCCAACTATTTCCGAGTTACCTGCGGCGGTACGGTGTGCTACCAGCCGCCCCATTATACAGCGCATTTTTTCCAAAACGACCAATCCGATACGCTCCGCAAGGATTAGAACCGAGAGATCTTCCACGTAACACACCATTACATCGTGCAGATAAAATCCGGGCATACTGTATAGTAATAGATAAGCGTATCAATGGGATCGTAGGTGGCTGCCGCGATACGGTTATTGCCCTAAGTCAAGTTGGCCGGGCGCAGTTGGAGCTACCAACATAACCTACGCCACCATACGGCACTTACTTCGTTTATGGTTTGGTGTCGAGAAAGGTGAATTGTGATTATTTCCTTTACAAGAATTTTATGGAATTTATGCCATTTTGATGGATTCGAGCCTATGCATGAGTGGGTCTATAAGAATGAGTACTACTTTGGCTCTGGGGATCACTACAGAACTTGCACTTCTCTGGCAAGATAGAGTTCTTATACCCCGATTACACTCAGCTCACTTCCACGGCAGGGAGCAGGGAATTGAGCAGGGAAGAGGAGAGCACAAGAATGTAATCACTACACTTCCCTGCTGCCTCACATTGCCACTCGTTTTGCTGTACGCTCCCTGAATTGCCGGTCTTTCGTACGAAAGTTAAAGGAACGGCTTTAATTTAACTAGGTTGCTGTGGAATTTCTTCGTCCGTCGTTGCCGACACTTGATGGTCGCGAGGGAAATGTGGCGGCAGAGTGTAAATGCTCACTGCCTTAGATCTTGCTGCAGAAGTATTTCGGGAATTATTGCCGACAACGCGAGTGGCAGTAAGGAGGGCTGAGTGTAACTGAGGTATTAGATTATCCTTATAGAATGCGGACAAGGAGAGAAGCGGTTGTTTGGTTGCTGTCCTCTTTAGCAACGAACTTATTGAAAGACTAAGCGTTGAGAGGCCGATGAAAAAGTGCTTCAAGATTAACACCAGCTTCACCTGATCCTTTTTGAGTTGAACTTACTCAGTCCAAAAAATCAGTGGCAGCTCGTCAGATTTCAAGCAGAGAAGGCTCGAGACCAAGCAACCAACAAAATAATTCATTTCCAGCTGGGCTTTCTCTCAGCCACTGACTTTTATTATACCATTTACGGTGAACGAACGATTATGCGCAGAATTAATAATTAAATATGACATTGCTGGTCGAGTTGTTTCAATTACTTGGGTTATGAAAATTTTATCATTTTACTGAATTCATTATTCAAAATAAAATCTATAGGATCTTGCGTTTCTTTGAGTTCCCTACTTGCATTAAAATTTTCACTCCTTATTGGCGTTTCCATTTTTCTTGCTGAAATATGAAAATCTCACCTACAAACTTTTCCAAAAAATGTCACATAACCACAAACCGCACGCTGAGAGGATTAATACTCCGTTAATAAAAAGGGAGGAAACCAAAACAACAGCTGATCTCTATCCACGATCGCCGGGGTTGATTCGGGCCGATCGGACGTTCAGTTTCGGCTAAACTTGTTCGCCTAGAAGCGAAAATATTGCCGCGCAGCCAGGCCTCCGACAGGTGATCTACAGCTTGAATTTTGAGTGGTTCATACATATGTTTATTATTTTGAGATTTAAATAGTAGATAGAATGATGGAAAAATACAGATATAGAAATGTGATCTTTTTTATTTGAACTTGAAATTAAAATCGAATAAATAGCAGTGAAACTAGGGAAGCTCTGGCCTCCCCTGCCTCCTCGGAGTAGCCGTCACTGCAAAAAATTCGTGATGATTTCACCTACCATAACCAGAAGGCTCCTAAAGCTGTCACACGGTACAAATATCATTTTTACCACATGAAAAAGTCAGCAGCTACTTGGATTTTCATGAATGAGTAGGGTAGAGAACAAAAGATCTACATGGTCGCGGTTTCCAGAAGACTAACCAAGCCAAAACAACTCCAGTTCGAATAATAGCAATAATAGTGTTAAGAGAAACACTACACTGAAAGTGGAGCTGGAAACCTTGAACCTTTGATATTGATGTTGAGATAAAAATAACATCCTGATGACGAAGCAAAGCACTAGCTTTGTTTAATCGATCAGGATATTTTTTCTGGGCTCACCGTCTAAATTTCATTCAATACGTGGGAATAATTTAATTCGAATTTGGCTCCCATTAAAACAGTTCTCTGTAACGAAAGATTTATCATTTTCAGCGTCATCTATTACAGTATTCGTTTTGAGGAGTTTCGTGCTCCTGAGCTGTTCCAGTGCTTGTGGGCAGCCAATGGCAATCCGTATTTCGAGGTTTTGAGTTACTCAGGAGCACGAAATATCCCAAAACGAATAGGCTTTATGTGTCAGCATTAATCAACTAACCGAAAAACGTAGTTAGATTTTAGTACTAGTGTTGTAGGGGCCTTTCCCATCTTACTCTCCCTAATCTTTGGGGCTTGCCTTTTTGTTTTTTATGACATAATTCAGAGCGTCGTTGAATTTTGGATTTCATAAATTTTCTTCAACAAACTCATAAACGTAGTCAATGACTAAGTTTAGAGTGGCACCGTGTTTATGTATGGCCAGAGCAGTCGCCTAGAGTAAGACTTATAGGATGGTCGTAGCGCTGAGACGACGCCGGCCTGAATATGAATTATAGACCTATTCTTCTTAGTTGGTATGCATTGCGCTCCAAAGCCCACCATCTACATGCATCTATGCAGGTCCGTAGAACAGAAAATTCCTAAAAATAGTTCATTTATGGGATTTTTCGAATAGAAGTTTCGCTGAATACATGGCTGCGAGTTCATTATTCAGCTCAATAACATCCAAAATAATTTGACTGATGAGTAGTGATAATGTCAGTACCAGTGGAAAGACAAACCTGGCACCAGGAAGAAGAGCAATCATTTCTTTCCAAGCAAGCTATAAGATTGGCAACAAGGTTGAACAAAAAAAGATTACTTAGAAAAATATTCTATTTTACCTTCAAATAAATAGGTGATACCATTTGTTTGAAGAGATTTCAACTTAAGAAAGGTAGTATAGAATAGAACAGAATAAAATAGAAATGAGTTTATTCAAATATAACATTGTTTAAAGTCTAGAAAAAACTATGAGTCATTTATAATAACTGTTAAAGTTGTTTAAAATAAATGTCACTCCAACGACATCAAATTCATCAAACGCTAAAATAAAAATCTTGTTCTGTCCTAGCTTCTTCTCCTCGTCACGCCGTTGTAAGTATATATTTTGTCTTCATTGGGTTCACAATCACATTCGGGAATATCTGTCACAATCGGGTTAGTTTCATTTTTCTTAATTCATATTTAATTTTTTATTATTATTATTTTTCTTTATGTTGAGTTGATTATTCTATGTACCATAGATCTATCTTCTAAAGTCGACCAGTTCTTTTTTCCTTCTTGAATTTCTTTATGTTTCTTAGTTTTCTTATTTCGGTAAGCACTTTTATGTATAATCTAGAAGCTAGGTATGTGCAACTTCTCTGTCCTATTCTTTTTTCTGCCCTCTGTCTTTTATAGTTGACGTTTCTCATTCTGGTCAGGTAATTGTGTTCTTTGATGACTAATTATAATTTCTTCTGTTTGATATTCTTTATAATTTTATTGGCATAGATTTGCCTTATATCCAATGCTTTCGATAATTCGTAAATCTGTCGACTAGGGAATGTAAACTTCTTTCTATTCATAATTGTTATTGAAATATGTTTTTGCAAGACATCTTTTGAAAATTATGTATAGGAAAAAGAAGACATATTTGTCAAAGAGTGCAAAGTATAAATAAATTGAATATAAAAACTTAAGAATGCTTTTAATGTTTTTTTTTAAATTAGGAATTCAAACCTCAGTTATCGAGGTGAATTTTCATGGTTTATTGTATTTTGGAACTGCTGGTGTTATCTGAATTTTTGATTTGATCTCTGCATATCTACTATTTAAATTTTTTGTTTATGAAACGAACATTCACAGGAAATAATGCTCGAGAGAATTTCGACTGAATGATCAAAGAAAGATGTGAGTTGTTGGAATTCTTTCATATCTGATTCCATCTTACCTACTACCTAGTAGGTTCACCATTTTTTACATATAGCGGCTAGTTCTACTCTGGAATTTGTTTATGCTATCTCTAATAGGATTATCTCAGAATTGGCTATATTTACATCAGCTGAACACCGCATTCCTATTCCATGCGATTTCTTCTTTTAGATTCCCTATCTATGCAGATGCTTCCATCGTCTACGCAAGTATGCTGTATGCTGATTTTGAATTTTTGTGAGAAACGAGAGTGGAAATATGTGAGCTGCAATTGTACCTAACCCTTATATTGTACCGGGTTTTTCACTATAATTTGACAACCCCTTTAACTTCATTACTAAAAGAGATACAGAAAAATGTTCCTACAAAAATTTCACGAAATCGACTGAGGTTTCACAATATGAAGTCACATAATGGAATCTATACAGGGTGGCCAGAATATCGATGGCAACTTCATTTTTTCAAATGGAACACCCTATATATTTTTCCATATTTGGCTAGCACTTTTTCCTCTGATTTCGAATATGTAACATATGTTTGTCTATCTCTTTTATTCTGAGTCCACAGAGTTTCAAATTTCAAGAACCACATGGCAATCTCCGTATTCAGTGTGAGACTGCGTTTACTGAAAATGCCCATTTTTGGAGTTATAATAACGTCAATTAGAATATACACAGGTGAACAATTTATTGAATGCAACTACATTTTTTCAAATGGAACACCATGTCCTGTAAGTATATTCTTTCATCTTTTGATAGGCTATTTCTTCCTGATCTCCAATATACACTACTGAAAAAAATTGAAGGATAAAAAAAAAATTCCAAATTTTTCGGTAATTTTCAACATGCCGTAACTTTGAGATAAATGGTCGTAAAAGGAATTTAAAAAATGAAATTGTAGCTCCGAATGTCTAGTTTTTGGATTATAACTTCAAAAATTTTTAGTTTCAGTGGTTTTCGAGTAATGATAGAAAAATCAGCAACAAAAAAATTCTCGAAATTTTACCACTTTTTTTTTCTTGTCTACGAACGTGGAAATTTTATTTTTGCATAATCGTTATAATGATAGGATACTTTGTTAATTCAGCTTTAATTTATTTTTTTATTGACCTTAATACGTCCACTTCTCGCCCAGATATCGGTCTTCAAATGGAAAAGGATCCATGTTTTATCCGTTATTAAATTACTAAAAGTTTTATTTGTTAGTTTATTTTATTTTCCTTTTTTTGAAATTTATGTACTATCTGCAATTAAAAGGTGGAAAAAGCTCGAGAAATTTTTTTTTTGCCTTTTTTGAAGATTATGAGCTTCTCAGAGCAAAAAACGTGATCCTTATTTTTTTCAAGAATTCAATCTAGTCAAACAAAGCGGTAGATTTTCCAAGAAACCACCAAAAGCCCTTTTTTTATCAGATTTTTATATTGATGCGACATGAAGAAAAAAAAATTTTCTATGAATAAGCAATGGTTGTTAATTAATTGGAGTTGCTTTAAGGTCTTGAAACTCTCCTTCAATTTTCTGTGCGATCATTGGTTGCTGAGAAATCGATAATCAAAGACAAATGGATCCTTTTCCATTTGAAGACCGATATCTCGGCGAGAAGTGGACGTATTGAGGTCATTGAAAAAATAAATTGAAGCTGCATTAACAAAGTCTCCCATCATTATAACGATTATGCAAAAATAAAATTTCCACGCTCGTAGACAAGAAAAAAAAAGTGGTAACATTTCGAGAATTTTTTTGTTGCTGATTTTTCTATCATTACTCGAAAACAACTGAAACTTGAAATGAATGAAATAAAAGTTTTAATCCAAAAACTAGACACTTGGAGCTACAATTTTTGAAATTTTTTTTGATCCTTTAATTTTTTC
The DNA here is from genome assembly GCA_013421045.1 of Propylea japonica. Classification (NCBI taxonomy): domain Eukaryota; kingdom Metazoa; phylum Arthropoda; class Insecta; order Coleoptera; family Coccinellidae; genus Propylea; species Propylea japonica. The sequence continues at coordinate 1,601,806 of CM024248.1, read as the reverse complement.
CAGTAGTGTATATGCGAATGTAGGTGTGTCTCTTCAATTTTCAGAGTTTCAAAGTTTTGAAATGATGATACCGAATGAAAAAATATGTGAAATACCTACGAAATTCTTTATATTCAAACAATATACTTAAAAGAATTTTTTTAAATGAATACTTAACAATTACTTAACCAAGAAAGAATAATAAACTATGGTAGTATGGTTTGAGTAACATCAACTAAAGAAATTGCTAGAAAGGACAACTTTCATTCAATACACATAGTTCATATCGTTGTTTCAAGTTGTTCAGAAAAAAACGGGAATTATGAGTAATCGCAGCCTACCACTTGAAAAGTGATTGTTGAGCTTGCCAGATGGTTCCTAAAATTTGAAACACTGTGGTGCCCAGAATAAGAAAGATAGGTACACCAACATTTGTTACATATTCGAAATCAGAGAAAAAAGAGCTTGCCAAATATGGAATAATATACAGAGTGTTTCATTCGAAAAAATGAAGTTGCCGTGAATATGTTGGCCATCCTGTATATATTTCAATTTGTGAAATGATATTGAAAGACCTTTTTTTTGTATTTCCCTTAGTTACAACGTTGAAGTCAAATTATAGTGAAAAACCCTGTGCGATAATCATTTGGTGATGAGAGAATTCTTTCGAGATTTTTAAAAAAACATGAAGAAGAAGATGAGGCAGAAGGAGGAATATTGGAAGTATTGATGATTAACGATAAATGATACATTTTGCATACTAAATAACTTCCCTGTGTATTTGTTTATTCATTGCTTTAGCGCTAACCACCGAATGGCATTGAAGTTTAAAACTGCTTGGTCATTTGATAGAAATCAAATCGAAACCGCAAAACCGATGCAAGTGCAATATTTTATTATTGGGGCAATTATGATTGTAATATCTAATATCTAGTCGTATTGCTTAACTATTATCCATATGCAACAATCTCACATTTCAAACGAAATGACATTTAGAACTCGGAATGTAAATAGATTGCTTTTATTGTATGTGATGGGATTTTGAAGGTTCGATTAAAATTCTTTCTTGTTTTATTAGTTATGAATTGCAAATGGAAATAAAAATACGGCCTATGTCTTTCGTAGCATGTTTACTTGTACAGGGTGGGCATATTTCGATGTTTTAGCACTACAACTTTTAAACCAGAGGAGATAGACAAAATCTGATACCCACTTCTTGATCTCTTTTTCTCAGAAACTAACAACAGTAGTATTCATTTTTGGCTACCTTCTTTTGTTTTCGAATTATTAGCGAAAATTGGAAAAGTGGCAATATCGAAAAAAATTCATATCTCCGCTAATACTGATGATAGAGCTCTGAAATTAAAACATTATACAGGCACCTTTTTACGTAGAATCCAGTGGCGTACTCGCCTTTTTTACACCATTTCTAATTAAGGAGCTATGACCCAAAGTTATGTTTTTTAAATGGAAATACTAGATTTTTGTGGCATTTTCTTGAAGCTTAATTTTTTTTGATTTCAAAAATATATAACATTGTATGGTTTGTATCAATATGAGTATAGAAATGGTCAAAAATCTATTTTCATTTGTCTCAATATTTTCTATGGTTGACGAGCACAGAAAAATGGAGCTTCCTATAACAAGAGCAGTCTCCTTTCGTCAATCTCATTATTTCTATGGTTTCAACTAATTACTCCAAAAAATTCGAACATGGATATATTTCATAAAAACTTATATCTTGAAATGGATTTGGAAATAACAAAAAGAACCACATGATCCTCCGTTTCAATCGATATACTTAGTTATAACTTAGAATGAGGGATCAAGTTTCACAGCAGTTCATCTTGGAGAAATTGAGTGAAGAGCATAGAAATGAAAAGAATACTGGAAAGATATTGTGGTAAATGCTAAATTTTCTGTGCTCATCAACAGTTGAACCATAGAAAATATTGAGACTCAGATATAATATATAATATATAATATATATAATGATAATGAACTCTGCAAAGTTCATAGCGTTTTTGACGCAGTTTTTGCACAACAAATTTTATTTGGTTGATGAGTATCTTCCGATTCTGAAAGCAAATTAGGTTTATTTTCTCTTTCGAAGTATTCTCGACATAAAAAGCCAAATCAACAAACCATTGACTGTTGTTTTCAGTTATTGACATGAGAGCTGCTTCCTTCAATTTTCAACATCTCAGTCAAAAGCATCTGGGCTCTAATGATGAGATTCAGCTTAAAAAAACAAATGAATTTTTGACAATTGAATGAGTCGAAAGAATTGATCAGAGTCATTATGACGGTATTCCATTTATTCCAATAAAATTCGACTTCACAAAAAATGGTTAAAAACTTGTATAGGAGGCTCATTGAAACATTTTTCAAAAAAGTGGTTCTCTTCATTATTCAATGACGTGGTTTGCAACTAAAAAATTGGAAATTTTTCAAAAATGGACAAATGCAATCCTAATATCCAAAAAATTCTTGTTTTCATACGGTTCGTTTTTTAGAACTACAATTTGGGTAGTTCAAGTGAATTCTCCCTAATATCACATGCTCACAGCCATGCTATCATTTCTAACAGGTTTTTGTTATCAGAAGAAAGAACGATTAGTTAAGAATATCAAATTGAAATGTTAATGCCATCGTACTTATCAGATACATACCTATATCCACAAAGTCGATGACCAGATTATGCAGAAACAAACTAGTACAACATAATCATTCAATCATCAACTCAAATTAAAGTAATAAATCACATCAATTTCACGCTGTTTACGTATTTCAAAAACCAGAAAGTACCTCTGCATGACAATCAAAAAAAGAAGCACATTGCTTTCCACAAATTTGAATATCGACCGAGTAAACATACCTACGCTGATAATTATCCATAGAAAGGAACATCAATTACCTCTTCCTCTGTGCTCTTAATGGCAGGAAATTACTATTTCACTCTAAACGAAGACGTCGATCTCATTGTACAGTAATACCAATCATAGAAAGCTCATTGAGCTAAATGATTCAACGAAATAAATCTATTAGATACCAATCAGCGACCATCAGAAAAAAGCAGTATCTATAACTCGAGGTTTCACTTTCTGATAATAAGATAGATAAACCGGGCAGACAGACATTGCATTGTGCTGGTGGTTTTCATGTCATTCAGTCTGACAGCTCAATAATAACTCAGGAGCGGTATAGCTCCGGCTTGACAATCGATTCATCGGTTCTTGGGTAAGAGTGAATTTGTCTTACAGAGATCACCTCGGGTGTTAACGAATAAATTGTTGTTGAATCAAGAAGTCAGATGTTTACGCAATGTCTTCACTTGGTTGTGTTTGATCGGTAGATGTTCAGCTCCAAGTATCAAAGAATCTCTTACGTGACGTCAGTAGCTTATACACTCTTATAAATTTTTGAACACCAGCTAACATCTGCTGTCCCAAGTAGCATTTCAACGACGACAACCACATTATGCGCAAAAATTAACGTTGTCATTGGTTTATGAATAAGTCGTTTCTGAAACGTCGCCTTACAACGCAGTCGTGACGTTGAGCATGACTATAGTTGCACTAGTCGTCGAGACAACGTTGAAGCAACTGCATACGAAGTAGTTATTATTTTGGTATTAGAAACGACGTTCTTATAACGTTTATTGGACAACTTCAGTTTTCTGCACGTTGTTTCTATTCAGAGACAACGTTGTTAGACTCAACTATAGCCAGTGGAGATTTTCCATAGAAGTAGTGGACTTGAAAACGTTATCGCGTAGTCATTAAAGCAACCTTAGAATACGATGAGAAATATCAAATTGCACTGATTTATTGTATTTGTGTCGATAAATGTAAACAAATTAAATTGACATTTTATAACCTCTATTTGACGGAGTAAACCATCCTAACAGCAGTTAAACTTTTGTCTTATAGGCAACTAGAGTCGCACTTTGGGTATTACATTGGTCGCCTAGTAACCCAACGTTTAGAATTAGTGCATGTAAATAAACGAAAACAAATGATTTGAAAACCTTTATTTGAATTTTCTGTGTAAATTTTTTTTTCTCTCATTTAGTGAGCGTCTGAACTTGATTGAGTTGAAAAACAATGGCAATTTCAACTGAATAGTGCGTCTCTATTTGTTTTTATTTGATCTGTAGAAAAATGCTCACCGCACATTCTATAACAGCTGCTGAGATCAATATTCCTTCGCCCAGGAAACTCTATCCATTTGATAGCACTAAATTAAAAAGCAATGAGTACCAGAGATACATGATACGAGTTTCAATACCTACATTTCTATTTTCTCAGGTTCAGGATTGGCCTTTTTATTAATTTTGCAGTTCATCACGATACAATATGCTTCGTAAACCATTTGAATTTCAAAAGATGCACACACAAAATAGATAAACACAAACACAATACGAAACGCAACTAAAATTAAGTCACGGATAGGTTACCCACGTGCAATTATGGCAATGTTGAATGTCCTTGTTTTGCTCAAAATGACCTCTACAATCTTTGATTTTACCCATTCTCTTGAAGTTTAGTAGAGGAAGGTTTCCTAAATCGTACCACTTTCTACATTTTATTTTTTTTCTACCTTATATGATAAAGCAGTGCAAAAATACTATAACCTGAGAAGTATTGGTTATTTAGACAACTAAATCATAATTTTATTCACTACTAGGTTATATTTTGTGCAAGGTAAAACGCTATTTGTAAAGTGTTGCAATCGGTACGATTTAGGAAACCAGTTGCCTAAATCGTAGGTACCCCCACTTCCCAAATCGTACCACCTTGGTTGAAGTTGAAAATAAATGAATCAATTACTGAAACTGCAGGAATAATTGAAGAAACGTTTTCTTTTATACTGTACTTTCTTATACTTTAGGTGACAATAATTAAGAACTACAATTTGAGCATATAAACTTCTTGATTTTTGCCTTTGAGCCAACACAACTTTCGTGTACCCATTTACTGCAATGCAAGCATTGCACCATATCCTCGATTGAATTTTCCTCGCAAACCAAGCAAAACCACTCTTCATATTCGATGCGAGTCTACGCACGTCCATTATTGTAAGCCCAAAAAACACGCTTCTAGGTTTTTTAAATGGTCTACAAGCTGTTGTTCTACATCAGGTGGTAATGTAGGGAGACGCCCCATTGATTTGGTATCTTCATTGGCCTTTACATTTTTGCTGTCTTAATGACGCTTAAGGGTCGGTTTTGGAATTCCGTACTGTCTACAGCACTCGTTTAAACACATATCTCCGTTTCTATAAGAAGCTAAAGCTCTCTCCATATCCTCTGCATTCCATGCTCCATACTTTCTTTTTACCATTCTGAAATGCTAAAAATAAGTTACAAACAAAACCCTGTTAAAATATATTTTAAAAATAAACGAATCATATAGAAACTTAACTTCATTCATACACAAAAATGACAAATATTGAACATGTAGTGGGCTCCCAATCGTACCGGTACGATTTGAGAAACCATTAGAGGTACGGGTTAAGCAACTGTGATTCTCGACAAACATAGCCTTATTTCTAACCTCACACATAGGTAGGTGTGAGCACAAACCGGTTCCTCAAAATACTCTATATTAATGCTATTTCTGCAAACTAATAATAAACTGCATCAGTACGTACCTTGATAGTCACAACGTTCTTACGAAAATGGTTCCAAAACACTATCATCTAGCTCCAGAATAGAAAATCGTTCACAATTACTTTTATAGTAACCGCTTGAACACCAAACTTTGTCTCGTCGCTGAAACCAAGCACCAGTTGCTAGTAGAGCCGCACGAGCGCTGTATTCACTTTATTCTTATTCAAATTAAGGTGGTACAATTTAGGAGGCGGTACGATTTTGGCAACTTTCCTCTACTTAATCCTGACACATAGATAGCGCTAACATCATCGTAGTCTCTCCATAATCTTTGCAGTAGAGTAGAGAAGAACTGTGGGAGTGGGGATGGTATAGTCTATAGTAGAGTGTACTATTCGACACGTGCTATCCACTCTACCGTACACTATCTTTGGTATACCACTGTCAGTAGCACAATATACTGCTTACATTATGCTAGTAGAGGAATAGTAACTACGCCACCACCAAACTCTACAATTTACTCCTCCAGTATAAACTGGGCCTGAGAGCTTCGGCTCCAATTTTCGTTCGTATTTCCCGCTATAGTTAAATGGAAAAATTCGAGTTTGTATATTTATTACGTGATGTTGCCATTTCAGTGATAAGACTGATTAGTCAAAGTGTCAAAAATATCATATTGAACTCGATTAAAAATGGCAAAACGTTTCGCCCCCGGGTGGGCTCGAACCACCAACCTTTCGGTTAACAGCCGAACGCGCTAGCCAATTGCGCCACGGAGGCGATGAGAGATGAGTAAAATGGGATGGTCATAGCGCGATGGGCTAGTTAATAAGTTAAGTAAATAATGATTATGTATACATTTTAATGGAAATTGAAATATATTCAGAAAAAAGTTATAACAAACTATGAACAACTAATCATATTTAAATCGCATTTTATTGAAATAACATACAAATACAGGCTGGTCTTAAATTGGCACATATCGAGATTTTTCCTAGTAGTTGCAGTTCCATTCGGTGGATATTCAACAGCCATTTTGGCACGAATATAGCAATTATTAAAATACTACTTTTCTGATTTATTTTTCATCCAGTCGCTATTAGGTAGTTCGAAAAATTAAATATGAGCTATGTTGCTATACTGACCTGTATGATCTTCTCCAGTTGTGTAAACAGCTACGGATTTTGATTATTTTATGCATCACAGCTGATTTACTCAAAAAAAAACCTTCACGAATTGATTTTTCTGTTTTCAGTTCCTAGAGAAACTGTTTCAATTCAAATGCAAATGACCATGTACCTATATCCACATGCAGCAGACATTTATTTTGCAGCAGGTGTTGTTTTACGGAAACGCTCACATTTAATTCGTTAAACACAATATCGGGAACAAATTTGTAATTCAAGACAATGCAACAAATACCTAGGTACCTACTGCATAACAAATATGTATATTACAGTCATATATCAACATAATCGTATCACGTTTTGTTCTCAGTAAGCGCTACTTACATTAAAATTAAGATAACTTAATCTTTTGCTTTCCTCTCCCGATTTGTATTTCTGGATTCCTTCCAATTTTTAGGGAAAGATTGTTCGAAGCTATGAATTATCCAATAGTCCATTTTCGCACCAAACTCAACTATCTCGTTGCTATTCAAGCAGATAACACTTCACGTTCAATTCTAGCGATTTTCAGACTGTGTAAAACAAATATTCATAAATACAGGGGAACTTCCCTATAACGAACATCTGTATAACGAATTTCGTAGGGGAAGTGTGCCATGTTGGCACCCTTATGCCCGATTGCACCGTTCGTCTAAGCAACGTTTAAGCCCTGAAATGACGTTTCATCAATGGAATAAACGTCACTTAAGGGCTTAAACGTTGCTTAGACGAACGGTGCAATCGGGCATTAACGAATTATTTACATATTTCATTAAAGGAATATTTTCTCTGTCATCGAATGAACAGATTTACTGCTACTCGTATGTAGTATGCATTCTTATATACAGTTCCAATATAACTTTTTAAAAATTTGGATTATAGCACTTTTTAAAATTTGGCTACGGGTGCCATCATAAGATCACGTATGTCCTTTGATGACATATAACTTAAAATAAAATGATATTATTTATTGAAATTTTATTGAAGAAAATAGCAGTCCTATTTCATGAAAATAAAAATATAAGTGTAAAGAAACTAAAATTACATTCTTTGGTATCGTCAAAATATAAAAATAATTTTTATATGCACAATTCACATACGAATATGATTTGCACTAGCACACTAGACATGGCACCAGCTGGCGCATTTCTGGCAACGCAACCAATTCTCCCTTGGTCGAGACATGGACAACAGCTTATAACAATGAAGGCAAGCGGCATCTTAATCATCGTCATAATGTCTTTCTTCATTTTCCTCATTTTCTTCTACGAACTTAATCTTTTGACCTTTCTAGCTGACTTCTCTCTCTCTTTCTTTGTCTTCTCTTCTCTTCCAACTTCTTTTCTTTTATGTCAAGGGTTGTATTGAGGATTCCAACTTTTCCTCGTTTTCTTTCTCTGTCCACTGTTTTGCAACGGCAGTTGGCAGTGGTGAGAGTTCTTGTATGATTTTCAATGATCTCGATACTTCATTTGAAACCATTTTCATTATTTTCGGATGCCTCTAATATTTCTTGCGAAGTACCAGGCTTGGAGGAATCGTCTCTTGATCTTGATTCTATTTCCTATGATGGCACCCTATGCTATCATAGGAACACTCTGGCTATGCCATCATAAGCATAAGTAACATACCGATTTGGAAATTCACATCGAGAACATACGATATACAAGGCATCAGACAGAGAATTCTTCCCTACAGTTGCACAGATGAATAGGCGAGATAATCAAGTGCGATAACTGAATGAATTCAACTGTCTTACTGCGATAATCTAGTCTCGTCTCTCTCTTATCGCAGTATGGTAGGGAACCCGAACTACACGTATAGAATTTTTAATTTGTCAGGCTGCCCGTAATACTCGATTCAAGTATTTACTGTTGCCTACCATATTAAAGAATTACGCTCCTCTAAACGATAAGAGAGAGACAAGACTAGAATAAAGAAGTAAGACAACTGAACTCAGTGTGTTACAGCAAGTAATTGTCTCGACTTTTCATCTGGGCAACTGGACGGAAGAATTCTCTGTCTGATGCATTGTATATCGTATGTTTCAGATGTGAATTTCCAAACCTGTATATTTTTCAACAAAGCGAAAAAGGTACTTAAAAGACGAAAAAACCTAAAACTTTTACACTAAAAGCATTGTTATAGAGTGATCAAAGGGAAGAATAATCATTTTTTACACAGATTTCTTGAATATCCAAATAAAACGAAAAAGAATGAAATAACTATCATACATCAACACTCACCGAAATGATTGAACTATCATAACAGTCACAAATTGCCACGTATTCAAGGTGTAACTACGTATATCAAGCTTAAATGCCATTTGGCGTACAAACAGACTTCTTTGAAGTGTGCCATCATAAGCAGGATGCCTTCATAGGCATACTTCCCCTACAAGACATTGCACCTTGAATCCAAATTCCAAGTTAAAAACACCCTATAAAATGAAGTAATATCTCTCTATAAGGAAATATTCAAAGAACATCACTTCTTGAATAGGTATTGGTAAGAAAGTGTAAGGGTGGGTTTTTTTAGAAATTTTTTCAGACGTACGTAATAAATCTCGACCTTAAACTAAATCATTACGGCGAGCAGAGAGATCCTTCTGAAACAGTTTTAAATATGTATATTATTAGTAAATGTCCTAATGTCTTGAAATTCCATATGTATTGGAAGGGAAGTGACTTCACAAGACAAACTACTCTTCGTATGTAATCTTTACTATTAAACTCTACATGTTTCGAGCTTTATACGCTCACCTTCAGGAGTTAAATTCATACAAGTGAAGCTGAAAAATATCAAGCGACTCAGCAACAAAATAAAATGAACAAACAGGTGAATCAACGTGCACACAACAACATCAAAAATATAAAACTTGAAAGGTAGAATGTCAAAAATTCTCTCAAATGAAATCCAAAAAATACCTCTTCAATCTTCTAAAAGAATTCATAACTGTTAAATTGCTGAATTCATGTTTCTGGTCTCAATATTACAATAAATTGGTTGCAATAAAACAATCGTAAAATGAGATCAGAAAAATCAAAAATGAGTCAGACAGATATAAGATTCCAAGACAAGTGAGGTTATGAAATGCTTCGTCAGTCTAACACCGAATATCAAAACCGGAACATAGAACAACATTTTGCAGATTGTCAAACAAGAATAAATTGTACGCCGACAAACCAGAAAAGCATAAGGCCAAGAGAGTTTGAAATATATCCCTGGCTGTTTGGTTTCAATCTTACCATTACGCTAGTGTGAAAAGTTGTGCGAAAATGTCTGAAAGGAAGTGCTTAAGTTTGAATGATAATCTTAAAGTAGAGCACTAGAAAGATAGGTATGCCAGACAGGCTGACTGGGTCCAACCATAGACTCGAAAATACAGATGTTAATGTCAATTTCTCAGTTATTGTGCTCTATTGTTAGTTGCGTGCTTTTTTGAAGAATAGTTAATAGAAAGTATTAATTTTTTATTCAAAACAATAAAGTTGGAGACTAGACAGGTAAGCATAAGCATTTATTCGATTACAGATTTCATTTCATTCGAATTGTTCTGTAATTTTCGAGTCTGTGGTTGGACCCAGTATGGCTGTCTGGTATACTCCCCTTTTCAGAGCCTTACTTAAAGTTATCAGTGAAGTGACATAAAGATGACAATCCGTCAATGTACATTCTATGATTACCAGTGGCGTTTCAGAATAAAAAGAAGAGCATAGGCATGCAAGACGCTGCAAACGCAGAACCGTGGCAACCATTCACAAGATATTCTGTTCAAGAAATAATTCACAAATGTATCTTAATACTTTATAACAGAAAAACTTGTTCCATTGATCACTGAAATCATGCGTTTTTATGGTAACACAATCAAGGGATCAATTGATATCATCATTCAATGGACTCGAAAGCTCTAGAAGTATATGATCCCCCTTATAACAACAAGGAAGAACATTGATCACAACGTAACAAATCAAAATGGACCAACCATATGGACCCCAGCATCCTGCCCATCATTCCCCGAATATTGCACCATCACGCAGTGACCCAATGACCCTGATCTCACCATTCACGTATCCATATCCTCGTACCAGCACAACAATCATAATCGAAGATTCCAAGGACTCAGCACTTTGCCCAAACCGACCGGTCCATAACTCGTCGATGCAACCTACGATCTCTCGAGAGTAATATCTCTATCTGTATCTCGTTCTTACGCCGCAAAAAGCCGGGAAGCTGGCACCGACAAATTCGAATTTCGACTGTTTCGGACCACCGTCAATTATTATCGGGATGGGGCAGCTCTTGGTTGCCTCATCGCTCTTTCCAGTCGATACGGATTACATCTGAAAGGTGTGGTCGTGCGATGTGACCTCGTTTTTAGCGGCTACTTAGCCTGAGTATGGCACGAGTATCGTGATCGATGCGCAGGATTGGATTAGTTTTGTGAGGATTTTCGATGATGGACTGAAGGAAGTTACAGTTATTATAACTTTTATTTATAATCAACTAGCGACCCGCCCCGGCTTCGCACGGTAATATCTTCGAAAATATTTACTTAAATCATACGTCTGAATAGTCTGAATTTTTGTACCTTCCTACCTTATAAGTTAAGTAGTGTGATGGAATGTCGCTAAGTTTAGATCCCAGTAAAACTGTTAAATAAAGACAGTTGCATCAAAATTTTATCATAAATTCCCTAAATTACCGATCCTCTGAGTTAGAAAAGTGATCAAATACTAACTTGAAGTCTTAGTAACACTCAGTTAAAAAAAAACATCAAAATCATTTCAGTAGCTATGGTGTCATGCGCTTCTGGACACGATCACGCCAGATTTCCGCGGGAATGAGGTATTTTCCCGCCGTAAAAAGTAGCCTGTGTCCGTGCCTGGGATTCTATCTTTATATTAACCAAGTCTTTTAAAAATCCGTTCAGACGTTGAGGTGTGAATGAGGTAAACTTTTAAAACAAACGATTAAAAATCACTAACTTAATTAGTTTTCTGCTCACTGCCTATGCCTTCAGTACGATAGCATGAATATTAATAGCTCATATCCTTGTCTAGGTTACTATCTATCACCTAACTAAATTTCATCAAAATCCGTTCAGCTGTTTAGGATGTTAGAGCAAAACTCCCAGCAAAAACCATAAAAAAATCACTAACCCAATTCAGTTTTCTGCCTACTTCCTACCCCCTAAGTACGATGACGTGATCATTTTCATCTTATATCCGTTTTTAGGTAACCATCTATTACCTTACAAAATTTCATCAAAATTTGTTCAGCCGTTTAGACGTGAAAGAGCAAAAGTCCCAACAAAAACGACTAAAAATCACTAACTCAATTTAGTTATCTGCCTACTGCCTACCCCCTAAGAACGATGGCGTGATTTTTTATAGCCTATGACCATTTCTAGGTTATCATCTATCACCATACCAAATTTAATCAAAATTCGTTCAGCCGTTTAGGCGTGAAAGAGTAACAGACAGACAGACAGACAGAGTTACTTTCGCATTTATAATATTAGTATGGATTGTAGTTATATCGTTAAAAAGTTCTCAAAGACCTGATCTACGCAGTCAAGTCACTGAATGGCAACTTGAGGCTTCAACATGCACAAACTGATTTTTATAGAGGTGCATCCTCAAGTAGTCACGGAGCCTGGTCTTCTTTGAATAAGAGAATACCCATCAGAAACCTACTCAATCATGCATCTAGAAGAACTTCAACTTGATGCTATTGGAGAAAGAGAAATGGAAAAGGAATACACTACCTAAAACTTCTTAGTGAATAACGTCAAATGGTATACAAATGGTTCTGAAACCACGACAGGGACCGGCTCTGCAATATACAGGCCCAGAACTGAGTGTACACTATCCTTAGGCTCCTATTCGATTGTTTTCAGGCAGAAATATCTGCAATCGAAAAATGGAAAGATAAAAACCTGAAAAGAAACAATTGGGAATGTGATAAAGTAATCCATTCTGAAAGTCATGCTGCAATATTTGCAATCAACTCCTATTTCATCGGCTTCAATACAGTCTGGTCCCTAAGGAGATTAAGAAAACGAAGAACCTAACACAGAAGCAAAAAAGGAGCACCAACGACCCTTACTTGCCTAAAATCCTTCTGTAATATAGGCAAATGCCCCTTTAAGAAAGAATTGGAAAAGAAAAAAACTGAAAGCAACCTTCAATAACCTTCTGGGAATGTATCATTCCTAAAAGTTCCTTTGGAACTTCAAAACTGTAAGGTCCAAAAAGTATTTGGATCCCAGCAAGAATAAGTCACGTTACTTGGGGCCTATTGCACCAAAATACTTTGCAACTTTTCACTTCGCACTTTGCATTCTGACAATTTCGAAAGTGAAAATTAGTTATGTTGCACAACATTTCCCCAAACATTTAAATTTTGCGGAGTACTTTCTACTATGCACTTGACCTCTAACATTGTATTTTTCAATTATGAATGCGTTTGGTGCTACTTGATTCATTCGAAAAGTGAAAAGTGCAAAGTGAAAAGTTGCAAAGCATTTGGTGCAATAGGCTCGCCTAATTTTTGTAAGAAGGTTTATAAATATTTTGTAAGATTTCGAGGATATTGAAGAGTGGGGAATTCTATAGATCCATCTGTTTATTTATAAGTTTCTCGGTCACGTTCTGGAGGTTTTTGTAGATCCCCACCGACTCCAAAAAGTCCAATTTCCTGTGATTGAAAAACGCCTGGTGCTCTTTGAACTATTTTGCGGATGTTTTATACCTGCCCGACCTGTATAAATGCTATTATGTACATTCTTGAACTGGATAATGAATATACTGTAGCATACTATCGTATTTTCGCTCCTGAAACTCACGGAAGTAATATGGTACTCTTACTAAATACCGATATACTTTTGCATTAGTTACTTTACGACACGATACCTACTTTCAGTTCATAAGCCAACAATGTTACTTTCCTAGTATGGGTGCATTATTTGAAAAGCTCAAGCTCGGGGTCTATCCTTGATTTGATGATTCGACAATCACTCATCATGCAACTTTTCTGGAGAACAAATCTTGCTGGTGTCTTTTCTAGATCTGGAATTGACGAAAAATGATGATGTTTAGTACTCCATCCAGCAGAATGAACCAGTTTTGGTATATTTTGCTGCTTGTCTTAGTAAAATCAAAATTCTTTCACAGTTTTTTTCAAATTGGCACTTTGATTTCTTCATTTCAAGCCACAAGATCTATCCTGGTATCTCGACAAGTGATCTTTCGAAGCGAATACGAACGTTATGGCACGGTTCGCATTATTATAGGTAAAAGAGGTACTCGCGCAATGAAGTTCGTATATGCATCGAAAAATCACTTGTCTAGACTCTAGAATACGGGCCATGGCACCTTGCTTGAAAGTTGGAATGCAATAATAACTATTTGTATCAATCTTCCTCATTATGTGGGTGGCAATCTGCCTAATCCTCAATCCATCTCTGGATTTCTTAATGATAATACTCTGATTGACCCGAAAGATGATGATGATGCAATGACCACAGCCCATGCAACGGGGTCAAGTGTATAACAATCGATCTCGAAAAAGAATCATATTGTTGTTAATTTCTCAAAGCCCTCTAGGCCTTATTTCGCTGAATAGACCACTCGAGGCTTGATTATTATTTTTAGTGGCAATCAAAACATTAATATAGATGCGTAATTGTCTAGCGAATTGAAAAGGATATTGTAATAGCGACTGAGGGGATCATACTGATCATTATATGATCGAAGAGAAAAAAAAAGTTGAGTAATTGTGTTACTCAATAGTTTGTGATCATTTGAATATATCTAGTAATTTGGGTTTTAATTGATTTTATGGTGCTTTGATGCAAGCAGGTGGGCAATTCTTGTGTTCTTCTGAATTGAAAAACTTGTTATTGAAATTGAAATATTCTTTTGTATGGACGAATTGACTTGATGACATTACTTCAACGTTAAGAAGATGAAAAAATTAAATTTTTCGGAAAAATTACTCGTTACACTCCAATATACAACTGGATAACTAAAGCCTAAAGGGTGTTTCGAACTGCGTGTTGTTTATTGAATATAACATAGATGGCTTACTGAATTCATTTTGGCATTTTGTCACTAAGGAAGTAGGTATGATGTAAAACATTCATCATACATGATCCAACAACGCGTTCTAATAACTGAATAATTTTATATATTGGCGTTTTGTGAGAAGCCTTCTTAGAATTTTACGTGAATTATTTGGTCTACATAAGCGTTCATCAGAAAGCACTATTGGTCGAATTATTAAAAAATTTCCAGAGAACGTTTCGGTGGAAGATCAAAAAAGTGAAAAATACAGTCGTTACGGTAGTCCACAGGAAAATATTGATTTGGTTCGTGAAAGTATTGCTGAAGATCCTGAAATGTCCATTGGACAACGTTCACAACAAGTTGGACTCAATGTGTCCACAACATGGCGCATTTAAGACAATGATGTAGCTCTGAAACAATAGATTTATTGAGAAAAAATTTCCTGACCAATAATTACGAGAATCATGTGATTTCACATCATTGGACCATATTCTTTGGGGTAATGTGAAAAGCCAGGGCTATAAGAATAATCCACAATTGATTCCTGAACTAAAAGATTAAATCATTCGTGTCATCAGTGGAGAAGTTTTAAATGTATTGAAGAAGGAGGTTCATTTTTGAGCGATCGTTCTACTTATAAGTAGGCGAGTGCTATATCAATTTGCCCAAATATCTGTAATTTTGGAGTTTTGAACCGAAAATTGTCTCAAACGATAGGGTTCGACTCTCTGATGACGAATCCGTCGTAAAATTGAATTCTAACTAACGGCCGTTAGCACGATAACTTTCAAACGAATTGTCCCAAAAACTTGAGATTTTCATGTGAGTTCGGTTCCCAAATGCCTCGGTTGAGATTCCTAGGCATCCAAATCGTACAGGGTATTCCATAAAATATGGCCATCAAAAATGTTTCAATATCTCAAAAAAAACGAAACCAATCAAAATGAAATTTTGCTACCACATGCAAGATGCACATATTGAGCCTCATGCAGAATTTTGTGTTCGTAGTGCGAACACAACCATAAAAAATTGAATTGGAATATTGGAAAAAGAATCTCCATATTTCCATAAAAAGATATTCGATTCGAGTGAAATCCATTTTTTGTGTGAAGATTTATATACTGAATGTTCATGCAGAATTTCGAGAGGATCGTACCATAAGAACCGCGGAATTTGATTTTTTTAATTATTTATTTTTTACATATGTCATTTTTTGAATGGTTTTCAGAATATAATTCCGATCGTGCTTAGATACTGCATTCATTTCCTTAGTATGAATTTGAGGTGATAGCCTATCTGCTTCACCAATGAACGAGCGCTCAAAAGCACCTGGTAGTCCAACTAGTTAAGTGGTTGAGGACAACTCTTAGCTAAAAAAACCCAAATTACAGACATAAGGGCAAAACATTGGCAAATCCCCAAAAAACAACCACGCAAAAATGACTTGTCATCATCAAAGTACTTGAGATCATTCAAGCGCCGCCACTGACCAATTTCATCGTCTGTTTTGACACAGGAGGCTGTGACGAGACCTTGAAGAAGAAGAGCATCAAAGATGGGTGTAAGGAAAAAGGCAGACGGGCGTATGGTGCACTTTCTGATGCGGTTTAATGAGATTTTCCCATCTATGGAAGGCACCTTGATATTTAAAGAAACATCATTGCACGTATGGTAGTGTGTCGCGTTTGACATGTCTTCTTTTCCACTTTGGTATGTTGGATTCACCTGATGTGATTCCCGTTGGGTGAGTCATACTCGCATATCGTTCATATTTGTGATAAAGCAATGGATTTTATTGCAATTGACATTGTTGTTGTTAACCCTGTTGTTGCGGTAACTCTTTATGTGGAGAGAATTTAGTGGACTGTATTAATCAAAAATCATAGGTGTTGTAAAAATAAAGTGAAAGAAAATAAAGTAAAATGCACCAGACTCACCAAACAGTATTCTTCGACCAATCTTCTGGAGAGTACTCTCGGACGGGGTCGGTGATCTTCAATTCTTCAATAATAGTGTCTCTTTCACAAAATAATAGCGTAGTTCACTTAAAATAGCGGAACACAAGGTTCTATCTCAAAATAAGAGAAAATATATAATAGCGGAAAATACAATTTAGAAAATTAGCGGTAGCGATAAGAAACACTCCGAGGTTGTTCTTAGACTCTTACATATTGTTCATATTTGTTGAATTGCGCAGACACAGTAGATATCAGTTCCAGGTAACTGATAATATACAGGCTGTCCAGTGCATATACTGTTCAAATGGAATTGAAATGAAAACTATTGAATTTAGAAACAAAAAATAGATATTACTACAACATTTCCTGCCCCCCAAAAATGCCATAGCATTTTTCAAAAGAGCTTGAAATAAAAATAGAAAGAAAAAATAATGAATATGAAGTTGCGCAAACCATTATGCAGAAAAACTCATAATAGCAAATAAAAAAGATTATTCCTCATTGCTACTTATTGGTAACGCAAAAATCAGATTTCGACGTTTATTATTGTTGAGAACCTTGAATTGGTAAGTTGCCCAGAGAGGACTGATAGAAAGTACAGCTGGTGTGTTACCTGAAAATTCATTCAGGAAGGAAACAATTTTGGTATATTCGCTAGAGCTAGCAATGACAGACGACATTCTATAACTCAGAAGATCACATCGTTTCTGATCCCCACGAGAGATATTACGAATAAATCTCATGAAATAAACAGAAATACGTGGTACTGTCGGAAAATTTGAATATTTTTCCGAAAATTCAAGAAAGTGTTTAATTTTAGGGCTTGCGAAAAAAGTTATTGTCCTTTCTTCGCACATTTTATATTCTAACACAAAATTTTCAGAGGATTCATCTAGTTTAATTCTCAATTGAGATCGATCGCTATAAAGAAATTTCAAATCCCTCAGCCAAAACGCCTTGTCGACTATAACTGAGAGAAAAAGACCTAAACTACCGAGGTCTGCGGGATTAACTTCCGAACCTATGCAACTCCATTGAAGGCGTGGAATTTTCTCTTTCACACAATATGCAACTCTGCTAACCACAAAATGTTTCCAACAAAAGGAAAGTGATCGAAGCCATGCCAAAACTACCTGTAAATCCGACCAGGCTTGAATGGTTGCGAAGGCATATTCATCAGAAAAAAGTTTCAATACTAATAAAAGTTTTGTTAGCAAAACTGAATTACACAATGCTAAGCGCGGTATGAATATTTCCTTGAGAGGTGCAATTTTACGTTTAGCAAAAATGAAATTTATATAAATGTTGTCATGGAGATTCGCAGTTTTTAAATACAAAACAGCACAATCCCTCTTTTCAGAGCTATCACAAAACCCATTTAACTCCAATCTGGAATTGATTGAGCATTTCAAATGCCTTGGTTTTTCAACTTGCGAAAGATATTTAATTTGTGAAACAAACCGATTCCAAATACGTAAAATTTCGTCACCATCAGAAGAGAAATTAAAATGTTCTATGCTACTCACGGAAGCAGGAATAGTTTCCAAAAATTTTTGATTGTTACTTGACAATTTTCTAAATTGAAAACCTCCCTTTTCGAATAAACTAATCAATTGGTCTTGTAATACTTTAACTTCTTCAAGTGAGGAAGCACCAGTGACAACATCGTCAATATAAGTGTCTTCAAGCAACACTTTCGTAGCCAAAGGAAATTTGTCACCTTCGTCTCTCGCTAACTGTTTTAAAGAACGCAGAGCTAAAAAAGGGAGCAGATGAAATTCCATATGTAACGGTTTTCAATCGGTACATTTTCAACGGTTCGTCTTGAGAAAATCTCCAGAATATTCGTTGATATTCACGATGATCAGGATGAAGCCAAATCATTCTATACATTTGCTTAATGTCAGCACATAATACGAAACGATGGAGACGAAACTTTAAAAGAATAGACACAATGTCTGTTTGTAGTTTAGGACCAGTTAATAAATTATCATTCAGAGAAAAACCTGATGGAGCTTTAGCACTCGCGTTGAAAACTACACGCAATTTCGTATGCGTACTTGAAGGTTTCAAAACACAATGATGAATGAGGTAATAGGGATTTTCATGTATTGAATCTTCGGGAACAATTTCCATATGTCCGCAGTCAAGATATTCACGCATAAAAGTAGAGTATTCTTTATAGAGAAGAGGATCTTTCATCAGTCGACGTTCTAATGAAAAGAATCGCTTGGAAGCAAGTTCTTCCATGCCGCTAAAATCGGGCATATTATTCGAAAACGGTAAAGAGACTATATATTTACCATCAAAATCGCGGTCATGTGTATCAACAAATATTTTCTCACTTAATTGATCACTAGGGGACTGACTACTCATCGAGGGAAAAGTTTCTATTTCCCAAAAACCTCTCACAATTTCAGGAGGTGATATAGTGCTTTCTTGACAATTGATGTCACAAAAAATGAGGAGGTACAACTTTGAGAGAGGTCTGATCCACCTCCCATGAGTATATAACCAAAAATTGAGTTAAAGGCATTAATACCATTAATACCAGTGACGTGACCACTGAGCAAAATTTTTGAAAAGATATCAGCTCCAACAAAATATCCACATGTCCAGGAGTATGAAAAGTGGCGTCAGCTAATTTTAAATTTTTGAACTCATCACCTATAGAAGCAGGCACAGGCGTAGTCGGTAACTTTTCTGTAATTTGATGAATTATGGATGCGTTTGTATACAAAACTGGGGATGCTTGTCCGACTGGTTTAACAGTGAGAGAAACTAAACCTTTACTGGTACACGATTTAGAAGAGTTTAATCCTGTAACCTCAAGAAAAACATTTTCAGATTTCAAACCTAAATATGACGCTGCTTTCTTTGTTATAAACGAAGTCATACTACCAGAATCAATAAGACAACGTAATTTATGAAAAGTGCCATTTGAATCGGACACTTCCACCAAAGCAGTGGCTAACAGAACATAAGAAGTTTTCTCAGAGTTGAGAACTCCAGCTCCGGCAAAGTTCACAACAGATTGCGATTCTGAACTAGTAGTGGTAGCGTTTTTCGTAACTGAGTTTTCATTTTTATCTACTTTGAAATGTAGAAAAGTGTGATGTTTCAATGAACATTGACGGCAGGTAGACTTAGAGGCACAAGAACGGATATCATGAACATTTGATAGGCAATTGAAACATAAATGCAGTTTTTTAGCCAAATTATAGCGTTCAAACGGTTTCATATCAAGAAAAGTTTTACATTTGAATATAGAGTGGTCATTTTTGCAAACGACGCATTTCGAGGAACTAGAACTGTTCGAATTTGTCGATTTTTCAACAAAGAAATTTTTCATATTATCTTTGGTATATGGTTTTCTCCCAACTGAACTTATACCACTAGTAGAAAGTTGATCATTATTGATCATTTCGGACGCAATACATTCACGTTCCAAAAATGTCGTGAGATCTTTATATTCGGGAATCTCAGATGAACCATAAGCATGTTCGAATCGGGAGATTGTATCGTCATCTAACCGGTCATACAACATCATAAGTAAAATGAAATCCCATTCATCAGTGGGAAATTGTAAATTTCTCAAGGCAGAAATATTTTCCTGAAAAGTATCTAATAAATTTTTCAGGGCGTTTGGTACCTTTGATTTGATTTTAACTGTACCTTCAATGCGACGCCAATGGCATTTAGCGAGCCAACGCTTATTGTGGTAACGTTGATATAAGGTATCATAAGCAGTTTGATAATTTCTTCCACAAAATTCATAATTTTGAATTAGTTTTAAAGGTGGTCCATCGAGGGTTGAAACCAGGTAACTAATTTTCTCGTCATTACTTAGCGATGTATTATTATGTACCAAAGAATTGAATAAACCTATAAAAGAAGGGAATTGCGTACAATCGCCTGTAAAACGTTTTAATTCTAATTTAGGCAACTTCACATTT
This sequence comes from Propylea japonica, assembly GCA_013421045.1. Taxonomy (NCBI): domain Eukaryota; kingdom Metazoa; phylum Arthropoda; class Insecta; order Coleoptera; family Coccinellidae; genus Propylea; species Propylea japonica. The sequence continues at coordinate 1,581,061 of CM024248.1, read as the reverse complement.
GCGTTATATTTCGAACAAGAGTTAGAAGAATTCGAATTTTCTGATTTCTTAAAATCATCGAGAACTAGAGTCTCATAAATAGCTTTTATTTCGTAATAGTCTGCCAAAAACCATCTCTTATGGTTTCTTCTAAACTCAAATCAGAATCTTCCTCTTGAAGAACTGAATCTACAACAATAATATGTTGTTTGTCAAATTCGTCCCTTATTCTTTCAATATCTGAAAATCTAGCTTTGAAAATTTTAAATTTATTCATATCAGATTCTGCTTGTTTCGCGAAATTACTCAAAAGTTGAATTTCCGAAACAGCAGTATTGCGATACGCACGGGCTCGTTTTATTTTAGTAGCCATAATGTACTAGGAAAACGAAAAGAAATTCAATAAATAAATCGAACGTAGAAAACTCGAATATCGACCGTATCAACACTCCTGCAGAATGCAGTCAGTAAACGAGTTTACTGGGGAGATCGTAGCGTACGAACAAAAAATTATCGCATGCAACAAGAACTGAAACGATACAATAATTATCGGAGATAAGAGGAACAATCGAATCGGTGAAATAAAAATCACTATAATTAATAATTAACAATTCTGCATGTAATTTGCGAAACTTCAATTATTAAGCAATAAAACCAAATAATATGAATAAAAAACAATTCAATATTCGGCTCCTGAAGGTCCAAAATGTTGCGGTAACTCTTTAAGTGGAGAGAATTTAGTGGACTGTATTAATCAAAAATCATAGGTGTTTTAAAAATAAAGTAAAAGAAAATAAAGTAAAATGCACCAGACTCACCAAACAGTATTCTTCGACCAATCTTCTGGAGAGTACTCTCGGACGGGGTCGGTGATCTTCAATTCTTCAATAATAGTGTCTCTTTCACAAAATAATAGCGTAGTTCACTTAAAATAGCGGAACACAAGGTTCTATCTCAAAATAAGAGAAAATATATAATAGCGGAAAATACAATTTAGAAAATTAGCGGTAGCGATAAGAAACACTCCGAGGTTGTTCTTAGACTCTTACATATTGTTCATATTTGTTGAATTGCGCAGACACAGTAGATATCAGTTCCAGGTAACTGATAATATACAGGCTGTCCAGTGCATATACTGTTCAAATGGAATTGAAATGAAAACTATTGAATTTAGAAACAAAAATAGATATTACTACAACACCTGTGTTCTTTTAGAAATATGGAGTATTGAATGATACTGAACAATTTTTTTGTTTTTGGTCCTAGTGAATCATGTGTTATTTTCGGATTTTGAGTCGAAACTAATGAAAAACGACTACAATCGATTCATTGGTGAAGATTAAAAAAAAGAATTTTTGTCTGTTTATCATACCGTTTTGACCTTGTATACTTCATCAGTTAACCAGAAACAAAACAATTACAAGTAATCAATAAGATGTCGCCTCAGTGTAACAAGTCATAGCCAATATCCATGAGAAAATAATGCTTTCAAACCAAAACTTGGTTATTAAACCAAGCACGGTACTCTATAAGATAAGTTTTCAGGTTTTCAGATATGTGAAGAACCCTTGCACATTATGTGAAAGTCGATGACAATTTTCAGATATAGCCACCAGATTAGATCATCTGTTCTGAATGTTCCTCAAAGCTCTTAAAGACGCCTAGAGGATGTTTGCGAGACTTCCATTATTAGTTTAGTATAGTTTAGTTCGAAAAGGGGTTACAGTTCACTGAGACCTCAAGGTCTATTAGGCTCTTTGACCACACCCTTTACAGCTCGCCTTCAAGTTCCAGAGATCTAATAAAATCTAATATCTGTGAAGGCTTCGACGAGGCTAGTTCCCTAGGCTCGAAAAACCAAAGCATTCCGTGGCTAAATAAATGTGGGTGTCTTCCTCCTCCCCACAGAACCCACATTCGTCAGTGTCCGATAATCCCATTCTCAACGGGTGCTTCCAGAGGCGACAGTGCCCTGTGAGAAAGACAGTGAGGAGGTGTAATTGCTTCTTACCAAGATCCAGATATCTTTTGGATCCCGCTGTCTCAAAGTTCCGAAGTAAATTATTGGAATGATCTATCCCTGGGAGATTCCGCCACAGTTTTTTTTTCTCCTTCTGCTGAAACTTCTTCTTATAGGTACATTTACCTATACCACAGAAGGGTTCTGGGCCAATGAGTAACATTCGTGCACCCTCTCTGGCAAGTGTATTGGCCTCTACGTTTCCTTCGATTCCCAGATTAAAAAGACCTTATTTTTCTTGCCTCCTCATTGAGTTTTTTTGGCATTCCCAGATGATCTCGATGACATAAGGGTTCAGGGCTTTAATAGCAGCTTGACTATCTGAGTATATGGCTTTATCGCACTTCTGATTTCTTGTAGATTTATATCTAAAAATCTTCCAATAGCTAAGATTTCGGCTTGAAAGACGCTCATAGGGGCGCCTAGCGACAGAGCACACTTGGCACTTAGCCCGTATATGCCAGCGCCAGCTCCTGTAGGGGTTTTGGAACCATCTGTATACCATTTTACGGTATTTACTTTGAGGTTAGAGTCGGTGTATTCCCGTTCCCATTTCTCCCTTTCTCCCTTTTACTTTGCAATATCTTGTTACTTTTCTCAGTGATTACTTTCATGATCATTACATCACTAGGGGGATTCGCTGATGAGGACCTCAATTGTTACAAAGTAGGATGTTTTGAAGACTTCTTCAGGACATCCAGAAGATGTCAAGAATATATCTTCACGGTATCCCATCCTGATCTCTTTTAAGTGGTCCCGTGGACGTCTCCGAGAATAAGAGGACGTCTCCAGATCTCCGTTATCAGAAAGTAGACCATCCTGAAGACTTCTTCAGGACATACAGAATATGTCATGATGAAGTATTCAGGATATCCTGATCTCTCTTGAGATCTTCCTTAGATACGTCTTTAAGATATTTTGAACGTTTTAAGGGTGCACGATCTGAATATGTTCAACAGATAACTTCGTTTTGCCTGTTGATAAATCTTCCACATATACAAATTGTGATATTTCATCTCTCAAATGATATTTCAGAATTCAAATGTAAAAGAACCTAAGATTGTACAAATTGGTGAAGAGTCTAACAAATATCTTGTCTAAACACCAATTATTGAAAGCACAATTAATTACAGAGTCGAAACGACATACATCGGCATCAACAAGAACATAATAATCAAATTGTGTAATGCTCCGATTGTTATCAATAATCAAGACATCCAGAAGATGTCCTGGAGAGTCTTAAGGATATCCAAATTTGTTACAATGGACATCTTAAAGACGCCCCTTGAACTTCTTACGATGGAAGTTCTCAAGACTTCTAACAGATACCTTCATGCTGTCTTGGGAGAAAACATCCACATATTCAAACTGTGATATTTCATCCTGAAAATGAAATTGAATATAAATGAAGAACAACTCTAGGTTGTACAAATTGCTGAAGAGTTCAACAAATATCTATCTTGATAGATTCCACTTTATATGATTAGGTTACAACTTATTAGTCCTATAAATTCTCAAAGAATGTCTTCAAGACACCCCTGCATTGTTAGGAATGGACATCATGAAATCTTCTTCAGGACATCCAGAAGCTATTCTGAACAAGTCTTACAGATATTCCGATATGTAGAGTCTTTAAGAATTAAAAGGACATATTAAAGATATCGTAAACGTCTTAGGATGGACGTTGTAAAGACGTCTTACGACCTTCGTGCTTTCTGAGGAGAAATCGTCCACATATTCAAATTATGATATTTCATTCTTAAGAGAGTCTAACAAATATCGTTCTCGATAGATTCCGTGTCTCAACACCAATAATTGAAACCACAATTAATTACAGTTGAAACGACATACGTCGGCATCAACAAGAACAAGTAATGCAATCAGACGTATTCCGATGTGGTAACTCCTACAGCACTCACTATATATGATTAGGTTACAACATAGTACCTAGACTGAAGCAGAGTACCGACCACACCCAGGGAAAGTACCGGAATTATCATCTAGAGTCCTTCTGGCCCCAGGCCGAATATTCATTATGTGCATGTTCGCGTATCAACCGGCACATATACCGCATACCTTGCACATTATGTAAGGGCTGATGACAAATTTCAGATCGTAAATTTTATGGCCACCAGATTAGATCATCTGGAGTGTAAATTTATTGCCTATATAAATTCAACTACCTATATTTGTTTACTTGAAATGCACGCTTTGGACGCGCGCGTAAGGAAAATGAAGGCGAGTTCTTAGAGAAAACTAGAGCAGAAGTGATGCGAAATAGTCTAGTAGATTCACTGTGACCACGATTGAAATGCGTGAAATTATCTTGAAGATTTGAGACTATTTCGGTGTAGTTCTTGGGGCTATATGGATGGTATCTTGAGGAATATACGGAAGTTGCAAATAATCGATTATTTCCAGAAAAACAAGCATTCAAAATACAGTAGGTTTGATGTAGTAAATTGCAGATTGATAATATTCTTTCTCTAGTTTTTCGAAGTGAATCATAGGTACATACATAGTCATAATTTCACTACACTATCAGCCTCTTATATTCACATATATGTATCATTGCATGAGATTCTTAATTGTTTCTTGCTATTCGTGGTTCCTCCAATTCCATTTTAACTGTAAATAATGTGATAAATATTCTGTCTCTGATAATGGATTATTTTGACATTTCACCAACTTAAATATGATGTATAAGTTCGACCAAGGACACGAGAACTTACATATAGTCCGTTCACGAAAGTTTAAGCGCAAAGTAGGCGTTTGTTTACTTATCTGAAGTTGGCAGTATTTACTGTGATAGCATGAAATAAGTCAACGTTGCCGATGTACCCGGCCTCTTCCGACGAGCTTCCGAGCCATCAGAGAACTCTATGTTATATTGACAAATCTGCGTATCAATCTGACAGGAAATAAACATCATAACCTAATATTTTAATATACACAGTGAAATATGCCAAATTGTCATGGCCAACCGATAGCTCAAACTTTCGTGAATAACATACTTTTTGGGAGAAGTTGAATGGACATTTTCCATGATTTCCAGAAATTTTTTTTATGAAAACAGAAAATTATCCGTTTTTGTTTTGCTGGCATGTTTTCGAGAGAAAACGTGAGATCAACCGAATGAGCCAACGAATTCGTAAGATAATACTTGCTGTGGTTGTAACGTGTTACTTTCTCTGGAATTAATTGATAGTGTTCTCCCTAAGCGGTCCCCCAGCTCTAGTCGGAGAAGGGCAGGGTAAGTTATAAATCAAGAAAAAAATAGTATTAAATGGGCGCCACCAGATTTTGATTACACTTAGGGGATGTTAGGATGGAAATCTAATTAAGGAAATCTGGAACTTTTACCAGTAATTAAAAAATATACAAAACTGACAACTCAGGTCTCTATTATTGCTCTCTGAGTTCACTACATAAATTAATTTCAGCACGAACTACTACTTTTACCAAACAGATAGATTTAGGGCGTATGTGTACACAAGCGCTTTACAACTTAGGGGGTATAGCCCCTTAACTTCAAATACACTTCAACAAATACCTTAACAATTACTTTCCAATATTTAGACTCAATTCAGATGTTCAAAATCACGTATTATTGAATAAAAATAATTAAAAGAGAAACTAGATGATAGGGGAGGAGAGTTTTACAAGGTGTTAATTATGAAATAGGAAGGAAAAGAAATATAGTACGACCTTGAGTGATTAGCGGCGTGCTCCTGTTGTACTTGGGAATATTTAGGTGTCGATTCCCTGGGCGTCGCAAAATCTGGATTCACCCTGATATGCGAATATTTTCTGTACCTTCAGAAGTGAGAGATTGAAGGTCTAATGTGGACTCTATTGTCCCACACCTGGACCCTATAATGGATGAAACCATTTTGGTTAAATGATAATGGAAAACCAAATGAAAATTTTGTACATACCTCTTATATGTAATGAGGGTAAAATATTATTATATTTGTTCGTTATGCTCGAGAATAATGGATGGTATCAATCTCGTTGAAGCTAAAAAAAGGTGAAACGAAACAAATTAAGAATTGACACAAAATGACCATATGATGGCGGCTTACCACAGCGATAAAATTTCTTGTTTGAAATCCCTTTGCAGGAAAATACAATCTTTCTCAATATTTTCGTCCCACGAAAAATAATGATCGAACAATTGTATTCGAAAAATCTTCAGAAAAGTAAGAATCCCAATTAGAGGTATCGAATTATCGAAAATACTTTTCAAAGAATTCCAAGAAACAAAATGTTAGTGATAACAGCCAACACCGGTTTTTCAGAAAACATGATGACCGTTGAAATTCATCGATATGCGCCGATACAATGGGAGTCACGTGGCGGGGAAATGCAGCGGCGGTACAGTGGTTCGGAAGAAACACGTAACAACTCCTCCCTTTCCTTCAAAAGAGAAAAGAATTATTCGTTCATCATTGAACATCGAGAAAATAGAATTGGAAATGCTCAAATTGTAAGGAAACAAAGAACACTTATTAGAAATGAACCAGACAGACAATGGATAAAATTAATCGACCCCTATTCATCATCGGGGGGATGAGCTTTGAGATCCTTGGCATGCCAAACACCAACATTTTTCCCAGAAGAATCCTCCAGTTCATAAGTCCAAGGAGACAGAATTTTACAAATTGTAAAAGGACCAACAAATTTATTAGCTAATTTTGCAGTGAATTGCTTAGAGGCATCAGATAAAACATAATTGCGTTTCCAGACCTTTTGTTTTAATTTAAAAGTATCTGCACGACGACGCAAATTGTAGTAGCGCTTACTTTTGTCATAAGCGTTCTTCAGATGTTTCGTAACATCGGAAAATACTCTTTTCAAACCAACAGTACGATTTTCTAAATTACGGGACCTCTGAATGTCTATATTCTTCACATCAAGGGACATACTTTTTTCTGGAAGAAAATTCAACTCTCTTCCAAACATTATAAAATTTGGGTATAACCAGTTGCTTCATGTCTAGCTGACCTTATTGCAGCACCAGTAAACGGTAAAAACTTATCCCAATCTTTTTGATTTTCAGCCACGTATGAAGTCAACATAGTTTTGGTGACTCTATTCACTCTTTCTGTGGGATTTGTTGGGGGTGATAATTTGCATTATATTCGATTCTAATATTGTAACGATTAGCAAACTCGGAAAAAACTTTACCCTTAAGTTGTTTTCCATTATCACATATGATAACGGAAGGTACACCAAAAATCAAAATTACCTCATTTTCCAGCGACTTCACAACATTTTCAGCCGTAGCCTTACGTAAAGGAAACAACAATGTAAATTTGCTGAAACTATCCGAAACAGATAAAATATATTGGAATCCACGAGGTGTTCGTGGTAGAGGACCTATTAAATCAGTGCTCAATAATTGCCACGGCTCTGAAACTGCTGTTGTCTTACTCAACATCAAACCAGCGGGACGTTTTTGTTCAGGTTTCGTTTGCAAACAAACATTACAGCGTCGCACATATCTTGCTACATCGTCCCTCATCTGAGGCCAATAATATAATTGCGAAATTCGTGCCAAAGTTTTATTAACACCACCATGGCCAGCCAAAGGATTGTCATGAAACCTCTGCAAAATTATTCGGCGTTTCTCTTGGGAATCACCAGACGCCAATTGCCTTCATCTGATTGCAACTCCGGAAACTTTGACCTGACGTGCTTATACAATCTACCATCAGCGACTCTCCAACTTGGATATTTTTTTGGATTGTCCTGAGCGAATTTCAACATTCCCAAGTACCAAGTATCAGATACAGCATCGGGAATAGGAGGATCGAAAATTCGAATCTCCTCTACTACAGGAACGCTTCGAGAGAGCGTATCAGGGACTATATTATCCTTGCCTTTTCGATGCACAATATCAAAAGAGTATTGTTGTAATCGAACTGCCCATCTTGCAATTCTACCGACAGGATCCTGAATATTATTAAGCCACTTCAAACTGTAGTGATCTGTAACCACCGTGAAGTGAACACCTTCTAAATAAGGCCGCAATTTTTCTATGGCAAACAAAACCGCCAGACATTCTTTCTCAGTAGCGCTATACTTACGCTCTTGTGTACTGAGAGATCTACTCAAGTAGCAAACCACTCTTTCCCTATTCTCAGAATCAGTTTGATACAACACTGCTCCTAGGCCGAAGTCTGAAGCATCAGTCTGAACAAAAAACGGTAACGAAAAATCCGGACAACAAAGTACGGGTGCAGAGAAACCAAACTTTCTTTAATCGAGTTTAGGGCTTTTTCACATGAGTCATCCCAAACGAACTTCTTCCTTTACGCAAAAGTGAAGACATTGGAGCAACGACCGTTGAAAAATTTGGGATGAAACGCCTATACCACGAGGCTAAACCTAAAATTCTCCTCACTTCACTAACCTTTTTCGGAGTTGGAATACGTAGAATAGCTTCGACTTTATCAGAATCTACGTGCAAACCATTCTTATCAACCACGTAACCCAAATACTTCAATTCAGAACGGCAAAAATTACACTTCTCCCGACTCAAAGTTATACCAGCATTTTTCAAACGACGAAATACCTCTTGCAAAACTTCCATATGCTTTTCAAATGTTTGAGTTACCACAATTATATCGTCTAGATACACAAACACATAAGGTTCTAATTCGGGACCTAACACAGAATCGATAAAACGCTGAAATGTAGCCGGAGAGTTGGACAACCCCATGGGCATACGTTTAAAATGAAAGAGCCCTCTATTTGGCACAGAAAAAGCAGTCATTGGCCGAGAGCGTTCAGCCATAGGAATCTGAAAATATGCTGTTTTTATGTCCATGGAAGACAAATACCTAGCGTCCCTAAGTTTATCAGTGTGGCAGATACAAAAGGTATTGGATAAGCGTCCTTCTGAGTAACCTTATTCAATTTTCGGTAGTCGATCACGACTCTATAAGAAGAATCCTTCTTTTTGACCAAGAGCATAGGGCTTGACCACGGACTAGATGATGGCTCGATTACATCATTTTTCAACAATTTACTCAATTCGCGGTCTATGTGTGCCTGCATTATAGGATTAACAGGATAGTGCCGTTGTTTTATTGGGGGTGAGTCAGTTATTATCTCATGTTCCACAAGAGTTGTACAACCCAATTTATCTCCCATTTCCTCAAAGCAACGCTCCACCAAATCATTCAATTGCCGATTTTGATCTGCGGTGAGTTCAGTTTGTGATTGAATTACCGAAATAATATTTAAATCCGCATATAGTTCCGCAGAAAACTGCCAACCACCACGTCGAAGATCTGGAACAATACCAACAGTTTTCCAGAAATCGGTACCTAATATGAGTGGCTGCGATACAGCAGGTACTACGAGTACATTCATAACCTTCACTTTTCCCTCGACATTAAAGGTACACAAATTGACCCCAGAGATTCAACTTGTTCTCCATTCGCCACTTTGCAACGAATAGGCTTTTCCGTAGACCACGGTAAACGTAAGGACTCCACAACATTTAAACCCGGTGCACCTAAAATAGTACGCGATGCTCCTGAATCAAGCAAACCAAGAATTTCCTTATCCAAAATTTTAACTTTTAAATATGGGCGTTCATCACCCTCAGCACTGGACAAAATAATCCAAAATAACTTGTTGTTCCGGAACAAGTGAAAAATCAGAAGCGATCGAAGATACATTTGATTCTTTAAACTTGACTGAGTTAGCCGGAAATATATGAACGGAAGAATTTAGCCGACTCTCTACTTCCTCCGGTTGAAGTTTTCCGATGACTTATTACAATCGGAACATGTTCTGACGGTACACCCCAGACTTTCCACATTTATAACAATAAGCACTAGTCTGTGCTTCTGGACACGAATTCCTCAAATGATCAACTGATCCACAATTCCAACATTTAGCCCGAGATTTAGATTTAGAATGGACAGTTTCATTAATTCAGCAACTTCCGTGCCCGAATACACATAAGCTAACTGTGGCTCAATCCACTTTTTCGATCTTGGAGGTGGTGTATATACCTAGCTATAGCCTCCTTACGCGCTTCCAATTTACGACACAAGGCCAATAACTCCGATACAGAATCTATCTCTGTAAGTCCCAGTTGCGACTGGAAAAATGGCAGAATATTATTCCTTAAAATTCCGACTTTAATATTTTCGGAAACCGAAAATGACAATTTTTCAAACATGTTAATCATCTTTGCTAAAAATATACCAACAGGTTCATCAGGTCCCTGCGTCCTACGTTTGATCTGATCAAATAACTCCTCATCATACAGAGGTGATTGAAACTGTTCTCTAAAAGCTCTTACTAAATCGCCCCAACAAATAATTTCTTTCGGATTGATAAATAATACTGATAAGCATCCCCAGTGAATAAATCTCCTGCAGAAGCAAGTAATTCAACTTTAGATACATTACGAGAGATGCACAATTCCTCTACTGATTCTAAAAACGTACTAAGAGACATGTCTGATTGTTTTCCACTAAACTTTAAATTCCACTTATACACAGGAATACTTTTTGCATTTGAAATGGGTGCACGCGCAGATGCAGTACTAGCAAAGTTTGATTCTGCTCATCTGTTTCATCTTCAGTCTCGTCACTTGAAGATGATTGAATATTTGTACCTGCCATGAGGATTGAAATATCGGAAGGTACAATCGAACTGCGACGTTTTTCAAATTTACGTGATTTACTATTCAATTCAGCTTGCATGTTAACAAAATCTACTATCAAGTTAGCTTTAGTTGCAATATCTTCAGATTGCACTGGCTGAGATCTATTAGCCCTACCTAGTGAGTGCAAAATTTTCGAACTTAATTTTTTGTAAGAATTACTAGCAACACCATCATTAAAATTATCTAACAAAGCTCGACATTCATTAGCCTTAGTCCTCAAATATTTAACATCATCCTCAACGAGAATGGATAAGTAGGATACGTGAAACCCGAACCAGATTTTTCAAATTTAAAAATATTTCTTAAGTCTACGCATCTTATCCACCGTATCAGCCGGTTTTATCCCACGGAAAGCAAGTTCATATGACAACTCCTCCTTATCCAGTCTATTCACCTCCATTCCACCTGTCATTCTGTCTTCCTAACTCCAAACAAATCGAAAAATTCCCAAACTCAGCACGCTCGGCAGAATACAAGTACAAATTAAAGACCAGCAATAACTGTGAAATGAGAGAATGAAAATAAGTTCTCTAACCAACCAGACACAAACAACAAAAAATATGGAACAGGATGAAAAGTTTTCACGGAAA
>CM024248.1:1501099-1569677 GCA_013421045.1 Propylea japonica | reverse complement strand
CACCAATAATTGAAAGCACAATTAATTACAGAGTTGAAACGACATACGTCGGCATCAACAAGAACAAGTAATGCAATCAGACGTATTCCGATGTGGTAACTCCTACAGCACCACTATATATGATTAGGTTACAACATAGTACCTAGACTGAAGCAGAGTAACCGACCACACCCAGGAAAGTACCGGAATTATCATCTAGAGTCCTTCTGGCCCCAGGCCGAATATTCATTATGTGCATGTTCGCGTATCAACGGCACATATACCGCATACCTTGCACATTATGTAAGGGCTGATGAAATTCAGATCGTAAATTTTATGGCCACAGATTAGATCATCTGGAGTGTAAAATTTAATGCCTATATATAATTCAACTACCTATATTTGTTTACTTGAAATTGCACGCTTTGGACGCGCGCGTAAGGAAAATGAAGGCGAGTTCTCAGAGGAAACTAGAGCAGAAGTGATGCGAAATCGTCTATTAGATTCACTGTGACCACGATTGAAATGCGTGAAATTATCTTGGAGATTGAGACAGTTTCGGTGTAGTTTTGGGGCTATATGGATGGTATCTTGAGGAATATACGGAAGTTGCAAATAATCGATTATTTCCAGAAAAACAAGCGTTCAAAATACGGTAGGTTTGATGTAGTAAATGGCAGAGATTGATAATATTCTTTCTCTAGATTTCGGAGTGAATCATAGGTTGCCCTTTAACTTTGTTACTAAAGGAGATTCAAAAATATGTTTCAAAGTTTCACGATATCAACTGAGGTTTTTTTTTTATGAGTCCAGAAACTGGCCAACATATTGATGGCAACTTCATTTTTCGAATGGAAATCCTGTATATTCTTTCAAGCTGGCTAGCTCTTTTTCCTCTGATTTCGAATATGTAACATATTATGTTGGTCTATCTCTTTTTTTTTGAGAACCACAGAGTATTAAATTTTAAAAACAACCTGCCAAGATCTGTAATCATTTTACAAGTGGCAGAGAGCGTTTACTGAAAATGCTCATTTTTGGAGTTATAATAATGTCAATGGAAAGATATACAGGGTGAACAACATTGAATGCAACTATATTCTTTCAAATGGAACACCCTGTCCTATATATTCTTCCTTTTTTGATAGGCTGTTCCTCCTGATCTCGAATATAAATGCGGATGTGGTGTGTCTCTTCAAATTTTAGAGTTTCAAGGTTTTGAAATGATGACACCGAATTAAAAAATATGTGTAATACCTAAGAAATTCTTTTTATCAATAATCTACTTAAAAGTATTATTTTAGAATGAATACTTAACAATTACTTAACCAATGAAAAATGATAAACTATGGTAGTATGGTAAGAATAACATCAACTAAAGAAGTGGCTCAAATGACCACCTTGTTACACATAGTTCATATAGTTGTCTCAAGTTGTTTAGAACTTTTTTTGATAGCATTATAATGACTCTGATTCAAGTCAGAAATCATTACAATATTATTATGATGATTAATATTATTTCCGCTTTCATTGATTATCATGAATGCTGAAGTAAATTTTTTCCTTCAGGAACTGCTATAAAAACGTGTCCAACGGTGTTAATTGGGACTATTTGGTGGCCATAAAATGGGTGCGCCATACCAATCCAAAGATCAAATTGGCCACTAAAATATTCACAAACTTCCAAAACGCTATGCCAGATGGTTATTGAAATTTGAAACTCTGTGGTGCTAAGAATAAGAAAGATAGACCAATATATGTTACACATTCGAAATCAGGGGAAAAAGAGCTAACCAAATATGGAAAATATACAGGGTGTTCCATTTGAAAAAATTAAGTGCCATCATATGTTGATCACCCTTTGAATATTTCAGTTTCTGGACTCATATCAAAAACCTCAGTTGATTTCGTGAAACTTCATACGAAACAGTTTTTGTATCTCCTTCAGTAGCAAAGTTAAAGGGGGGGTCAAATTATAGTGAAAAACCGGTACATAGATCCGTCATAATTTCACTACACTATCAAGCCTCTTATATGTATATGTATCATTGCATGAGATTCTTTATTGTTTCTTGATATTCGTGGTCCTTTGATTCAATTTAAATTGTAAATATGTGATGAATTTATTCTGTTTCTAATAACAGATTATTTTTACATTTCCCAACTCAAAATGATGTATAAGTTCGACCATGGACACGAAACTTCCCTATTGTCCGTTCACGAAAATTTGAGCGCATAGTAGGCGTTTGTTTATTTATCTGAAGTTGGCAGCATTCACTGTCATAGCATGAAATAAAGTCAACGTTGCCGGATGTACCCGGCCTCTTCCGACGAGCTTCCGAGCCATCAGAGAACTCGGTTATATTGACAACTCTGCGTATCAATCTGACAGAAAAATAAACATCATAACCTAATATTTTAATATACACAGTGAAATATGCCAAATTGTCATGGCCAACCGACGCTCAAACTTTCGTGAACGGACTATACGTTGTTAGAGAAGTTGAATGGACATTTTCAGTGATTTCCAAAAAAATGTTTTCAGGGAAAAGGAAATTATCCGTTTTTGTTTTGCAGTTATGTTTTCGAGAAAAAAATTATTGAAATCACCGAAATGGGCCAACGAATTCATACGCTAAGAATTGGCTGTTGAGTGTAACGAACGCGTTAATATTCATTTCATTGATGGAGTTGAATCACAGTTAACAATGATCCAAACAGCCTGAAAATGAAATTTCTAGTTTTTCTCCGAAAATGATAAGATTGTGTAAATTCCATACACAAAAAATTGTATTATTCCATTAAAAATATTCAAAGTTTATCGGAAGGGCCATGGTTTTTGAAATATGTATACAATGAAACAGCTTGTACAGTTTTCTATCACCATAGATCGTCAGAACACTGGAATGGAAAAACTCTTGCACAGTGACAAAATCATTCAGAATTTGGCTCAATTCACTGATTTCCTTCAATTAATTTAAACCCATCTTTCAGATTAAAATATCATTAATTTTATCTCTGATTAAAAGAAATCGTAGCCTTAACTTCCAGTTTTGCGTGGATCTGATTACAGTCTTAAATTGCAATTGGAACTGGAAGCATATTGATAACTCTCGTTATGGTCAAGTGAATACAATTTCCACAAAGCGAAATCTTTTAGATACTTGCTCACATAATATTAATTAAGAAAAGTGATAAGGACCGATTTTGATAAGCAGTCGGAAATTAATGACACCGAGATTCACATCTTAATTAATTCGGCTTCTTTTTGGCGAAAAGAGAAAACACTGGTTTCATTTGTTTCAGTTTTTGCGGTCTGTATTCAATATTTATCTTCAATTGCATAATGAGTACCCACTTTCGTGAATTCATCGATTGATTTATATTCTGAATGATGACGATAAAGCAGATAGACAGAAATTTCTCGTAATCAACACAAAAAGACAAATTAAGGCAATTTGAAATCTTCTGCTTTCTTCTTTCATTAAAAATTCAACTTATTTCAGACCTCTATTGACTTGAAATTCAAAATTTACAGCCATTTTGCTACTTCTTAGTTTCAACTCCAGAGACATAATTTTTAAAATAACTTGATTCACACAGCTTCTCCAACGCTTCTTTTCGCGATGAATCGACATCAAGCGAGTAAATAATAGTTATTCAATTAACTAGGTTATTAAAGACAGCGATTAATGGTCAAGATATTCGCTTCGCTCACGCGTTAATAGTTCGAGACCATTAGTCGCTTGATTAATAATCGAGTTGATTACAAGTTTTCCGACGATCTCCACATGAATTGTGTATGAATTTTTGATTGAAATACATATTCATTTTGCACAAGACATCCATTTGACATAATGAATGAAATTTCAATGTTTCTATGTTCCAGTAGTGTTTTGACATTTCTTGTAGTGCTTCTGAATGCTTTTGTACGGTTGCCATGAGCATTGCACATTAAAATAGCATAAATTGAGCATTAAAATGGGGTCATTAATGTTCAATTTCGTTGCAAATTAAATCACCATTATTTTGAGGTCGCGGAAAATGCCATTTCCAGAACACAAATGAAAAACAACTCAAGGTCACAGAAATTGCTTAAATCTCCAACAAATTGTCTCAACACTTCTTCGTAGCTTATTTTCTCCATATTTCGTCTCTAGAGAGGTTTGCAGATGTGTTTTTTCATCAGGGAAGACCTGCTCATTGATGTTCTCATGTTCTGTGCCTTTCTTAGACATTCGGAGGATGTCACTCTTAAAATGAAATTGAATTCCGAACAGAATGAAAACAACTCAAGACCATAGAAATTACTTAAAACTCCGACAAAGATCGATATTAAAAGATTCCGTGTCTCAACACCATCCAAAATTCCTCGGTTATTAACACAAATGAAACAATATGGGGAAATTTAAAATTTCTGGCTTTTCCATAAGTGAATCAACACTTGTTTAAGACCACTACTGACTTGAAATTTGAAACATTTTTCTAATTATATAACTCTCTGTATTGCTTGAAACAAGAGCGGAAGAAATAACAATAGGACTACTTCGTATTTCCAACTGCTGAGACATGTAGTTTCGAATAGTTCTATTTCTTATAGAATCATTAATACCTCATTTAATTGTATTGAACCCGCAACTGATCTGGTTGTCGAAGCGTGTGACTATAAACAAACTAAAACACAAAATTTCTTCCGAACTGACATTATCAACACACCTAATTACATGGAAAACATAGCCTCTCCTATGCAGAAAGAAACACTTCCTAGTTGTTCACAGCTCTAACTAGAAGCAATTTATTCAAGCAAACACATCGTAAACAAGCTTTCACACCTATCCCAACATGTCGACACCTAAAAAATCCAAATTTACATCCAGTAGTTCTTCGGCCGGGCTTACGATAACTCAATCCATACAGCCTCTCAAACACCTCTTCTCGCGATGCATCGACATCGAGTGAAGGGTTACAAAGTGGGTCAAATGGTGGCACGCGATGCACACGAGCACGGGCACGCGAATCTGCTGCGGGCCCCATTAGCGAGATACTGCGCTCAAAAAAGCCACGATTCTATAGCTACGAGGGTTGCCGTTTATGAAGTGTGAAAGTAGAGGATAATATGTATCGATAGATAGATAGATACCTTTATTCAATGTTATAACCAGTTACTGGTGTTGATCTTGTCCAAACAACAAGTCAACTTACTCATACTTCGGATCTAGTCTCGTCAATGTTCGAAAAACCTACGAGGAAGTTATATCATATCATCCAGAGCTTCCAGAATCAGCTGGAGATTAGCTCTGAATGATGTGAGACACAATATTTTCCGATCGATCGTAGTGTTTCAGGTACTTTAACCGAAACAACTATTCTCTAATACAATATTTCATATTTCTATTTGCTTTATCAATTGTTTGACTAAAACCGAGCGATTTCACGTCGTAAACTCAAGGTTGAATAACTGCATCTTGTTGTCATTCGTTCCATTGAAAATACGAAGAACGTCTCGATATTTCGTCCAAAGTTCACGCAGTGGGAGGAGGTAGTCCGTAAGGATTCTCACGAGATGGCTTTGCTTTGATATGATAATTGTACCGAAAGCAATACTTATAGAGTCTAGAGTGCTTCATATCATTCAGAACTAATCTCTATACTGATGAGACCCAAGGTGACGAAGCAGCTGACTTCAGAAGCTTTGGATGATAATTTTTCTTTTAGTTTTCAAACTTTGATGAGGCTAACTCCGAAGTATGAGGTGGATATTTACGGTGAATGCGTTAAGAATACACGTTCTGCAGACTCCTCAATCAAAGAAGCAAACTTGTTTCGACAATTTGTGCGAATGCATGCAGCAAAATTCATGCAAAAATTTTTAACGAAACTGTAGGGCGAATTATTATGATTATCATTCCACTATGTGGCAGATATCCTTGAAAAAAGTGTAACTGCCAGAACTTCTAGTTGATCTGCCTTAAACACCATAAAGCAATTGGCAAGAAGTAATAAAGTTCCTCTACTATGGATTTCAGTGCATTATAGTAGTGAAGGAAATGGAAAAGCTGGTGAACTCTGTAAAAATTACATCTAGGATAAACACTTGATGACCTCCTGAACCTTTCTGTAGGCTTGGAAAAGACTGATATATGACAGCGTTCGAGCAATGGAAGTTCAATACCAGAATAACCGTCTGAAGAAACACTCCTGGACTAACTCAGGTCAAAAAAATTGTGATGATTTTTCCTACCCATACCAAAAAGCTCCTCCTGAAGCTGTCCAGAGCTGAGTTTCTGGTAATTTTGGGACAGCTGATTTCAATGTTCTGTGGATCAGTTGCAAAAACAGCAGAAAAACAATTCATATGGGGAAACCGGTCCTAGACACCCAAGAGAAAACGTCCTAGGCCGTCGGTTTTATCAACGCCATTGGCGACCTTCTTGGCTTTCCATGAATGAAAACAACAATAATAATAATAATCATTTTTCCAGAGCAGAAGGCAGCGGCAAATGTCTAGTACCAGAACGATTTCCGGTCTCATATCAAGAATTATTCCTAATAGCCTCAAGTCCAACCCAAAGGAGCTGTATCTAGATGAAAACCTTTACAAAGTAATGCAAAAAGCAGTACTTCTCGCTACTGCTAGAACGGTAAGGAAGTTTGTAGGTCACGATGGACACCAAGAACAACCATGAAGAGAAACATTGCAAGATCGACTACCAGGACATCAATCGAGAAATTCAGGACCAAACAATGAAGGACGAACAACCCAGGACCCAGGAGAAGAAGAACACCGAACACCCAGAGCACAATCCCCCTGATACTTGCTACCCGGGATGAGTGAATGTTCCCCTTAGTAGGAAGTGTAATAGCCAATCGCTAGGGGGGGAGAGAAATCACACCCTTTTTACGCTAATAGGCTCAAGTCGATAATCATTTTTCAAATTGGAATACCAAAAATTTGATAGAAGTGGAATGAAACTTTTATAACTGAAAAAATTATGTTTCAATTATGATTAAACTAGCGACCCGCCCGGCTTCGCACGGTACGACATCACATTAGAAACCTCGAAAATAACAGTACTTCTTCACCATTTAATGTATGTTATTATACATATAAACCTTCCTCTTGAATCACCCTGTCTATTAAAAAAAAACGCATCAAAATCCGTTGCGTAGATTCAAAGATTTAAGCATACAAAGGGACATAGGGACAGAGAAAGCGACTTTGTTTTATACCATGTAGTGATGTGATAATATGCTCATTTTACAAGAAAGCTATCAGCTACTTCAACAGAAAGTGATGAAAACAGAGGTGTTAATACATATTAGTTCTTGTTTTCTAATCCCGAAAATACAAGGCAACCCTCGTATAACATTAAACGGTGTGGTTATTCAATAGTTTTGAAACGACATCTTAGAGAAACGATGGGGAAAGGAAGAATAGCTTTCGTTAGAATCATGTGCTGAATGCGGATTATCTTGAAGACGTTTAAGGCATCGGGCATGCCTGTGTAATACCGGTGTCTAACGCTTTGGTCCTGATGTTGGTCGGTATAGAATTTGAAAGGATAGGATGAGGGTGTGGTCGGTGATGATACAGATTCAGGTCGTGAGGTGATGATCGCTTTGGGTTTGTGTGAAATGCGAGCGAGGTTATACCAGACCAAGATGAGAGAGAAACATGTTTTATTCTGTAACTCCGGAACGATTGAATAGAAATGATCCTCCTCGCACAGTCGATCTATGTCTGATCGTTAGTGCGATAACTTCCGAAAGAAACAACTTCCGAATACGAAATTTTCAAGATACCTATATTTGAGATATGAATAGGACCAAAGTGGAATTCATAAATGAATCGAATGAAACTAATTGATTGCTTTCAGGATATTGAAAAATGATTAATCGTTTTCTCAGACTCTACTCAACATTATGGTGACAAGGGAAATGAAAAAAACATATGAATATGAAAAGTGCATCAAGGTTACCACCTGCTGAGCCTGAGCCTTTCTGTGAGCTTGCAAAGCACCAATATAAGGTATGGAAGTTGAATAAGAGAATAACCTACTAGCAAAAACACTCCTGGACTCACTCTGTCCAAAACTTCCTGATGAATTCACCTACCTATACCAGAAAGACTCTGAAGCTGTCACGAGATGAGCTTCGGATGATGGTTGGACAGCTGACCAGGCACTGTCGGAACAAACATCATGTGTAGCGTATAGAAAAGTCAGCAGATAATATTGTTGGCCTTGTGGATCAGAGGCAGAAACAGCTGAACACATGGTATATGGTTGTCCAGAGCTGGCTGGATAAGAATTAATTCTAATTGATAAACCGTCCTGGATACCCAAGAAGTAAAAGCCAAGGCCCTAGATAGGTTAGGTAAGGTTAGATAGGTTTCCGCCATAAACGACATCCTGGTGTTCCATGAAGAACTAGGGTAGAGAACAAAATATCGTGGTCTCAATTCCCAGGAAGCTTACCAAACCATAACAACATCAGTTGTAATAACAATGATAATAAAAATAATTATTTTTTCAATATGAAAAAAAAACAAAAAACTCTCAACTTCACATCATATGGTTGAACAAAAATATCGACCCCAAAAAGAAAGAAGTCTTTGGTAGTCAGATGGCACTAATTCAACTGAAAGCCGTTGATTTAAACTTTAAAGCAAGGACCATATGGAGCTGAAAACGATTCCTCACAACACCAGCGAAGTACAACAAGACAGTTTCAGATATCGATCGAAAAAGAAAGACAGTTTCAGGTTGGGGTGTGCCTGACTATCTCAACTGCGAGGTAAATCAAAGATTGAAAAGAAGAGTTTTTCTCCAGAATTTGATGGAAACCATAAGAGAATCTTATTTTCCGAAAATCTATCCCACGAAAACTATTTTTGAAAGAAAATCATAGGGGTTTGTTATTTTCCACCCCTAATAATAAAGTTATGAAATCAGGGGCGGATCTAGGATTTTTCTGAGGAGGGAGCGATTCCAAAATTGCATAGTAATAAATTTCGAAGAAATATTTTAATGTGAAACATACTATATATTCAAAATGACATAAAAATCAAACAAAACAAGTCGTGGGGATTCTAGCAAAAACCAGAAAAAATAACAAAATTATATGTCAATATTGAATGCTAATCATTAAATAAAAAGTATTTTCTGTTCACGAAGTTTGAGCGCATAGTAGGCGTTTGTTTATTTATCTGAAGTTGGCAGTATTTGGTGTCATAACGTAAAATAAAGTCAACGTTGCCGAATGTACCCAGTCCGACGAGTTATCAGAGAACTCTATGCCATATCGACAACATTGCGTATCTATCTGACAAAAAAATAAACAACATAATCTTAAATTAAAATTAAAAATATACACAGTGGAATATGCCAAATTTCCATGGCCAACCGACGGCTCAAACTTTCGTGAACGGACTATATAAACCGAATAATAATCATAGAACAAACTGTAATCTTCTACCTACTTTCTTTGGAAAATATATGAATCGACATCACCCTTTTAATCTCAATATCAATATACCTATGAATAAGGGCCAATCTATCCAAACGCATCCAACTTTTAACTTTTCGTGAAGCAGAAATGCTTCTTTCGGCGTTATCTACTGATATTGGTAGTGTTACTAAATTTTTTGAATATTTTCCGATTTTGGATAAAAATTTTGGTCTTTACTCATTACTGTTGCGATGGCAGTTTGGCAACAATTTTATTCGAAAGTCAAGATGCCTGTGCTTACGTATACTCTTTTCGTATACCTCCTTCGCCCCCCCCCCCCTAAATCCGCCAATGTATGAAATCTAAAAATTTTGTGTGAGTAACATATACTCAGTGCATCATATCATGTTAAGTTTCATGGATCAGTGTTTTTAAGAACCGTAAAAAAAATTAAAAACTGTCAACTCGTAATCGCCTTCCAAAGGCTGTATTTTGGAAGGGGGTCGATTTCGAAAAAAATTATATGAATTACCCCAGCTTATTTTAATCGAGGAATCATCTAGTAAAGTCCCTTACATTTGTTTACAAACACCCTGTATATTGGCGATAACAAGACTTACTCTACTGGCTGGCTTGACCTTTGACGCAAGCCGACAAGAGAGCGAAGTATTGTAGGAAAATAATCAACTTTGCAAGGATATAATACTCGGCAAAATGTAGATCTAATATGGTAACGCACAAAAGACTACTTCTTATCGTTAGAGAAGAGTTGAAAATTAGCCTAGTCCATTATGACATAACCATTTCACAATAAAAACACACCCTGTTTCTATTTCGAATTAAAACCTCATATAGTGGTGGCTCATTTGTAATGAAACGTATTTCATGATCCCTTGATAGATGGTAGCACTTAATCAACTAAATTCAATCATTCTAAAAGTTTGGCAACAATCCATCATAATTTAAAAAAATTACAAACAGATTACGAACCGGAATGAATCCAACAGTTATTGATTGTATCAATCAAGTAAATGACATGAGTGATCCCCAAGCCATATAAATTATTCATTTAATAATTCGAAAACTTATGTAAGGCATCAGCGCGCTTAACTGTTAAATCGATTTATTGAAAGCGTTTTATCATCAAAGTTTGCACACATTGATTGATAATGGTTATGTGGGCAATTAAAACGGATTTGTTAATTAATGTCGCCATGATTAACGAACATTTTAAACAAGAAAAATCTTCACGTTATACTGATTTATCTCGTACGGAATTGAAGTTTGTCGTTTTATGCAGTGGTGTAGGTATCATAAAAGGAGCAGTTGCACAGGGTGATTCAGTCATCTTGGTACCCTGATTTTTCTCGTGAAGGAAAAAGGGAAGATAATTTAATTCTGAATATTTCTTCTGCATACCATTTTTTCTATTTCTTACCGTCAGCGACCTGCAGCGTGTTTTATGTTTATTCTATTCCATTTATTTCTTTCTGTATTGTGGCAATATGCCTTGATTCAGAGACATAGATATGATTGTGTTTTTTTAAATCAAGGAGAGCAAACTCTTTTTCAATCATAATATTCATCAAATATTATATTTCATAACGAAGAACATTTTTTTAATAACAAACGAAACATGTCATCTTTTTCTTTGTTCATTATGAGTTACTTTGTCAAAGTGAACCCTAGTATTTTGGCCAAAGAAACTTAGGTATAATGAAAGAGAGAAAAGATATAAGCTATGTATGGATCATAATGGTCGATATATAAAACATTTGATTTGACCTGTTGCATTTAATATTAAAGAATGTTTATTGTTATGAAATATAATATTTGATGAATTAAATTATTGAAAACAAGTTTCCTACAAAATCTCTTTGATTCTAAGAAACACAATCATCTCTACGTCTTTTAATCAAGGCATATACTGTCACCATACAGAAAAAAAATGCAATAGAATTAACATAAAACACGCTACAGGTCGCTAACGGTATAAAATAGAAAAATATGATATTCAGAAGAAACATTCAAAGTAAAATAATTTTTCTCCTGGAGAAAAATATTTTGATAGCGCCGCGACGCCTGGCATCTCAATCCTTTTCTCCGACTTTTACGTTCATGTCAAGTCAACATTGACTTGTACCGAATAACCTCAACATTGAATATTTGGAGGACAGTATTCATGATGCCAGTGCTAAGATACGACCTCAATCACTAGAAAAGTGCTGAGAAGCTTTCAAATGGTATTCGTTGAAAAAAAATTAATTCTTAATTTTCAAAGACTCCACTCAAAGTTGATCAATAGGGATGTTGACTATTTTTTGGAATTTATTTTATTTCATAGATGAACCCTATACAAACACGAAAAAATTACTTGTTTCTTGAAAATATAGTACCTAATTGCCAATAAAAAATACGTAAATAAAAAGAGAATCCAACATTTCCGCGGAAACACTCGATTTTGTCACGTTATGATGATTACGTCAATATTCAATAAACAAACTTCGACTTCTGTCAGAGCGAACTGATTTTGCCTGATTCCTTGTGAAAAAGTTTTTTCATAGATAGAGGATAAGTTGTTCCAGACATAAAAAAATAATAATTTAAACAAGTGAGGTATTTCTTTCATTCGTAATAATGAATATGAGTCAAAAGTTTGATACTTACAAAGACATTTTCACGTTTCTTAGCTCCGCTGCACAAAAATCCTTCTCTTCAGCAAAGAAACTTGCGACCATCAGGGAATCAATAATTTTCGATAAGTTACTACTATTACCCTTGATGAATCCTGTCTCCATTATAAGGAAAATTGTAGATTTTTGTTCTTGTAACGAATAATCGAACTATTCTGTTCCCTTTCAGCTTCCAACTTCGTGAGTTCGAATCATAGATAAAATATACTATATATAAATACAGATGAACAAAACACATTGTATGTATTTCGTTGATCTGACCACAGATTATACAAATTTGCAATGACAATATCGGATAGTGACGTCAACTACCTCTGATTGGCGTTTGCAGTCACGTGATAGTTTATAAAAAATAACATAACTTAAATCAGCATTTTATTAATTTAACAAGAGTAATAGGATCACTAAAATGGTTTTTAGGATTGCAAAAAACCTCAGTTTATATGAATTCGTAATGTGTCAACATCCCTAGGTACTGTCAACTATCATCATTGAAAGCGTCCTTCTCATCTTATCATCTTGTCGTACGCCACTGTCCGAATTCATATTTCAGCTCTTGATTCATTAGGAAAGTAGACTATTCTTTAATTGGATCTGCCTGATTAGCGGATTATTGCTCCTGTAACAACTTATGCACAAGTATGAAATTCAAATTCGCAGTTTTTGTCTCAGAAATGATATAACTAATAACCGTTATGATGTTGGCGACAAATTGTTACTTTCACAGGAGGCAGCAAAACGAAGGAGGGCACTCTCGACACTTCACTTTCCGTCTCTACGGCATTTTTTACTCGCAATGGTGAAGTTGATTGAAATGTGAGAAGTTTCATCTGATAGAAGAGAACAGGGAAGCTTTTTTGGAATTCCAAGAGTATTTTCTTTCGTTTTGTTTGATTGGTCACGCTGTGTGGATGCGGAGATAATAAAGTAAATCAGTGTGTGTCTGCTCTAGTTGGAAGATAATAACTTTGCTATAATTAAATATGTGTAGGAACGTGATTTGAGAATTAGAAGAAAAAGGCATTTATTGATATTAACAGACATTTAGATGCTTTATGCAGCGAATAAACTATAAGTAATTTTTTCTCCTTTGAAGAACATAATGGAAGAGGAAATCTTTAGAAGAAACAATGTATAAACTTGTGAACATTGTACAGCGTGGGCAAAATTCGTTGTCTACTGAAGGGATCTCGAGAACCATAGCACCTAAAAGAAAACTGATGACCACTGATGACTGATTTACGGGCTCTTTTCTCCTGACTAACTCAACTCTGAAGACAGATCTAACAGAAAGCCATTTTAACTTTGGTACTAGAACAAATTTCTCAGAATTATAAAACGGAAAGATTGAACTCTCCTCATACGGTTTTTCATTGGTAACTGTTGCCTCAGGAAACGATGAATACAGATTCTATGGACGAAAATCCTGAATCTTTTGAAGGACTGTCTGAACATCGTTTACCAACGCACAGATAAGTGCCTGGGTATGGAAATTGTTTGGGACGAAGATATCTCATCTTTAAAAAATCCAAGTTTCTGAGGTTGATCAAAAATCCCAAATTAGAGGATGAGCTATATGGTGAGTACCAAAGATAGCTCAAGATATATGGTGAGCACAATAGACCATTAGGTCGCGGTACACAAAATCCAATTTAATGAAATTAGAATCTTCAACCTTTGTTGCCGCTGTGAGAATATAATCACTGTATACCCTTGTGTCGTGGACAGCAAAATTATAGGAGAAACTTTGATCTAGCCTCCTTCAAACCCTCTCAGACTTTTTCTTCAACGTTACGACAAGAAGTAATTTTATCAAGGGTCAGTATTGTAGAGCTCAGCTTGGTTTTCACTGCAATAACCTAAGATCCAAACCCTAAAAAATGTTATAAGGCGTTCTCGAAAACTTACTCAGTGTTAATAACTCGGTCCATTGGGTCACGTGACGGATTTATTAGAATCACGGACCCGGGTTCTAAGTTATGGATTTATTTTTCCTGACCCAGTTTATTTCGCATTGTCTCTAGCTTTGCTTGCATTTATTAGCTTCTGTAAAATGTTTCTTATGATTCCTGGTGTGTCCTTCAATCTTAAATATTGTTTTTGAGTATTTATGTTACAGAAGTAGAGAATTTATTTCTTCAGTTTTAGTTTATTTACTGATTGTCTCAAGCTTTGCTTGGATTTATTGGCTTTTGTGAAATGTTATCTTTGACTACCTATGTTGAGGAAGTAAAGAAGACTTTAGCTTCAACGCAGAAAGATCTGCATACAAAGTTATGAAGATGTTGTTTCACATTATTTTCTCGACTCATGGAACCACACATTTTACACTGAGCCAGATTCTCTTTCTTTTACATAATTTAGGAATAAAATATATGTAATTACTAATAAAAGGGTAGAAGACTTATTTCTGCCTTTCCCACATACAAAATTGAAAAGCAGTGCGCATTCGGTGACTCTACGACCCCGCTCTCGTTTAGGGTTACTTTAGATCAACCTGAATCAGTGATAGAGTTAATAACACCGTACTTTCCGAACACGGTTGGATGTTCTGGTTAGGTAAACGAACGCGAAGGTTACGAATCGAGTAAGTTTTCGAAAACACCTACAGAGAATCTACCAGTCATTTATCGCTTATACAGAACATACGGTTATCCCCCATTTATTATGCCGGCTCTATCCTCCAAATAACGCTGTTTAAAACAGTTCAACTTTTTTACGAGTACCGCAGTCATTCCGAACTTGATTTATTCCTTGTTGCGAAGACCCCGCTTTAAAAAAATACTTTATTACTACTCGTTAATGAGGTCCATAAAGAAACAATTAGCAGGCACTTATTAAGAGACATAAAACCTTAATAGTTTACAACAACTGTGATTTTTATAACGAATGCGAAACCCAACTGAGCGTTTATAGGTTAACCGCTTTCGGAAAACGAGGTTTGGTTCTTGGAGAGGTGATGTGACCTGTTTTTTTGGAATTCTTTTTTTTCCCAACTTTTGCTATTTTGTTCCATGGCAGGAGTATCATAAGGTTTTGGAACCATCTGTATTTCCATTAAACGGAATTTTCTTTGAGGTTTTAGTCGGTGTATTCCCATTCCCATTCATCTCTTGCTTAGTAAAAGAAAAGAAATTGGAACCGACTATAACCTCAAATATGGTTCCAAAACCTCTCTCTGGCACTCTCTGGTAGTGCCAGAACAAACTCAATGAGGTAGTCAAGAAAATGAAGTATTTTAATCTGGGTTACCGAACATTCGGGAATCAAAGAAATCGAAGCGGCTAATACACTCGCCAAAGATAGCCAGAACACATCTGTGGTATAGGTAGATGTACCTATAAGAAGAAGTTTCTGGAAAAGGAGAAAGCCTGATGATAGTCAAGCTGCTATTATAGCACTGAGCCCCTGCGTCATCGACTCAAACATGATCTGAGAGTGCCGGAACAAACTCAATGAAGTAGGCAAGAAAAATAAGGTCTTTTTGATCTGGATTCCCGGCCATTCGGGAATCAAAGGAAACGAAGAGGCCAATACATTTGCCAAAAAGGGGGCACTAATTGGCCCAGAACCCTACTGTGGTATAGGTAAATGTACCTGTATGAAGGAGTTTCTGGAGAAGAAGAAAGCCGAGAAGAAAAAACTCTGTCGGAATCTCCCTGGGATGGATCATTCCATTCCAATAAGTTCCTTCGGAACTTTGAAACAGCAAGATCCTAAAGATATCTGGATCTTGGTAAGAATCAATTACACCTCCTCACTGGCTTCCTTACAGGACACTGTCGCCTCAGGAAGCACCTGTTGAGGATGGGATTATCGGACACTGACGAGTGTAGGTTCTGTAAAGAGGAGGAAGAAACCGTTATTCACTTAGTCACGGAATGTTTTGCCATTGCTTTCCTAAGGAGAGAATGCCTTGAGCAAGAAACTTGTAAGAGTAGGGAACTAGCCTCGTTGAAACCTTCACAGATATTGGATTTCATCAGATCTCTGAAACTGGCAGGCGAGCTGTAATTGGTGTGGTCAGAACAGCTCTGTAAGAGGCACAATAGACCTTGAGGTCGCAGTGAACTGTAGCACATTTTTTTTAAACTAAACTATCATAAGAGTAGCCAACTGCTTGCACAATACAGAAAATAACCTAATCAATCATCAACTTCTATTCGAGAGCTCGAAACACCATAAGCACATCCTGAGAATATTAGATGTCACGAAGACATGTAAAGATTTCGATAGATTTTTTATTCTTATGTTTTCACCAATATTGTCATTATTGTCAAACAGAGAAATTTAGGTTAGAACATAATTGTTTGCTCTCGCACCTAACAACAAATGGCGTTTGGTTTCTGTTATTCTCAGGAATAGGCGACATTTCTTCAAATAAGGGAGCCTAGAATGCCTTTCAGACAGAGCTCCCCCAAACTGAAGAGCCCCAAATAGAGCGAAATGGCTATATACGGATGGGTTTAATATTGGTTGATTTAATCAATTAATATTATTCTCTGTTTTCATTGGGCATATATAACCTTGATTGAATGCTTCAGGCAGCATCAAGCGATCAGAGGAATTAATTCAAGTTAACTGATCAAACACGATACTGAAGCAAGTGTAGATGCATTTACATCTTATTCCAACCGAACCTATCCCCTCATATCATCAACCCAAATCTCGCTCGCTTCAACTGATCTATCAATAATAATAATTGAATTGCTACAGTTGTAAATTAATAACAAAGATACGAACCACAGATTTTATCTCCCCTTATTTCATAAAATATTTGCGAAAGAGAGGCAGCAGGCGATCACGACCTATCCTTGAAAACAAAAGGATCAAATTAATAAATTATAATACCATATAATTTGATAATAATGATAAATCCGTGTCAAATAGTCATGGAATGTTTGAGGGCAAAATGATCGGTTAATTAATATGCAGTGTCTTATCCTGGATCTTCTAAACGCGGTTAGAGCCATATAAATCCTTCTAGGAAGGATAAATGTCTTCATGTACTTCTACTGGAATATATCATATCGTCGCTTGGGTCGTACTTTCTGAATGTTTTCACAAGATATGATCTGAAACGTAAATAACCTTTCACAACGCTAGGAATTTAGGATTTTCTGAAAATTAAGTGTTCTACTTGCTCACAGAAATGATTCATTTTCATTCTGGCAATGCGAAACAATTCAATGCATCATTATTTTATTAGGTGTGAGAAAATTGCAATATGCTTTTGTGGTGTTTTTTGCACACTGATGGGATGGATATTTTTTAAATCTTTTGACGGTATTTGGTACGAGTCAATGTTAACTTGAGATATGCGTAAAAGTCGAAGAGAATAATTAAGACGCTAGGCGTCGCAGCGCTATCAGAATTTTCTTTTCGGGAACATACCTTTTTTATGTGTCATTCGAAAGATAATTCAATTCTGAATGTTTCTTATGCCATTTTTTTTCGATTTCTTACCGTCAGCGAACTGCAGCGTGTCTTATGTGGATTCTATTCCATTTATTTTTTCTGTATTGTGACAGTATGCCTTGATTTAGAGACATAGATATGATTGTGTTTTTTAAAAGCAAAAAGAGTTTTGAAGCAAACCATTTTTCAATCCTTGTATTCATCAAATATTATATTTCATAAGAATGAACATTTTTTTAGTAACAACGGAACATGTCAAATCATATATTTTATAGTCCGTTCACGAAAGTTCGAGCGCAAAGTAGGCGTTTGTTTATTTATTTGAAGTTGGCAGTATATACTGTCATAACGTAAAATAAAGTCAACGTTGTCGAATGTACCCGACCTCGTCCGACGAGCTTGCGAATTATCGGAGAACTCTATGCAAGATTGACAACATTGAGTATCAATCTGACAGCAAAATAAATAACATAACCTGAAATTTTAATAAGCACAGAGGAATATGCCAAATTTCCATGGCCACCGACGGCTCAACCTTTCGTGAACGGACTTTAGATATGATTGTATTTCATAAAATCAAAACGACTTTGAAGCCAACTATTACTCAGTCTTTATATTCATCAAATAATATATTCTATAACAATGAACATTTTTTTATTAACAAAGGAAACATGTCAAATCATATGTTCTATATACCAACCATTATGATCCATACATAAATTTTATATTTTCCTTATTTCACTATACATTACTTCGGCTATAATATTAGGATTCACTTGGACAAAGTTACTTATAATATAAATATAAAATAATGAAAGGAAAAGATATAATTTCTGTATATGGATCATTATTGCCGGTATATAGAACAAATGATTATACATTATTAAAAATATTCATTGTTATAAAACATAATATGTGTCTCTTGATTAAGTTATACTGTCACAATGCGGAAAAAAATAATGGAATAGAATCAACATAAGACTCGCTGCAAGTCACTGAAAGTAGGGAGAGTAGGGAATAGAAAGAAATGGTATTCAGAAAAAACATTCGGAATTAAATTTTCTTTCGAATGACACAACAAAAAAGGTAAATTCCTAGAGAAAACAATTTTGATAGCGCCGCGACGCTTGGCATCTTAATTCTCTTCTGCGACTTTTACGCACATCTCAAACTAACATTGACTTGTACCAAAAATCGTCAACAGTTAAAAAAAATATTCATTCCTCTTCGAGAAAAATTAGGTTACCAAGATAAGTGAATCACCCTGTACATTTTGCCAGTACCTATTTTATATCATTAGTTTCAATGTATACTTTTTTTTAATCAGGAAACATTAATGTGTATATGATAAAAAAAATTTATACTGGGGAATCGTTTGAAGGAAATAATATATCTATCTGGGGTAGTTCATTTAAGGATGGTAATTCTGATACCCTTGTATATTGAGCTTAGATTGGTAATGCAAATATTCAAATGTAAATCACTCCCTTTGTTAGATCCTCAGAATCTTAACCAAAATTGCAAATATTTCTTTGAATAACAATGGAATCGAGCGAAAAAATTATCAAACGTCAATGTTAGAATTCAATAACCATAAAAATCAAAAGTAATATCTTGATATATTGATACATAGCTTACTACTGCAAATATTATTTCAATTATTGGAGATGAATTACAATAAATTCGAGGGAGTTATATTAATATCAAATTCTTGACAATATTTCATGGAGTGAATGGCTTTTGCATTATTATTATCATACAATAATAGAGACCATTCCGATGAACCTTTCGGGTCACATTATTCTGTTTATGTTATAGTCTACGATGCAGGTGGTCTATGTCGAAACTGTACAAATTATAATTTTACGATTATTCAGTTTTAGTAGAGCATAGAGAAGATGTGACGGGATGACGAATCAACTATCTTCTTCTTTTTTTGGGTTTGATCCCGGTGTAAGTGGAACAGCTTGCTATGCATATACTGTTAAACTTCTATACCGCTAAAATGAATCTACTCCTCTATCACAAATTGAAGCAGCGATCACGTGGTGCAATGGCCCTATGAATTCACTGCGCAGACGCCGAAACATAACCTCGAATAGTTTAAATTATGTCAAATGAAAATAACTGAAAATTACAACCTCTGCAAATATCTAGCATATTCGTTTTGAAGAATTTCATACTCCTGAATAACTCAAAAGCTTGCCATTGGTTGCGCACAAGCACTGGAACAGCTCAGGAGCTCGAAACTCATCAAAACGAATACTATAAAAGCATATTACCGACTTGAGCCTATTAGCCTAGAAAGGGTGTGATTTCTCACACCCCCTAGCGATCGGCTATCACACTCCCTACTAAGGGGAACATTCACTCATCTCGGATAGCAAGTATCAGGGGGATTGAGCTCTGAGGTGTTCGGTGTTCTTCTTCTCCTGGGTCGTGGGTTCATTGCTTGGTCCTGGATTTCTCGGTTGATGTCGTGGTAGTTGGTTTTGCAATGTTTTCCTCCATGGTTGTTCCTGGTGTCCATCGTGACCTGCAAACTTCCTTACCGTTCTAGCAGTACCGAGGAGTACTGCTTTTTGCATTACTTTGAAAAGGTTTTCATCCAAATCTAGCTCCTTGAGGTTGGACTTGAGGCTCTTAGGAATAACTCCTGTGGTTGATATGAGAATGGGAATGGTTCTGGTACTAGACGTTCCCCACTGCCTTTTGATCTGAAGTTCAAGCTCTCGATGTTTCGATATTTTTTCAGCGTATTTTTGACATAGATTGTTGTGTTCGAAATGGCTACGTCTTTAAGTATTGTTCTCTTCTCTTTTTTCTTCACAAGTATTATGTCTGGCCTGTTATTGGCAACTTGTAAATTTGTAAGTTCTACTGTGCGGTTCCAGTATAGCCTGTAATGGTGGTTCTCCAGTATCACTTCAGGTTGATTCTTATAATATTGAATTGTTTCGGACTGCAGAATCTTCAGTTGGATGGCGAGTTCCTGATGAAGTATTTACAAACTGCATCATGTCGATTCTTATATTCATTTCCAGCAAACATTTGACAGCCTCCTGTAATATGTTGGTTTGTTTCTGAGGTGTGCATCCATAGCGGCATCTATCGTCGGTGAGGCTCCTATCCTTCATAATATATTCTGTTTTTAGTTTGCACTACTTGATCTTGAATGGCAAGGATAAAACCTTCTGTTTCAGGAAACAATCTTCCAGAAGTCAGTCAGTAGTTCGACGCAGGAATGTCGACATTTTTCTGGGTGACCTCGTTCAGGTGTCTTCCATGTAGGGGCTTTTCTCTCCATTTTTGAATTTTATCACTATCCG
Organism: Propylea japonica; assembly: GCA_013421045.1. Classification (NCBI taxonomy): domain Eukaryota; kingdom Metazoa; phylum Arthropoda; class Insecta; order Coleoptera; family Coccinellidae; genus Propylea; species Propylea japonica. Next base: position 1,548,808 of record CM024248.1, on the reverse strand, counting down.
TATGTGTGGTGTTTTCATGAGGGTGCTCGCTTAGTAGTAGAGGTGTTGAACCATCTGCTTCAATCAGTATCTTATGTCGTTCCGATGTGTTTGATGTGATTATTATTTTCATTATTATTAATATGAGGTTGGGTGATTTTAACCACTGTACAGTTATATCGATCACTGGCAGATAATATCGATCAGAATGGTCAAATGTGAATTATCGTTTTACCAAGAAGTTTTTCTAGAATAGGGATGTTGACTCATGTTACGAATTCATATAAATTGAGGTTTTCCTCATAGAAGGGAGTTTTTGCAATCCTAAAAAACCATTTTAGTGATCTTATTATTCTCGTTGAATTAAATAAAGCTGATTTATATTATATTATTTTTTATCAACTATCACGTGACTACGAACGCCAATCAGAGGTAATTGACGTCACTATACAGGTCTTGTCATTGCAAAGTCGAATGTTCGGTGCTCAGATCAACAAAATCACCTTGATTATTGAAATGTCATCATTTCTCTGCAATTTTCAGTTCATTTTTGACATAAACCATCGACTTACTTCAATATAAACGATTTGATTGCCTATCAAGCTTTGTGAAACCCACGTTCTGTGACTTGAACCATAGTAAATATATAATATATCATATCTATGATTCGAACTTACGAAATTGAAAGCTGAAAGAGAACAGAATACCTAGTTCGTTACAAGAACGATAATCTACAATTTCTTTATAATGGGTACCTAATAGTAGTAACTTACCGAAGATAGATTCCCTTATGGTCGCAAGTTTCTTTGTTGAAAACAAGGATTTTTGTGCAGCGGAGCTTAAAACGTGAATCGCCTTTGTAAGTAGCAAACTTTTAACTGATATTTATTATTACGAAAAAAAGAAACACCTCATTCAGCATTTATAGACCCGCCTATTCATTTTGAAGGCTTAGATTAAACTTTTCCACAAGGGATCGGGCAAAATCAGTTCGCTTTGACAGAAGTCAAAGTATGTTCACTGGATAATGACGTAATCATCATAACGTGACAAAATTGAGCATTTCCGCGGGAATTTTAAATTGTCTTTTCATTTACTCATTTTTATTGGCAATTACCATTGTTTTAAGAAAAAAGTTATTTTTTCGTGTTTTTATAGTGTTTATCTTTAAAATGAAATAAATTCTAAAAAGTAGTCAACATCCCTATTTTACATTACCATCATCAGATAATACGAATTTTTCATTCAAATTTATCAAATAAATTTGCATTTATTTCCCCATTTTATTTCGAATTTCTCATTAAGTAATTCAGGAAATAATTAATGAAGGAAAATTTTACAAAGATATTCCCATTTTTCATTTCAAAATATGAAAATGATATGCCATAAACAGATATCGAAACCACATAAATCTATAATTGCAAACTACCGTCCACTTATTACTCTGATAAAAAAATCATTACGGAATCTAACAACTTCGACACCTAACCACAGAATTCCCCGTACAACGATCAGTTTCTCGTCTTGAAATATTGATTTATTCTTTCATTTTCTCTACGCCCCACAATATTAACACATCGAAAACTATTATTTCATTAAGTAATTTTCACCTTCAACTGTTTCCAATTTCTGGCTTCAAGGCTATGGCGTGACCACTGCCGCCATTTCACAATGATATTGTTATGAACAAAATGATTATCAGTGATGTCATAACGATATCGATAACTCAAAAACTGATATCTTTCATCTGGCAATCATAGAAAACATCCTTATAAAGTCGAAGATTTGTTATCGAGGTTGTTTCATTGAACCGTATACAAGGTGATATTATCCCTGATTGTTTTGATTTATAATCCTTTCAAATTGAAAGGGGTATCAGTTATCTGTATACAGGGTGTCCCGGAAAATGTGGGAAATCTCTCGGATTCAGATAAAGCAAAAAAAATAAGATGGCATTCCCCATAATTTTTTTCATAGTGGTCCTCCCTACGAAGATACGACCTCCTAAATGACGCCAATGGAAATTCATTTTAGTGAAATTAATTTCAATTACTTACTTCTTTCATTATTTTTTTTTTCGAAATTGGTTCATTTTATCGATACTGAACACCTTTTCTTTAGCTTAATGTTCAAGGTATCCAAATTTGTTTTTTCAGCACTTATCATACAAGGTGTTAAAAATGTAAGCATTAAAATTTACAACCAAATCCGCCCCTGGTAAACTGAACAAGCTTGAGTGCGGTGATTTAAGAAGTCCTTAATACTATTAATCATGTCAAATTTAATTCAAATTACATCAAGTAGTTCAAAACTTATTCCTTCAAAATGGATTTCCAGTGGCGTCATTTAGGAAATCGTATCTTCGTATAGGGAGGGCCACTAAGAAAAAAAATTATTGGAAATTGCCATCTTCATTTTTTATGTTTTACCTGAATCCGAAAGATTTCCCACATTTTCCGGGACACCCTTTGATCCGAGTGATTGGTGACGTAAGGAAAAAGATCTTAGAGGAAATAGGGGGACTTAAAATTGAACAAGAGTTTCGAGGAAATTTTCTATTTCTGTTTACCATGAGAAGAAGAATGACGTAGAAGAAGAAGAAATGTTCTCATTAAAATCTTCTACTTTCAGATCTAAATAATTGAATCTCGAAAATAGTGTTTGTTGAGGTGCGAGTTTTCATTTCTATATTTTGAGGGAATGTCCGACTTGATCGTTCCCATATTTATGCCGCGTTTACATTAGTCAAGTGAGTTGATCAACTTATATAGTTGAATTGAAAGCGAATTGAATGTGTAAACCGCCCTTTTCGTTTCACTCGATCGGCTGAATTGAACGGCTTCTCAGTAGAAGCATGCTCAACTTAAAGGCCCGTTTACTTTAGTCGAGCGAGTTGATCAAGTCAGTTGAATTCAAGTGACTTGCACAAAGTTGAGCATGCTTCTACTGAGAAGCCGTTCAATTCAGCCGATCGAGTGAAACGAAAAGGGCGGTTTACACATTCAATTCGCTTTCAATTCAACTAAGTTGATCAACTCACTTGACTAATGTAAACGCGGCATTAGGGTTTTTTACCTTTCCTGTGCCCACATATTTTCTCACGCTTGACTTGACGGTTTTCAGGCAAGAAATTAAAAATTTGGGATCCTCGCTATTCCGTATAATATTCTTACGAATTTTTTCGGTTTTTTTGTTATCAAACTAAGTTATAGCGAGAAACTTGTAATAGTGAGGAAGTAGCCTCGTTGAAGCCTTCACAGATATTAGATTCATTAATTCTCTGGAACTGAAAGGCGAGCTGTGAAGGGTGTGGCCAGAACAGCTCTGTGAGGGGGCACAATAGACCTTGAGGTCACAGTAAACTTTAACCCCTTTTTTACCTAAACTAAACTGAAAGTTATCTTAATATATATATTTCTTGTGTGCGTGTGTATGTGACTGAACTCCTCCTAAACGACTGGACCAATTTTGATGAAATTTTTTGTGTGTGTTCGTGGAGATTCGAGAATGGTTTAGATTCACAAATCAGCCCGACAGGTGGCGCTGCAGTCGGTATCTAGGTTATTTATAATTTATAAGGCAAGAAACGGTTGCCGGATCAGCTAGTAGTTTATGGAAGTTCTCCTCAAAGAATATTCAAATGGTTGGATTTCTAGTTGAATTGGATATTGTATTTGTGCAATCAGGTGACTCCCTCTTCCTCTTTGACTATCCTCTTTTCTTTTATTTTAGTTCCACAGGCAATACTCTCTAAATTCAAAATCATCGCTAATTTCCGAGCTAATTTCTTATTATTTTTTAGCGGTCGTTATACTTAAACGAGTGCCATGTCGTTTTGCTCAAATGTCTGTAAATTTCGAATTTTGAGCCGGAAATAGTCTCAAACGATAAAGTTAGATTCCCTGATGACTCGGGGTCAAATTCAATTCTGTCCGTGAGGCCGTCCGGCTGTCGGTTAGCATAGTAACTTTCGCAGGGATTGTCCTACAGACTTGTAGTTTTCAGTATGAGTTAGGGTCCGAAATGACTCGGTTAAGTTCGTTAACCAGCCAAATCGTCCCTCGTCCATAAAATATGTCATTTAAAATTTTTCTTTCCCAATACATATCTCACAAAATATAAAACCAATCGGAATGAAATGTTTACGGCCAAATGCCATAGTGTAAACACAGCCATAGAAAATTCAATTAGAATATTGAAAACAAGAAACTTCAGACTTCCATGAAAATATATCCGATTCGAGTGAAATTTTTCTCTGAATGGAGATCGATATTTTGAATGTTCATACAAAATTTCATGTATAGTTTTAACAGAACCATAGAAAATTCAATTGAAATATTGTAAAAAAAAATTCATATTTCCATAACAGGATATCTAATTCAAGTGAATTTTTTTTGTGAATGAAGATTGATGATTTACTGAATCTTTATGCAAAATATTGTGTCCATTGTGCTAACAAAACCATAGAGAATTCAATCGGAACATTGAAAGAAGAATCTTTATATTTCCATAACAGAATATCCGATTCGAGTGAATTAATCTTTTTAGAATGAAAACTACTCTACTAAAAGTTCGTGCAAAATTTCAAGTTAATCGCATCATCAGAACAAGAGAGTTTAATTTTTGTAATTATTTATATTTTACATATTTCATGTTTTGAATAATTTTTAGAATATAATTCTGATTGTGCTGAAATTCTGCAATTATACTTATGTTTGGTATCAATCTCAAATCCCATATAAAATTCTGAGGTAATGGTCTTATTGCTCCACGAAAGAACTAGCGCTCAAAAGCTCCTGCTCAGGGCTTTCATTGATTTTTTTAAGTGGAGTACCGATCCTAAATACAGTCATACAATTACTTATTACAGTCCACTGCTAACATTTTTTAACTAAGTGATTTAGATCGATACCCAACACCGTTCAAAACAGAACAAACAATCAGCACAAAACTTCTTCTGCTTTTCGCCAACTCCTTAAGACAGACCTCCGCTTACGAAACCAGACCACAGAAACGCAACAAGAATGTCCCGCGCCGACCCGGCCGTATTCTGAAAGTCATGATCGATCGTGCAGTCTATGATCGTATTTTTCCGCGATTTTGAAACAATCAGAGCAACCGTGTCTCAATTAAGGTGGAAAAAATGTGTCGTAACCCGCTATCAATTACCGATCGAACTGGCGAACTTGACATAACGAAAGCTGACGAAAGGAAACAATGAATTAGAATTCCATTGTTCTACAAATCTGACGAGGGTAATTTCGCATTATGTACTCTCGTACTTGCAGGCCTGGACTGCATCGTAATTTATTTATTTATTCGTTTTACATTGAAAAACAGAGAGGCATTCACCCAAAAATAGTGTCCACATAATAAAAAATAACTTCATACGTAAGGAAATTAGAGTCCGACCGAAACTGGTTTTCCGGCCGAAACCGAAACCGAACTTTCGGCCGTGGCTTCAGTTTCGGCCGAAACAGAAACCGAAACCGAAACTCACGTGATCAAGTATAAAATTCCTTAAAATTGTTGAAATACCGAAATTTTTTGCATTTTACCCATTATTCTGCATTAATTCGGACATGAAATGGAAACACAGTATATTAATTTTGTTGTGATTATTTATTTAATATATTTAACATGAAAAATATCAATGTTTTTATAATTTTTTTCAAATTGGAACTAAACCAGAGCTAGGGTGAAGTAGGGTAATTGCGTACTTGGGGCAAATGTGTACTCATTTGAAAAAAGGAGGAAAAACTGAAGCTAGCTGCTATCTAGTGGCGCCATTTGTTTCTTTCAATTTTTCTTTTAAAGACGGTTTTCACCTTTGTAAACTGTGCCAATTAAGAGAGGACAGTAGGTGGGCAACAAAAAAAGTGCATAGCTTCCACAGGAAAATTCGGAAATAAAAAAATCATGAACAGAATTTTTTGTCTTCAACTGCTCTTTTGTACACATTTGCCCTAACAGCAAAACAACTGAATTGTACAGGATTTCCATGCGGCGTACACATTTGTCCCACAAGTTGGGGCAAATGTGTACTTCGGAGGTGGTTATAAAAAAGTAGCAATACAACCATGAAAAAAATAGTTTTTCAGAATTCTTTAGGTGATTTGTAACCTAGAGAAACGCCGTTAAAAGACGAAATGAAAAAAATTAGATTCTGAATAATCTCCTCCCCACCAGAGGCTCAAGTAGTGGAATTTCGTCAAAACAGGTACCCAATTACCCCACTTCATCCTAAAAAATCAAAAAAACAAAACATCTGAGTATTTCATATTTAGGGTTACTTCTTTGGTTTTTCATGTGATTAATATTCAAAATTAAAAAGTCGTATATTGCTGCGAGGTACGAAATTAGGCGAGCGTGCACGACAACTTACGAAATCAGTTTCGGTTTCGGCGAAACTTTCGGCCAAATTTGGCCGAAACCGAAACTACGGCCGAAACTTGATTTTTGGCCGAAACTCGGCCGAAACCGAAACCGAAACCGAACATTCGGTCGGACACTAAAGGAAATTCATCAATAATGAATAAAAAAGCTCACATAACATCAAAATAGAAACGGGCAAATTACAACACTGTGAAAATCAGAAAAAATCAAAACTCCACACCAATGTATCATGAATAGAGACCGGATTATAATAATAATAATAATAATAATAATAGAATTTATTTTCAGAATTATCTCAGTTGACAAAGTGAAAACAAGTCAAATAAAAAATCAACATTCATCTATAGGAAAAGGGATTACAAACATATGATTGACAGAAATCTTTAAATTCGTTACATGTATATGGCTCACAATTAAACAGCATTGAAAATATTGTCTTACGGAATACATTATACTCAGAAATATTTCTTATTGCCTTAGGAAGAAAATTATACAATCTAATACACATATATAAAGTACTTCTTTCTGTATTTGAGTATTTATGAATAGGGTAAAAATATTCATGGACTCTCCTCGTTAAATTTGAATTTTTATATGTTTCAAAATAATAATTATGTTTACGCAAAAACAATAATATTCTGTAGATGTATAGCGCTGGTAGTGTTAGGATATTGTTTGATTTAAATATATTTCTACAAGATGATCTAAACTTTACATTAAACATTGTTCTAATAGCCTGCTTCTGAATTATAAATATGTGTTCAGCTTGAGAACTGGAACCCAAAAAACTATACCATAAGACAGGAGAGCTTGGAAGTTGGAAAAATAAATGGTCTTCAGTATATTTAAATCTACTTGATTCTTGAGAGCCCTCAGTGTATAGATCACAGTGTTCAGCTTTCGTACCAAATTATCACAGTGTTGGTTCCAATTCAGGTTTTTATCTATAGTAAGTCCTAGAAGTCTTGTGTTAGAGCTGATAGGTATGTCAGTATTATTCAGTCTGATGGATTCGGGATAATTTAGGTTGGATCTTATGTTGGAGAAAAATATTACATTTGTTTTTCCTGAGTTGAGAGACAACGAGTTTCGACAACACCAGTCACTGATGTTCGTGAGAGTAATATTTATACCATTGATCACTGTATCCAGGTCGTGGGATGACAATATAGCATTGGTGTCATCGGCATATAAGTATTCGTCTATTTCCAAATTTTCCCCTATTGGTTCCAGATTTTCCGGTAGGTCATCATCGTACACGATGAAGAGAATGGGTCCAAAAATAGTGCCCTGAGGTATGCCAGCAACTACGTTTATTTCTGATGAAAAGATTTTTTCTTCGTTTATCTGCAGCGTAACAATTTGTTTCCTGTTTTCAAGATAGCTTTCAATTAACTTGAGTGGTGTACCTCTAATTCCTCTATCTTGTAATTTCAGTAATAGGATTCTATGGTCAACACAGTCAAATGCTTTTGACAGGTCGACAAACAATCCTGCTGTTATACTATCATCTTCTAGTGATGAAAAAACTTTTTGAATGAACTCGAACAGTGCTGTTTCGGTACTTTTTCCTTTGGTGAATCCGTGCTGACTATGAGATAGAATGTCAAATTTTTGGAAGAACTTGAGCATTCGGTTCACCAGTATTTTTTCGAAGATTTTTGCAAAAGATGTTATTAGGCTGATAGGTCTATAATTGTTGAAATCATCTGTGTTTCCTTTCTTAAAGCAGGGTTTTACAAGTGTTATTTTAAGCGCATCGGGAAATATTCCAGATTTAAAGGCAGCATTCATTATGAAGCAAAGCGGTTGTATTATATCCAATATATGTCGTTTTAATACTTTAAATGGAATTTCATCATATCCTGAAGTTACTTTATTCTGCATTCTTTTTACTGTTGATATGATCTCATTATCATCCACATCGAACAAATAAAAAGACCTTGATGTGTTCTTCTTATTTTTATATTGTGGTTGAGTGTTAGGGCGTAGAGTTGATCCAATTTCAGAGAAGTGTTTATTGAAGTCATTTGCTAGCTGTGATATGTTATTATTATCATTCTTATTTTTATTTATATTAGGGAGTATTGTGATGGGCTTTGAACTTCGATTTGTGACTTCCCTTATAACATTCCATACAGCTCTGTTTTTATTGTCGGCCTTGTCTATAATTGAGTTATATAAGTTTCGTTTTGGATATTCAAGACATCTTCAGCGGTATTTGCATGTTTTAGCTAAAATCCAGTTATGATGCATATTTTCAGTACATATTTTCTTCCCTGCGTTCTGAAATGCGATAAAAGTGCCGAATCCGGCCAAATTCCACAAAATATGAAGTCTATTGAACAATAATACTAATAATTGTGCATTTGCGAATCACTTTTTGTCGCAGTATCCAAATAATGAGTAAAATACGTCAAATGAACTCCACGTTGCCATTTGCATTACCAAATAATCTTCAAGAAAAGTTTGAAAGGATATTGGAAGGAAATCCAGGTTTCGAGACTTTTATCGTTTCATTAATGGGACGGCAGAATTTTTACCTGAAACTATAAGGGACAACATGGCACCAATGTTCAAATACTCCGCTGTTACGTCCATCGATGTGGAGCGAACCTTACCACATACAAAAATTTTCCAAATGATCAAAGGCAAAATTTAACAATTGAACATTTGGAACAATATTTAATTGTCTACAAAAACATTAAATTGAATTTTAATATCATATTATCGAGAGTTGAATAAAAATTACTCTTCTTTTCTTGAGTTCATAAAACTCATTATTCATTCATATTGCATATTATGCAAGTTTTGCCAATTTTTTGTTCATATTTAAAGCATTTTTCATGCAGTTTTTATGTTGCATGTAATCCGGTCTCTAATCATGAGATACAATCAATGTTTGAACGAAAGATATTCCAGGTCAGCAAGCAAAATGAAACATACTCACAATGAACATTCGGTAAAGTTGAGGCTAAACCATCTCACAAAAAAGTGCATAGTATGTTGGTGCAAAATGCGTTACCATACTATTCTGCCGTATGATACCAGAGCACAGGGAAAAACCCCAATAGAAAAAACCCTGCCTCGCCGTTTTTGCAAAATTGAAAATTAAAACTATTCGAATAAATACCTTCAATATTCAGATACAAAATACTTAATTCTTGCTCTTGGACCAGGAGGGTGTTTATACCAGGTCTGGCGTTCCAAATGATGATTTTTCGCAGAGCCGGACCGTGGGCGTGGCGAGGGAGGCATTTGCCACGGGCGCAAACGACCTAGGGGCGCAAAATGTGAAAAATGATATACATATTCTATTTTAAATCAAGATTGACTACAAGCTCTATTTTTACAAAATTGAGAAACACGTAGTTAACGAACACTACCAAAACGGAACAAAATCCTAGAAAATTATACATGGCGAGTAACACGACTCGCGGTGCATTGTCCATTACCTTCAAATTTGGGAGCTTATTGTCAATAAAAGGTTCTTCAAAATGAAGGGCTTTCCAAAAAGAGGTGTTATTTTGAATAGCACGCTATTTCGGTAGATATCACGTTTGAAACTTTCATTTTTTGACATATTTCAAAGTGGCGAATTTACCAGTTTACAAAATTGAGAAACACTACCAAAACGGAACAAAATCCTAGAAAATTATACATGGCGAGTAACACGACTCGCGGTGCATTGTCCATTACCTTCAAATTGGGAGCTTATTGTCAATAAAAGGTTCTTCAAAATGAAGAGCTTTCCAAAAAGAGGTGTTATTTTGAATAGCCCGCTATTTCGGTAGATATCACGTTTGAAGCTGTCATTTTTTGACATTTGACAAGTAGAAACTACGTCATTAATAAAAATGGAACGATACACGCTTCAAAAAATTCACTATAAAAATGGTGGAAAATGTGGGTCGTCGGAAGCACTTTGTCGGACCGCAATGAAGAAATTGGTGGAACAATTAGAGCTCTTGGGACAAGTTAGTGATGTGAAGAATAAAACCCGTGCACGTCGCTCGAGAACAGCCGAAAATATTGCTGCTGCCGCCGAAAGTGTTAAAGAAAATCCAGATTTGTCCATTCCTCGTCGTTCTTTGGAATTAGGCATTCCACAAACGTCATTACACCGTATTTTGCATAAAGATTTGGGTCTTATGGCTTATAAAGTTCAGTTAACACACGAACTCAAGCCGGTCGATCATCAACAACGACGTGTTTTTGCTGATTGGGTCGTTGAAATGCATGAAAATGATCCGGAATTCCATCGAAAAATCATCTTGAGCGATGAGGCCCATTTCCACCTCGGTGGCTTAGTCAACAAGCAAAATTATCGCATCTGGGGTTCGGAAAACCCAAGAGTTATTGTTGAAAAGCCTATCTATCCTCAACGTGTGACTGTTTGGTGCAGTTCATGGTCCGGCGGAGTCATTGCACCCTACTGTTCGGAAAATGAAGCTGGAGCAACTGTTACGGTGAATGGATTGCCCTATCGAGAGATGATCAATGATTTTTTATGGCCGAAATTGGATAGTACTGATCTGGACAACGTTTACATTCAACAATACGGCGTTACGTGCCCCACAAGCAACGAAACCATTGGTCTTTTGCGGGAAAAGTTTCCGAACCGTGTTATCCCTCGAAGAGGTGATTACAATTGGCCACCGAGATCTTGTGATTTAACACCTTGCGACTTCATGAAAGAGTAGGTCTACGCCAATAGCCTAGCGTCAATTCAAACCTCAAATATCTATCGAGGACATAGGCCAGCCACTTTGCGATTTGGTTATGGACAATTTTCATTAAAAAGATATGGTCTTGTAAGCGTGTTCGTGGTGGTCATTTGATTTATGTTATTTTCCACTATTTTAACGGCATATAGCTTCTTCTTCATAATGAAATAAACATCCGATCATTTTCATTGAAAAATGGCATTTTTCTTTTAATATCAAAATCACACCTTTTATTGGAAAATCCCTTATAATCAATAAATGTCAATTATAAAAATCATATATTTATTGAAAAATAAATTTCTTCAAGGGCGCATTTTGAAAGTTTGCCACAGGCGCTAGAATCCTAGTTCCGGCTCTGATTTTTCGTTCCTGTTCTTCTAAGACCGCTACAGGACTCTAGGTACTGAAGGGTAATCATCTCCCATTTAAATAGTGCTATTTAATCCTAAATATCTAATTCAATTTCGGAATAATGATAAAAATCGATATTGACGATAACTGTTTTCTTTTTAGATGACAAAATAAAACGAGCTAATGTTCCAAGTGATTTCATAGGAGTGAATGGAATGTTCTCCAATTTTATGGAAAACAAAGCCAACAAATTTAATTGACCATAGCTAAATCTTCACCTGGTGGTTTAAGAATGAAACATTTTTCAAAATAGTGAATATTTCACATATCTCATTCCATCCCTGCAGTACGGCAACAGCCAAATAGACGATGCAGTCAGTGGCAGCGGGCGGGGTGGGTGTAGTTACTTTCACTGCAGTAGCAGAGTGCTCCAGTTGCGTCATCAAGGACAACCGACTATCACGCCCAGCACTCTAGATACCGCCAAGTGTTTCATCAGCGCGGGACTTCATTCATTTACCAACTCAGGAGATCGATTATGGTTACATTGTCCTGTTATCGAATCATACACTACTCGAACAATGATTTTGATTGAAGTAAGTTTCTACCATTTCTGTGGACTTCCTTGAATGTTTATTATTCCACGTGACCGATGAATCGTGGACGATTTCAGTGCTCCGATTGTCAGCAGAAAAAATGGGAAAATCATAATTCTTCATTATGTTTTCATGAAAAAAGTCTGTATGTAGCAATAGATAGCTTTTGTGTTGAAAAACCTTTTTTGCTCGCCCGCTGTAGCTAATTTCTATTCCATTTGCCATTAAAATGTTAAAGGTGATTTGTTTTCAACTCGTTATCAAGAAATTTCATACTCTTTCAATGAGAAAACTACGCAACTTTACTATAGGCGTTTTTGGATACTTACTCTGGTTAACACGATCCTTAACCTTCGCGTTCGTTTAGCTATCCCGAACATCCAACCCGTGTCCGAAAAGTACGGTCACTGACGCTCTATCGTAATTCTTCTTCATGTTTTCATGAAAAAAGTCTCTATGTAAGCAATAGACAGCTTTTGTGAAAAATAGTATATTATATTATAAGGATTAAAAGTGCATATTTTTTTTACGAGCAATATTTGCAGTTGCGAGGCGCAGCCGAGCGAATGCAGAATTGCGAGTTAAAATAGGCACTTTTAATCCGAATAATATATACTATTTTTCTCCAACCAAGTCAAAATTACAATAAAATTGGTTTTAGTGAAAAATCGTTCATAATTTGGTTATGAATTTGAACACAGAATCATGACAGTGATTGTCAAGTAGACTTCAAATGCATTTACTTTTAATCCAAGGATTAAAAGTACCGTTTTTAATCCTAGGATTAAAAGTGTTGCTAAGCAACGAGCAAATTTTTGTACGGTAAGGGAATTTATGACTTTTGCACCTGAAAATAGTACAAAAAGTCAATATTTTTGATGGTTGGAGAAAAACACTATTTTGCTCGCCTGCTGTAGCCAATTCCTATTCGATTGGCCATTAAAAAGTGAAAAGTAATGTGTTTTGAACTCGTTGCCATGAAAATTCATACTCTTTCAATAAGAAAAACTTCGCAACTTCACTATAGGCGTTTTCGGATACTTACTCGGGTTAACTCGATCCCTAACCTTCGCGTTCGTTCACCTAACCCGAATAACCAATCCGTGTTCGGAAAGTACGGTGCTATCAACTCGATCACTGACTCAAGTTGAGCTATCGTAACCCTACACGAGAGCAGGGTCGTAGAGTCACCGCATGCGCACTGCTGTTCAGTTTTGTATTTGAAAAAGGCGGGAATAAGTCTTCGACTCTTTTCTTAGTAATTTCATATATAATTATATTCCTGAAAATTATGGAAAGAGAAGAAAATTTGGCTCAGTTCAAAATGTGTGGTTCCATGAGCCGAGAAAATAATGTAAAACAACTTCTTCATAACTTTATATGCAGATTTTTCTGCGTTAATGCTAAAGCCTTCTTTACTTCTTTAATATGGGTATACTCAAAGATAACATTGAACATGCAAGGGCACACCAGAAATTATAAGGAAGATTTTACAGAAGCCAATAAATCCAAGCACACCTAGAGACAATCAGTATATAAACTGAAACTGAAGAAATAAATTATCTACTTCTTTAACATAGATACTCAAAAATTACATTAAACATGGAAGGGCATACCAGAAATTATAAGAAAGATTTCACAAGAGCCAATCAATGCAAGCAAAGCTAGAGACAATTCGAAAATAGACTCTGAGGACTGAGACTGAAATAATTAGTAGGTATAAAATATTTGGTTATGTTATTGATACGTCTGACACTTCAAATCCTAAACCTGATGTGTTCGTAACCCGGGTCCGTGATCCGAGTTGATCCGTCACGTGATCCAAAGGATTGAGTTAGTAACCTTAAGTAAGTTTCCGAAAATGCCTTATCACGATTTCAGCACAGAGAGCGCACTATTTACAGTTTGAGTTTTTATGGAAGAAACCCCTAATACATACTCCAATTTGAAAAATTTAAAATCTTAATAAAGATCGAATACCTATATAATGTACATTTGTACAGGCTGTTTCTAAATGAAAGTTAATAGGTTGAGCATTCATAAATGGTATGAGGAATAGACAAATTTTCAGAAATAGTTGTAAGAATATCAACTAATAATAATATTATCTTCACAATAAATTAAAATAATCTCATCTTCATAGAAAATTTCAACTGAAATTGAAATGTAGTAATAACATCCCTACTTAAAATCATAACTGATGTGTTTCACACGTTCTAATTTTTCTCGTGGGTGGGTTGAAAGTTGTGCATGGACAAAACTGTAGTGATCGACTTTCATTCGGTCACAAATTTCTTCAGGTACCTACCATCGTCTTGAAGTAAATGGGCCATGATAAAGTGCACATACTGAAAACCTCTTTGGGCCAATTTTTCAAAAAAAAATATTTCTTTTCATGCAAACAAAACAAAAATACCACATGACCCACATTACCTATTCAAAAATTCAGAGAGTTGATGAGGGTGGCACTGGAACAAATTCATCTTCTCCTAAGAAACTGAATTTGTTCCATAATTTTGACGAGCACAGTATGCATATAATATGAAACACTTACAGGTCGAAAAAGATTATGAAACAAATATACGAACAACAGCTAAAAAACAAATCATAAAGAAACACTCGAGCTTCATCTGCTGTAGAAGACGTTGACATATTTGTTTGTGAGTTTGTGACAAATTTAGTGAGTCAAATGATCCACAAAATTAAAGATTTTCTGCCCCTGAAAATAATTTCTAATTCTATGGAAATTCTATTCACTTTATGTAACTGCGAATAATTACGAGCAAACAATAGTAATATTTTCACATTTCTATATTCTTTTTAACGCTTCCAATGCATTATCAATAAGAAAAATACTTTATTCATTATTTCTGCTCCATTGAAACCATAGAGATCTCTATGATTGAAACAATAGGATGACCCAGAATCGGTCACTTGAATAAGTAATATATTTCAATATTAAACAACAGTGGTAATATTTCCACATTTCTATATTCTTTTTAACGCTTCCATGCATTATTACGAAGAAAAATACTTTATTCAATTTTTCTGTTTCATTCAAACATTAGGATGACCCAGAATCATTCGCTTGAATAAGTTATATGTTTCAATATAATAAGCAAAGATAAAACAATTTCCTATTCACGAATATTTCAATAAGTTGTCTAGTATATATCGACGGTTATTATTATAGATCGACCTCGTTTCGTCTGTTACCTCTATGACCGCCGGTATGTAAGAAATGAACTACAAATTGGATATTGAGTTAGTTACTAGATGACTGTCAACAATAGAGAAGTTCAATTTTGTAACTAGTCGTGAAAATTTCATTTTGCAATACTAAAGGTGTTGTATTAGTCATGGATATTGGCCAATACCACGAACCAATTAGACCTATATTCAAAGTTCCATTTCAGAGTTCATATAGATATTACATAGGTACGATTTTTTTGCAGAAATGTTATCAACTCCAACAACGTCTAGCTAGGGTTAGAGAAACTTTGCATTATAATGATTGAAATTATACGATCAATTATTAGAACATTTCTGTTTCATTCTGATTTAACGGTACCATAATTACATAAAACACCCTATAACTTTGTGAATATTTATCTCATGAAACACAAACTGCAAGTTCATACAAATTTGAATCAACGCATATACATTTGTATGACTAAACTACCAACTTTCTTTATTCATATTCCTGATGGGGTTGCAACCCCCTCCAGGAGGTTGCTAATAGAAACAAGCCTTTTATCCCAGATCATGTCGCCCTGAAAACACTGAAATACAGAAAAATGGGTCATACAATAATTTCATAAAATCGACTGAGGTTTTCAAATATGAATTCACATTATGGAATATATACAGGGTGGCCAACATATTGATCACAACTTCATTTTTTCAAATGGAACACCCTTAAATATTCACGAACTTCCAGATGGTTCTTAAAATATGAAACTCTGTGGTGCTCAGAATAAGAAAGATAGACCAACATATTTCACATATTCGAATTCAGGGGAAATAGAGCTAGCCAAATATGGAAAAATATACAGGTGCTCCATTTGAAAAAATAAAGTTGCCGTCAATATGTTGGCCACCCTGTATATATTTCAGTTTGAGAAGTCATATTGAAAAACCTCAGTTGATTTCTTGAAACTTTCGTAACAAACTTTTTTTTTGTATCTCCTTTAGTAATAAAGTTAAAAGGAGGGGTCAAATTATAGTGAAAAACCCTGTACAATTTCAAAATGAATGTATAACATTGAATATATTGTTTACCAGTTAGAAAAAGCGTAACATTTATGGGCGACTGTGAAGATTGCTAAACAGCAACACAGATTCCAGGAATGTTAACATAGTTTTCTCCCTTGAAAATTCTACAGAGATAAATCATTAAAAAAATCACGGACACTTTTATTCGCAAATTAATAGTGCTTCGAAATTCATCAAAAAATCACTTGGGTTTTAATAGAAATGATTGAAGGTTTAATTGAATTTGACGCTTATAAATTAAATTTCTGGTGCTCCCAAAAGTAAAAAGATGAGTGATGATAAAATTTTCATTCCAGGGACTAGGGACTCATAAGAACTGGTTGAAGGCAGTGAATACTGAATACTGCTTCAGCAGAATTATTGCCGAATATATCAAAAGAAACTTACGAACATGTATATAAATCATTCATATAGATTCATAGAACACTAACAACTGGAAAGAAGGATTGCATTTATTCTTATTCTATTTGGTTGAATGTTGCTTCTCTGATTTTCTGCTTCGTCATAATTCATAAGAAATTATGTTTATTGTCTATTCTCTTTTAGAATTTAATTTTTTACCGACATATTATTTTCACATTGATTGAACAATTGAAATTTTTCGTTTTTTTCGGTTTATTGATTTCATATTCAGAAATCATCTTAGAGAGATTCAGATTATCATGTTGAATGAAATTATCGAAATAAAAACCTAAATTAATTGTAATAAATTTATTAATCGTCACAATGAGTGATATTCTAAAGTTATTATGAGTTATAATCAATATAAGTGAATGTAAACTCTATTTTCATATAGTATATAACAATTATTGGCTAGTACGTTCAAATAATAAAATAAAACAATTTCGAATTACACGAATAAAATAGATAAATAGCTTTGGTAGATTTGAATTATAAATAAAATTTCAAAGGAATTGTAAAATCATACAAATATTATTATATTCACAAGATTGAAACCATGCGAAGTGAACTCATAATTAAACAAGAGTATTTAGTAGCATAGCATCCACAATAGTAACTACATCGATTTATATATTTCACAGATCTCACAAATATATTTACAAATTATCACTTACATTATACAATGGCTACTGACGTATTTCTTCATATATTTACAAAGTTAAACTTATAATACATTTTCTCAAAGTATTCATACTTTGAATTACTCTAATGTAATGTGGATACTTTAATAATAAGATGTGTACTTTAAATCAAGTGCTTCAAAACTGCTTACAATTAAAGAATGTGTAGGAGAAGATATTCGTAATATAGTGAATTACTTTGAATATAGTTTAGGAACTTGAAAAATCAACTAAGAATAATCGGGTGATATATACAAAGACACTTCATCAACATCAAAGGAATGTTCGATTGGAGTAGAGAATAAGTTCATGGGTTCACCAAAAAACATTTCTCATGGCAAACACTGAATTATTGCAAGTTTTCACAAAATTTTATGTTATCGAGTAATATTTACAACTGTTATTGATGAGATTATGTCGCTAGTTCGATTGGTTGTTCGTTGTTATTCAAAATTTCATCCCTTTCAGTTTTTATTTTCATTTCGTAATCCTCAGCTTTATGATCACTGTAGTCTTCTGGAGGGGTGGCATCAGAATAACTCTCAGAATCTTCCTCATCTTTGCCAACGACGTCGATAATGTTGTGGGAGGGTGGAGAAAACAACCTAGTTTGGTTGAAAGTTTCATTTCCTGAGTACGTAACTTTTCCCATGAAGCTGCGAATCTCATCAAAATAGGCGTCTTCTCTTTCGTTCTCGTTACTGCTACCAGGGGAATCAGCAACAACAACTCCTCCGCTACCATCGTCAGCCTCGTGCTTCTTCAGATGTCGATCAAGGTTTGTTTGCTGGCCAAAACATCTTTCGCACAAAGGACATTTGAAGGGCTTCTCCTTGTTGTGGATATTTCTGACGTGTCTCTGTAAGTTACTGGATATACTGAAAGATCTCTCGCAGTATCTACATTTGTACGGTTGCTCCCCTGTATGAGTTCGCAAATGCCTTGTCAAATTCGCTGATCTTGGAAAAACTTTTCCGCAGAACTTGCAGGCGTATCTATCCTTGATTTTCCCCTGGTTTTGTTGCTGCATTACGTCGTGGAATGGCTTGACACCGCCAAAATTCTGCATGCCAGGCCTGAGCAAATCGAAGTTTCGCTGGGGTTGGAGATTGTTCAGGAAAGGAAACCTGTGTGGTCCAAAAGGTGATGGTAGTAATCTTTCGTTGCTTGGTGGTGATGTGAAATTTGCAAAACTGGGCCTGTACATATCCAGGAGCATTGGGTGAATTGGTCTTGGATAAGCCATTGGAGGTGTTACTTGTAGTTTCTCCATTGATCTTTTTTCTTCGTCCACTGTGATGACATCTATCTTTTCCTCGATTGGTTTAGGTGGAGTAGAAACTTCACTTGCTCTCTCAGAGCGTGGAGAAGGAGACAGGGTTTCCACAAGATCAACTTTACTCTTCTTCCAGGTCATACTGAGATCTAGGGGTTGTTCACCTTCTTCACTAGTAGTTGGACTCGATCTTTTCTGCGTTCTTTCCTCAGATGTTCTTGACAAATCTGTAGGATAATTGTGGGTTTCTGGAGTCCTCGCCCTCATTTCAATCTTCTCCATTTTAACTGGAGCCATGGTTGGTTTTGCAGGCGATGGGGCTAAATGAGCCTCCTCAGCAGTTGGTGGGCTAACTTTGAGATTCACTGAAGGAACTCTAGGTGGTGTCACACGTTCTGCGCACGGTGAAATCCTTTCAGAACTCGACGATCTCATCCTTTTAGGCGAAGGCAGTTCAGGTAACTCCTCCGTCCTCAGCTTAGGTAATTGGTTGAAAAGAAGAGGGTTTATGAAGCTCGAGGGTGGTCCGGAAGGGTGGAAAATCTGGTGATACGAAGGGAAATGTGGTGGAAAGAAAGGCATGTGACAAGTCGGTCTGTAGAGCGAGAAGGGGTTGTTGCTTGCCATCGAGTTCAAGGATAGAGGCGGTGGGGCCCCCAGAGTGGATGCAGGGGTGCTTGAATCACAGAATCGTTTATGTTGGAGAGCGAGGTCACCGTGGAGAATGACTGTCCACACTTGATGCACTTTATTTGCATGCGACAATCAGCGTGCATGCGCTTGTGGCGGCAGAGGTTGGAGAATTGAGTGTAGGCCTGAAAAAAATGTTCGAGATTAGTTACGATCATAACATTTAATGAGTATAATACAAATAGTAGTTAGGTTGTCAAAGTGACCTTCTATATGATGAAACATCTATTGGAAGATTATTTGTGATTTTCTTTCAGTTTTTCTTCTTGTATTTAATGTTTCAACCAGCATTCGCTATCCGTCGCCAGGAAAATACATAGAACTTGCAACTTTCAGGAAAGCAAATTTCGTCACGCTTTGATTTTTGATTGAAATAGTTGTTATTCATTAGATATTTTTAGGCTGGATCTTATAATTGAGGCTTAGATTGTTGTGAGATCAACAGATGGAATTCTTGGTTATTGTCATAAAAGCTGTTTCCTTTATTTTCATTCGTTTAATTTCTTCTTTTGATATTAAGGAAGTTTCACCCGATAATATTCTATAGCCTTCATTAAAAACATATCAAACAAGCTATGAATTATCAGTATCTCGCTATTAAGCCTCATTTTTATGTTTATAAATTGAAACATTCAAAGGACGTTTATGTGTGGTAGGCACACTCACAAGTTACTTCATCTATACAATTTAGGCCAGTTCATTTTTATTATCAGGTTTTACTTTAGTTAGATCAGACCTGATAGTGTCATAAGTCTTGAATGTTATTCTCTCATTGTTTTTATTTTTAATTCTTCTAATATTCTCAAATGAACCTCTTACATATGGTATGACATTGGCTATCGTTTGTGATGGTTCTAAGACGTTTAAGTGATGGAAATATCTCAAATTAACCTTCAATGGTAGGCAGGTGTTAGGAAAACACGTTTTACAAGAAGTGTTATTTTAAATAGCCCGCTATTTCGGTACATGTCACGTTTGTAGCTGTCATTTTTTGACATTCGACAAGTAGAAACTATTCCATTAACAAAAATGGAACGATACACGCCTCAAGAACGCATTGAAATTATTAAAATTCACCATAAAAATGGTGAAAATTTGGCAGAGACGGTTCGTAAAACTCGAACATTTTTGGGTCGTCGTGAAGTTTCCGGGACCGTGTTATCTCCCGAAGAGGTGATCAGAATTGGCCACCGAGATCTTGTGATTTAACACCTTGCGACTTCTTTTTGTACCTATTGTACTATTTTAGCTCTTGCCTTTTATCTTTCAGTTAAGAGTTTCACTTGAGTTATGCGTTCCCTTTATATGTTGGTGTTTTGTTGTCGTTATTTGATTCTATTTTCTTATTCATTAACTACTCATGCATCTATTGCAACATTCTTCATAAGGTTTGTATATGTATATCCAAATGTATTCGAATTTTTATTTATGTTTCAAAACACTGGTTCGCATTTATAAGATCTACCTTCATTTCAGAAGAATTTTGAGCTGAATTATGATCGTCAATATATCATAAAAAAAGTAGGATACATACCTTGAAACAGACTTCGCACTGGAAGGGCTTCACAGAAGAGTGGATGTGCGTGTGTTGCTTCAATCCAGATGACGTGGCGAAAGTTTTCCCGCATTCAGGACAGGCGTGAGATCGGGCGCCTACGTGATGCGTCCTTATATGCCTCTGCAAATTGCTGGGATCGGTAAAAACCTGCAACAAGACGGTACCATCAGTGAAAAAGCGGTCTAGAGACGCGAGCACTCTGTGCACGAACTACGTGGACTATTTGGGAAAAAAAGGTGGTCTGGGCGTTTTTCTTCAAGAGGAGGTTAAGGAAGTCGAAGAGATCGTGAGGATATTCTTGGAGAATTTTTCGCAGAATTCTGTGTAGCTACGTGTGTATTTGTTTATTACGATGGGAAAAGTTCTCATTGAAGACTAATGATTTGTGTTGAAGAAAATTGCAATTGATTTCGACTATTCAAAATGATATCAATACTTTAGGAATTGGATATGTTGATATATAAAAAGTTCACAACAATTTTAGGTTTTGAATTTTTTTTGTATTATTCCATGAAATATTTTGTTTATGAACAAAAGTCCTGAGATCAGGAAACAAAGTGTGTTGAGGAGTTCGCTTTTTTTTTACAGTAATTTGGTGATCTTAATTATTAGAAATTACTCAATTTTTATGTAGACGTTCATTATTTTGACACTGCTGTAACATTAAGTGATTATTTCTGATAATTTCTTGAAATTTTACTGCATTTCCTCACGAGCATTTGCTTTTAATTCCCCTAAGGACACTTGGTGTTTCTGTTGAGAGCTGAACTCTCAACATTTCACCTAAAAATCTTGCGTCCTGTGCTCCTCGAGATATTGGAGGTGTGCCTTGTTGTCCCATCTAGCTGAAATCACGATTGTTGATTACAACTACCGGAATTCTGTAGAACTGTAGCAGACGCTTGCTTTAGGAACACAACAAAGTTATTTTGTGTTTACTACTACAGTGTATCTTCATTGATCTTCGTGAAAATGTGGACCAACAATACATCTTGAGGGCAAAACTGCCCCTAATGTTTCAACTCCAATACTTATGGTTATATGTCCATTCACGTGAAAATATTCCTTGATATTAGAATTTAGATCGTTGAGATGCTCATGTCCACTGCAACTTTAAGGTATATTGTGTCCTCCGTCGAAGCTGTTTCTGCAACTGCAACACAGCTCGCCCTCCAGTTCCGAAGCACCAATGAAATCCTATATCTGAAAGGGCTTCAAGGAGGCTAGATCCGCGTTTCTCCTATAATTATTCTGCCCAAGAAATTTTTTGCGCAAGCTGGCATTGGCGTGGCATTTTGTTAGAGGAGTATGCTCCTCTTCTCCACAGAATCTAAACTAATCAGTTTCTGTTCAGCCAATTTTCATCACATGCTTTATTGGACCACAATATTCTGTTAGAAAGCCTGTAAGGGGGAGTAATTAATTCTTACTGAGATCCAAATATTTTTTAAACATTGCAGTTTTGAAGTTCCGTAGAAACTTTTTCGCAGTATCATTTCCCGGAAGAAATGCTTTGCTTTCTGTTTCTTCCCTCTCGAAAACACTTTCTCATAAATGTATTTGATTATAAATCCGAAGGGTTCTGGGCCTAGAGTGTAAAGGATGACGCCCACTTGGACAAGACGAGACGACGCGTAAGTTGGCCGAGGACCGCGCACTTGGACGAAGCGATGCGTCGAGCAGGCATCGGGAGAAATTCCGATGCCGCCCACCCGCATGAACAAAAGTAGCTGATCCACGCGTCAAACGACTCGCCTCCTCGCTGCTCTTCGCTTCGCACCTCCTAGGTGAGCGTCTACCCATTTGTTTCAATACTAAACACCCCAACGGAAAACGACTCGTTCCTTCAGATCGCTTCGCTTCGTCCAAGTGCGCGTCTAATATGCCTCGCGTCTAACGACTCGACTCTTCGCGTCGCATCTCCTAAGTGAGTGTCTACCCATTTGATTCAGTGCAAACCGTTCCGGCAGAAAACAACTGTTCGTCTCGTCTCGTCCAAGTGAGCGTCAACCTTTAGCCTCTTCATTTCATTTTGATTACTGAGTTACCAGAAATTGAGCTGAAGAGACCTTATTCTAGGCTACTATTTTGAATTTTTTCGTCACTCCCATATTAGCTTCGGGTCACTTGTCGATAAGATGTATAAAATCAGTTTATCTGAGATCTCCGATCAAAATCCCCAGATCAAGCCTCCAGCTCATATAATTCTCAACGGAATCAACAGATAGAAAATAAGTAAGATGACCGATGTTTTCCTCCTGCCAATTTCGCAGCACGACATTATAATTCGCTTTCATCACCTTTGCATAATGATGAAGCGGTGGTTTTAAATCGCTCAAATGAAAGATTAACGGTGTCGTGGAATGCACTCGGAAGTAGTTTGTATCTGAGGCATTTATGATAATCTCAATTTTTCGCACCGTGCGATAATTCAATTAAGTGATTCACTCGATTTCATTCCGCTCAGGGATTGAGTTCCGTCACACTTGAAGGATCAGTCATATGTAATTCATATTATTTTCTTCGTACGCTACATCGACTCCGTGGAGATTCTCGAGTTGACTCGCACAAGGAAATGATACAGAATGTCTTGCAGATTGTATTGCAGATTATATGGGAACAACTATTTTTCATTTCCAGGCGAAAAATTAGAAAATTATTTTCGGCGCCAGACAAACCTTCGTTATTTAATTTTTAACTTTTAGGGATGACACTCATACAGGTTACGTTAAGTTAGGTTCAATCGTTGTGATATAAAACCTTTTTTGTGGAAATATCAGAAATATTTCCTCTATCGCCAAAAACTTCAGTCCGTTCACGAAAGTTTGAGCGCATAGTCGGCGTTTGTTTATTTATCCGAAGTTGGCAGTATTTGCTGTCATAACGTAAAATTAAGTCAACGTTGCTGAATGTACCTGGCCTCAATCTGACAAGAAAATAAACAATATAATCTAAAATTTTAATGTACACAGTGGAATATGCCAAATTTCCATGTCCAACCGACGGCTCAAAATTTCGTGAACGCACTATAGAAACGTTTTCAATTTCAGAATAAGAAATAAACATAGAGATGCCCCTACCCGTGAATATTACTACATTGTAATCAACCAAGCATTAGAGTGAGATGGAAAGCATTTCACCGCCGCACGGGGTGAATTTAGCAATAGGTGTTGGTTTTCATTTCTACAATTCCTGAATATAATACAACATTTTCTTTATTTTGTCTTAGCTATAATTACCGGAAAAGCCTCAAGCAATAATAAATTGCCACTAAATCAGTAAAACAATTCAGTTTATGAACGTACTTTCGAAAAAAAAAATGTGAACACATCGCATCTAGAAACTAAACATAAACATACGATGTTGCCAAACTGACAGATTTGTCTGTAACAGACGTAAGCCGTTAGTATCAGAGTAGAGGAGCGGTAGACCAATTATCCCAATACGAAATAAAAACGGGTTATTGTTCGGGTGCATAAACAGATTCTACTTGGCTGCATAACAAATGCGCGATGGCACCTCCAGGTTTACTTTCACTCTGAGGTTTCAACCTTCTGCCAGATATATTGAAACTTCCATTAATTGCATTTGTAGTTTTTTATAATATGAAAAAATACTGAGGAAACATCATTTAGTAGTGTTCAATGCAACAAAAGTGCAAATCAGCTCATATAAAAACGAGTGTATCAAAAAATTAAATATAGGTTGAGAGGATTTGGCAGGAAGTGAGAATCGTAATGAATATTTGCAGAAGGACGAAGTGATTTCTGATTTTATAACAAAGATGATAGGTTAAAACTTGGTTTTTCACCTCTTCATTCGACATTTATACAACACATTCTGTCTCATTTGAATGGACAATAAATTCCAAAAAAAATAATTCGAAATGAGCATTAACAAGTAGTGAGAATGGAAGAAAACACAAGAACATCAATATGAATGAAAGGGGGCAAAATGAATTAATATGAAGAGATGGAGAAATATGATAATGTATGATTCTTACCTTTGGGCAGTTCTCGCAATGATATTTTCGATGTTCACCATGAACCACAGCTTTATGTTTGATCAGGCAAGGTCTATGGCTGTAGGATTTCGGACAATATTCGCATTTGAATTCGTCTTTTCTGTAGTTGTGTTTGATTATCAGGTGTTCGTCGAGTCTGTAAATAAAGAAAAGCTTTGTATTAAAACCATTATTTGCAAAACAGTGGATTTTCTCGAAAATATTGGAAGTTTTTGGAAAATCAAACTATTTTATCAGATATGGTGGTTCTTCACGCCATCCTAGCCGCAGGTTGGGGAAAAGGAATTTGCTAATTCAGAAATTCAGTTGAACGAAAGACTTATGCAAATAATAAATATCGATACTATAATTTTTCCATAATCTATTGTAACGCTCAAAGTTTATTTTCAGACAGTTCAGCACTCTGTAGGAAATATTGGCAATAGTCAAGTTGTTCTTCAAGTGTACCGGGTGTCCTTACTTCGTTGTCTAGTGAGGGGATCTCAGAAACCAAATCAGCAAAATAAAATTAGTGGCCTCGATTTTTGAGAGAATTCATTCTAAGTGAATCCATTTTCGAGTTATTAGAGAAAATTGGAAAATGGCGTCAAATGAAAAGTTCTCATAACTTCTTTATTACTGAAGTTATAAACATGAAACTTAAACATTATACAGGCACTTTTTTCAGTAGAATCCATTGAAGTGATCAATTTCTCTTTATTACATTTTTTTCTAGCTCTTTGGGTATCTGAGATCCCCTCACTAGACAACGAATTTAGGACACTCCGTGACTAGGTGGATGGGGGTTTCTTCCTCCTCCCCACAGAACCTACACTCGTCAGTGTCCGATAATCCCTTCCTCAACAGGTGCTTCCTGCGGTGACAGTATCCTGTAAGAAAGCCAGTAAGTAGGCGTATTTGAGTCTTATCAAGATCCAGATATCCATTTGGATCTTGCTGTTTCAAAGTTCCGAAGGAATTTAGTGGAATAATTCATCCCTGGGAGATTCCGCCAGAGTTTTTTTCTCTCGGCTTTCTCCTTCTCCAGAAACTTCCTCTTAAATTTACCTATACCACAAAAGGTTTCTGGGCCAATGAGTAACATTCGTGCGCCCTCGTTGGCAAGTGTATTGGCCTCTTCGTTTCCTCTGATTCTCAAAGGGCCGGGAACATAGATTGAAGATACCTTATTTTTCTTGCCTTCCTCATTGAGTTCTTCCCTTAGTCATAGAATCCCTCGCCATTACGAGCCCACGTAAAGCATGTCTTGGACAGGAGATCTAACTCTAAAACTGGAAGGAGTAGTTGCGAAAATAGCTCTGATGGACGTCATAACAGACCTTTAGGTCGCAGTGGAACGCAATCTCCTCAAGAATCTACAATCTACTCATTCTACATGCCGACATTAGAAATTCCATTCGACCCAAATATACCAGATTAATAACTCAACTTCCACCGTGAAACACATCAAAACATATTAAAATCCATCCGTACACATATTCTCCATTACCAAGTTGAGAACCCGCCAGGTGTTATCTTCAATATAATAAAGAACTTCGTGGCGTGAAGTACTTTAGCCATGCATTATTCATTAATTGCAGGATTAGGCGTGAGCGAAGATGATGATCAATCAAAATTTTCCAACCACATCAGTCGAATTCCCATCTCTACGATTACTGGAAAATGACAATATTCGCGTGACTTGGGGCAATAAAAATGTTTTTGCTGTATACGGAAATTACCAAGGGACGTCTTAGAACGAATGTGACGTGAACCACTTTGAAGTTTGGAGTGGGTGAAGGTTCTGGGGTTGAGTAAAGTGCTGATGGTTATCGTATGATATTCTAAAAGGTGATTTAGAAGGGTGAAAGTTGGGAAATTGTGGATGGAAGGTGTTCTTTGTAACGTAAAATGCTAATTTTGTGGGCAATCTTTTACAGGTTCGAGTTTTTCCCATTGATTTTCCACATTCCAGCATTTTGATAAAGGGTATCTGATTTTCTCAACTCCTAATAGCTGAAGAGCTTCTGACGAGGTCCATCAAAGACTAAGAATTACCAGAATATTTATGAATGTATGTACATCCAATCGAGATGCATAGAATTATACCCTACAGGCTGTATTTTAAGGCAGTGGATGTTATTATGATTATGAACCAAGAATTAATGAAACATTAAGTTTGCATATTTAGAACAAATGAAGCATTTCAATTGAAAAAAGTTGTAATGATTTTTCTCGTGAGCAAGCCAGATATTTGAATTTTAGTTCACTGGATTTTTTGGATTTTTTATTGTTAAGAGGGTTACATTCTACTGCAACCTTAAGTTCCATTGTGCTTCTAACAGAGCTGTTTTCGCAACTGCACTGCAGCTTCAAGAGCTTCAATGAACTATAATAACTGACAGCGTTTCAAGTAGTCTAAATCCATGTTTTTCGTGCCCAAGACATTTTCTGCGCCGACTCGCAATGGCGAGGCATTATGTAACTAAAACTAAGTGAACGGAGCTTTCTCCTCTTCCCTACAGAGTTTGCACTCGTCAGTTTCTGTTCTACCAATTCTCGTCATATGCTTCCCAAAGCAACAATATCCAGTTAGGAAGCCAGTGAGGAGACGTTACTTATTCTTATCATTCTTACTGAAATCAAAATACATTTTGGGCGTCGCATTTATCAAACAATAATTAGAGGTCACTGTTTTGTGAGATATCACCTGCACTAGATCGTAATAAAAATTCTGATGTCCGTATTTTATGAAGAACAGCCATAAAAACCACTTGGCACATATTATGCCGCTGCAATGAAAAGGCTCAAACAAGAGTTACAGGGAGGTGCAACCTTTTGACGCCTAACTGCATAAAAGCAAAAAAGCCTCCAAGCAAAAAAACAAACTCTGCGAAGTAACTCATAATACAAGGTGAAATGTAGCTCTAGTATGGTAATGCACAATGAGGTAGGCAAGAAAAATGAGGTCTTTTTAATCTGGGTTCCTGGCCATTCGGGAATCAAAGGAAAGGCCAATACACTTGCCAAAGAGGGCGCACGAATGTCACTCATTGGCCCAGAACCCTTCTGTGGTATAGGTAAATGTACCTATAAAAAGGAGTTTCTCGAGAAGGAGAAAGCCGAGAGAGAAAAACTCTGGCGGAATCTCCCTGGGATGGATCATTGAAACAGCAAAATCCAAAAGATCGTAATAAGAAAGAATTACACCTCCTCACTGGCTTTCTTACAGGACACTGTCGCCTTAGTAGGCACCTGTCGAGGATAGGATTGTCTGACACTAACGAGTGTAGGTTCTGTGGGGAGGAGGAAGAAAATCCCATTCACGGAATGCTTTGGCATTGCGAGCCTAAGAGAAAATGCCTCAAGCGAGGAACTAGCCTTGTTGAAGCCTTCACAGATATTGGATTTTATCAGATATCTAGAATTGAAAGGCGAGCTGTGAGGGTATGGTCCGAACAGCTCTGTAAGGGGGCACAATAGACCTTGAGGTCGTGGTGGAATGTAACTCCGTCTTAAACTAAACTTAACTAAAAATTTGTGAGAAGACCTTATTGGTCACAGCGCAAAAAGGCAGTCACGGTGCCAATTGACCACAATCCATTCTCAAGACCTAATTTACTTAATTTCATCACATGTAACCGTTGTAGTGTTTCATAAATCAATTAAAAACGAGGCACCAAACTTTCCCTCTCACCAAAACGACCAATTTAAATCTCGGCACCAATCAGATCGAAACGCCTGATCGCTCCGTTCCTCACCTGGTTGCTCGAAATATCAGTCCGCCAAAAATGCCAGCTTATATGGATCAGCCAACCCAACTACCAATTAACCTTTCGTTCTTCGTGATATGTTCATCCACCAGGGACTAACCAACGGTTTCGGGTATCTTCAATTATCATCGCTCAATAAATATAGTTAGACTATCGCGAGCTTTCATCTTTCGAAATACTACATGTGTGCTCCTATGCGTGACTTCCAAAGCACTCTGCCCAATTCATTATTAATATTACGATTGGAACTGAATACCTGTTTAATTTGTCCGTTCATGCTGATTGCTGGCTTGATTGGGATCATGGATTCTTATCAAGGTATCTGCAAGTAACTCGAGAAGTGACTGTTGTTTTGGGGCTTTATTTATTGATGTAATTTCGTGTTGATTCAGTTTGGTAATTGACTCATTTTTCGTCTTTAGAATGTGAGTTGTTGCCTCGTTTGTGTCTGTTATGAACTGAATGTTTTTTCATTTATTATCTTCACTTCGAAGTAAATGATCTGAATGAATATTCATTCTCGCGATGAGCTAGTTATATTAAATGAAATTAGTTCTTATAATACGAAATTATCTTCACTCAGATACAAGTTTCACCTGAGCGGTTCTCCCCCTTTTTTTTCGTCAAAATTACGATGTTGATTGTATCTTTATGTCAGACTTTCGTCTTATGTATTTTGTCTACTGTTCCTTAATTTTCTCTTACAACGAACTCCTATGCCATCGACTCAAAGCTGATATAGGAGTGCCGAAAAAACTCAATGAAGGAGGCAAAACAACAAGGTCTCTTTAGGGTGCGTTTCAAGTAACTAAGAAACCAAAGGAATTGAAGAGACTGACAAAGTATCCAAAGAAGGAGCACAAACCCGACTTACTGCCACAGAATCCTTCTGTGCCAAATGCCACAGAAAAGAGTTTTTGGATGAAGAGAAAACTGAAAGGAATGTTCCAAAAATGAAAAATTATGAACAATAGAACAGAAAAGTTATTAGCTCATAAGTCAAACCAGACAGAGGATGAAAATTTAAGAGAAGCACTGATGCAATAATGGTAGGTATTAGCTGAAAATTTGGTATAGGGCTTGAGATTCATGCTAAGTATATAAATACTAAATCTCAGCACGATCGGAATTATACTCTGGGAATTATTCAAAAACTGAAATATTTTAAAAAAATCGATAATTAAAAAAATTAAATTCCATGGTTCTGATGATAGGACCCTCTTGAAATTTTGCATGGACATTAAGTATATCAATATTCATTCAGAAGATATGTTTTATTCGAATCAGATTTCTTGTTACGGTAAAATAAAGATTCTTCCTTCCAAGATTCCAATTGAATTTTCTATGGTTCTGTTGATACTATGGCAACAAAACTTTGCATGAGGCTTATTATGAGCATGTTGCATGTGGCTGCAAAATCTTATTTCGAATTGATTACGTTTTGTCTGAGATGTTCAGGAACAAAAATTTCGAATGGCCATATTTTATGGAACAACCTGTATGATTTGGTTGCTTAATAAACCCAACCGCAGCATTTGGAAACCGAAGTTACCCTGAAAATCTCGAATCTCTAGGACAATCCCTTCGAAAGTTATCGTGCTAACGGCTGGACGGACTGCCCACGGACTGAATATAATTTGATGACGAACTCGTCATCAGGGTGTCGAAACCGATTCTTTCAGACCATTTTTGGTGCAAGATTCGAAAATCACAGACATTCGGGCAAAACGTTTGAGTAGAACGAGCGTTCAAAAAAACGGTATCGATGATGAAGAAATATTTCAATGTAAATGACACCTTATTCTGAAACAAGTCTTACATCGTTGCAATCATAAATGTAGGCGAAATAAAAATTCTGCAAAAGCTAAGGTTTTTACTTCTTGCTCTTGTATCATATCTACGTAAAAAGGACCCCGCACATTTGTATGAGAATTGGCTCCCGGTGGATTTGGCTGAAAATTTTATATGATGTTCTACTAATCCTTCTGATCAAATGTCTCTACAGTCACGAAGCTGAAAAATGCATACTTCTAGGAGTTTTAAGCGATTTTTTATCTATTATGGCTTAGGTTTTACCGTTCACACAGAAATGTTTGAGAATATTTCGTGATTATTGAAAGCAGATTCTGTCAATTCGAAATATTTTCAAACATTTCTGTGTGAACGGTAATACGTAAGCCATAATGGATACAAAAAATCGCTAAAAACTCCTAGAAGTATGCATTTTTCAGCTTCGTGACTGTGGAGACATTTGATCAGAAGGATTAGTAGAACATCATATCAAATTTTCAGCCAAATCCACCGGAGCCAATTCCCGTAATACGTAAGCCATAATGGATACAAAAATCGTTAAAAACTCCTAGAAGTATGCATTTTTCAGCTTCGTGACTGTAGAGACATTTGATCACGAGGATTAGTAAAACATCATATCATATTTTCAGCCAAATCCACCGGGAGCCAATTCCCATACAAAATGTGCGGGGTCCTTTATATTGTTTGCTATTCTTGATAATTCATAAAATTTTTTCGTTATCCAGGAACTGTCATAATATTACCAAAATCCAAAACAACAGATATAAAAAACCAAAAACACTCACCTATCAACATCAGTAAAGGGTTGTTCACAAACACAGCACCTCACTTCAGACTCGTCCTCCTCATCATCCTCACGGTCATCAACAGTCCCACTATGTTGCGAAGCTGCAAAAAAATTCACATTCAATTCTCCCTTAAAACCCAAACCACCAAACCTCAATTACCTCGTCAAAAACCAAACTAAAAAAATCAACGAAAAATAATAAACACAATTACAATCAAACCGCAAAAAACAACGCACCACCACTAGGACAATCCACAGGTTACTCAGTGAAAAGCCCAGGTCGTAATCAAATAAACAAGTCACCACTCCCATATTGTACCCCACCTGCCAACCCCATTGGAGACACATGGGCTAATTTTAGCCCCGTCTTTGTCTCCCTTGCGCTTGGGTCATTGGGGTTGAACGGAGAGATACTCCGGGGGTGAAACGGCAACCACCACCGATGACATGATTTTCACTGACGCGATTCGTGGTTGTCTGGTGGAATAAAAATACAGGGGTGTAAGCGATTGAATCAGATGGGTCAGTTGACCGCATCGTTGTGTGTTAGCAGAGTCTGATCAATAGGCTTTACGACTGTTGAATTGGGCAGTTTTTTTATAGAAATGTCAATATTTCAGAATATAAATTGTTGCAAATGATTTAAATATTATTGAACCGGTTCTTACTTGGTGGAGGCCCATTTTATGTATATCAACTATTTACAGGTTTGGAAATTCACATCTGAAGCATACGATATTCATATCAGACAGAGAATTCTTCCGTCCAGTTGCACAGATGAATAGTCGAGACAATCACGTGCTGTAACACACTGAATTCCGTTGTCTTATTGCAATATTCTGATCTTGTCTCTCTATTATCGTTAGGAGGAGCATAATTCTTTTAGTATGGTAGGCAACAGTAAATAATTGAATCAAGTATTACGGGAGCCTTGACAAATTAAACAATTCTATACGTGTGCTGCAGGTTTCCTACCATACTGCGATAAGAGAAAGACAAACTAGGTTATTGCAATAAGTCAACGGAATTCATTCCGTTACAGCGCGTGATTATCTCGACTATTCATCTGTGCAACTAGACGGAAGAATTCTCTGTCTGATGTATTGTATATGGTATGTTTCAGATGTGTTGTATGTTCTGTACCTAGCATCATCTTTTTCTCTGCTAAATAAAGTCAATAATTATTTTTATATGTCCGCCATCTTGAGGAACTATCTGGTTTCAAAAATGACTATTATTGATATATGATTTGGCTTCTTGTGTTCAAAGTTTTGGGAAGCAGATGCCGACGTCTGAATACCACTTAAGACTGGTAACTCTCAGGAAAACAACTTTTGTCACTTTTCAAAAAAGTTGATCATTTATTACAGCTCTCAGAAACAATAATCGATTAATTTGATCTAATTTTGGTTGAATCAGTTGTCGAACAATTCATATGATTTTTTTCATCTGGCTCTTGTTATTGGTGGCCAGATTATCTTGAGATGAGAGCTGCTTCTCTTAATTTGCTATATTTAAGTTTTTCTCCATATGCTTTACTCCATGATGTCCTATGGTCCACACTCAGACCATATTAAACAAGCTTCGATTTATCAGTATCTTCCTGTTGAGATACTTCTTTATGTTATTTGATTCGGACATATGATGAAGGAGGTTTTTTTTCAATATGAGCTCTTCCGAATGAGTGTGGTAGAGCTTATATTTGGAAAATTAAACTTGCTTTAAATGGTCGTATCGAAGAAAAGAAGAATATAGCTCAACAAGGGGATTCTGATAAATCAGAACTTACTCAACATGCTTCGAGTGTAGACCAAAGGACTTCATGAAGTAAAGCTTTCATATTATCAGAAGAATAAAAAACAAAACAAAGGAGTAGAATAGGAAGAAGCTTTTCTGTTAATTACAAAATCTCGCAGAGTTGAATCAAATTTCAATATTCTGGGAAGTTTTGCTTTCATTCTATTCATATATGAATTCACTTTTTTATTCCAATCTTTAAACTATCTTGAAAATTTGTTTGGAAGTTACTCCATCAAATTCTAAAACCTCTGGAGGAAAACTGTTGAAAGGTTCATTATTTGAAACTAGAAGTGAGGGAGATTTCATGGATGAATTAAATGAAGACCGAAATCTTTCAGAATATTCAAACCTCAATTATATATTTACCGTTATGAATAGGCGTCAAGGCTTTCTTCAAGTTTTGGAATATTCCCAATAACTAAGTTTGAATCCATTCAAAATTTGATTGAGTCTTCACCAACTATCTATTAACCCATAAATCATCTTCTCGAACCCAACAGAAGATCCGCACAATTAGCCAGACCACTCAATTAATAAACCAAAACCTTTTCACACCAATTATAATAACATAATAACAACCATTTCAAAACGCAGTGTTAGCTTAATAAATAATAGAGAAATTCCCACACTTAATTAATAATAACGTTCTTTCCAGCGCAAACGGTCGTCAGTTGGCTGTGCACTATGGTTCATGTGCGCGGATGCGTGGTAGATGGTACATGGTACCTTACCGTCTCGTCTCGCAAGACCAATTCTGAGCAAGCACCTGTTCGGGGTGTCCTATGGTCTTCAGTGCATGAATGAAATTCCAACTGGGAGACTTTTGGTGGGAAGAATGACCATATGGTTGGACGAGAGCTGAAGATAGCGCAGAAGAATGGTAAATGAACGGAACGGTTTGTGCCTTATGGTTTGGGACATCAAAACATCAAAAGCTCATTTGAATTCTATGAGAATTGCGGTTGGCTGTGTGAAAATGGGTGTACAATTATATACCCATGGACCTGAATATTATGTTGGCCTAAAACCAAAGAAATATTCAGTTCAGTCCTATATTTCCAAAGAAAACTTTTTAAACCAGACAGATTCAGGCACTTGGTACTTGAGAGTGTTTCATGGATAAGCAAAATACCTTATGAAGCTGCAAATTATTGCACAAATCAGTAACCGACGTTATCACTTATTCTTATTATAACATATTCAATATGAAGGCTCTACCACATTTACAAAATCATACTCTTATATGCAATTTTTGATTGATTGATTTTCATTCGGATTTTACCTTAGTTAGATGAAGCCGCGATATCATCTTCACTGCTGTTCACATATTGTAATTGTTTCCGATTCTTTCATTCTTGTTATTATGATATTTCATTCATTAATATTTGTGCAGGTTCGATTTGTCTTATGGTAGGTTGAGGTTCTTCACTATTACTGAGATTTTCCTTTTTGAGGGCGCGTTCAACTTGAACGAGTGCTATATCGTTTTGCCCAAATGTCTGTTATTTTCGAACTTTGATCAGAAAATGGTCTCAAACAATCAACTCCCTGATGACGAACCTGTAGTCAAATTCTGTCCGTAGGGCAGTCCGAACGTAAACACGATACTTCCGAAGGGATTGTCCTAAAGATTTGAGATTTTCGGATCAAGCTCGGTTCCCAAATGCCGCGGTTAAGTTCGTTTTCTGAAAATTTTCCGTGCGTACGTTATAAATCCCGACCTTAAACTAAATCATTACGGCGCGGCGGGCAGATAGATCCTTCTGAAACAGTTTTAATCTAACCATTACGCTAGTTTGAAAGTTGTGCGAAAATGTTGTTGTGACATTGCCGACTATAGAAACAAATTTTCTATATAACGAAATTTCTTCATAACGATTTTTTTTTGTTCCACTGTATTTCCATAACCAGGGGCCTATTGCACCAAACACTTCGCAACTTTTCACTTTGCACTTTTCACTTTTCAAATGAATTAAATTGCACGAACGCATTCATAATTGAAAAGTACAATGTGGAAAGTCAAGTGCAAAGTGAAAAAACACTTCGCAGAAAGTAAATGTTGGGAGAAATCTTGTGCAATATAATTAATTTTCACTTTTGAAATTTGTCAGAATGCAAAGTACAAAGTGAAAAGTTGCAAATTATTTTGGTGCAATAGGCCCCAGATATCCGATTCGAGTGAAATTCATTTTGTTATTGAAGATTGATATGCTGAATATTCATGCGAAATTTCGGGAATCATCTGAAACAAGGGATTTAATTTTTCTTCATTATTGATTTTTTACATATTCAATTTTCTGAATAATTTCCAGAATATGATTCGGATCGTGCTGAGATTTTGCATTCATATAGTTTGCATGAATGTCAAGTCCTATACAAGATAAAAGCATGCATAGCTTCACCCATGAAAGAGTGCTCGAAAGCACTTGCTCATGGTTTCCTTCAATTTTTTATGACAAGTTTGAGAGTTTTTCGTGAAAAAAAAAAACGTTAATTTCAGTCGTTTTATTATATCTTATTGTGGACGGCTTGATTGAACTGACTGATGAATAATCCGAGGACTTTTGACTATCCAATATTCAATTTTGACATCTTTTGTTCCACGCGATTTCAACCCTGACAACCACAACAAATCTCAAACCCTGATAACCTCCAGAACCAAACCATCCAAAATAAACCCATCAGATTAGATCCAACTTTCTTATCTTTGTACGACATCGCCAATCCCAAATGGATCGGAATAAGCCTTGTCGTGGTGGAGAGCTTTCAACCCCTCTTTCGGCAGACATGCATATAGGGGGTGACGACTATTCCACTATTTTTTAAGGGTTGGGATATCAGTTTAAAATGTTTGCAAAATGCGCAGCTGGAATTAATCGGATTTATTTTGCGGGGGTATATTTTTATTATGTCAGGACGACTTTTTGTGTTTGACATCGTCACCTATTGTCGCAGAGGGACGGTTTGGATGACATATTTATCCCTTTGTTGTTAATGGTCCTGTATATGTCTATATTACATGTGTAAGAGGCGTATGCGTTAAATTTGGGACGTTTTTATGGCTTTGTAGCTGCGGGAGGAAGGTTGTGTCAGTGAGATATGTGGTAGGGGTGGTGCTGATAGATGCACAAAAGTAATGTCGGAAAATGGGCCCAATAAATCGATCCAACCGGTACATTTGTTCTTGTGGATTCCAACATTTCAATCTACATCTGACAATATTTCAGTAGGTAAATGTTCGAAACATTTTTATAACTGTACAAGAAGTGGTGTGACGTATAACCCCAAACATTTCAGTATATTTTAACTATACTGAAAAGTCAGTTTAGAAATAATCAACCCTCAGAAAATCCTAGCGATATCGGTTTTTTGTTTAGCAGTCATGTTTTCGAGAGATCAGACTGTGTGTCGACTGTGACGAAAGGGTCAGCATTCATTTCATTGGTTGACTGTTTAATTACAGTTAGCAAATATGCCAACTGGCCACTTTGTTGTTAGCTTACAGATGAAGATATCGCATTTTCAATATTTAATTAAAATAAATTACTCGGAAGTTCTATATCTGCATTTAGTTAATGCTACCCTATCACGGAATATTCTCCTAAGCTACTTGATAGATAACATTCTTCGATCGAGAGGTCAAAGCTTCAGAAAAATCAAAATTCATACATCTATTCAGCTATTTCCTACAGTTACAAGAAATGCATTAGTATTTATCATTTTCCAACAAAGAGCTTATCCGTCGCACGAGATGAAATATCACAAAATTATATAGAAGATTGAGCAACACTATTCGACGATTTATTACAGAATAATTACACGTAATAGTCAACCATTGACGGAACATAATTTCAGCCCATTTCCTAGGTAATAAATATGGTTAGCGTGTTTAAACTTTAGTTTCTCGAAAAATTCTTATCCTGTTAATTGTAATGGTTCTAATTAATCACTGCGGTTGCTTGGTTCTATTTGTCGATAAAGCATGCTCTCTATTGATAATTCATTCAGGTGCAACGATATAAAATTAAAACTGCGGAAAAAAATAAAAAAAGGTTTAAATCTACTTATTTACAATTTTGAACAATGGTCTTCCACCAGGAACAGTTTTGTCTCCGAGCTCTTTTTTGAGAGTTCGTTTTACTTAAACTAGTGCCAAATGCCTGCAGTTTTCGAATTTCGAGCTAAAACGATAGGGTTCGACTACCTGATGCCGAATTCGTGGTCAAATTCAATTCTGTTCGTTTTCGAAGGGATTGACTTAAAGACTTGAGCTTCTCAGGGTGAGTTCGGTTTCCAAATGCAGCGGTTGAGTTCGTTAACTAGCCCAGTCGTACAGATTATTCCATAAAATATGACTATTCAAAATTTTTGTTCCTCGAACTCTCAGACAAAACAGAACCAATCGAAATGAAACTTTGCCACAACATACAAGATGCTCATAATGAGCCTCATGCAAAATTTTGTGGCCATAGTGTTAACAGAATCATGGAAAATTCAATTGGAATATTGAAAAGAACAATCGTTATATTTCCTTATCTAAGATATCTGATTCGAGTTAAATACATTATGTGGATGAAGATTAATATAGATACTGGATATTCATCATTAAATTTCAAGGGGATAGCATAATCTCGAACATAGAATTTGATTTTTTTAATTATTGATCTTAACAGATTTCAATTTTTGAGTAATTTCTTCAATATAATTTCTATCGCGCTGAGATTTTGCATTCTTACACTTAGCATGAATCTGAAGTCTTACATAAAATTTTGAGGTAATAGCATTATTTCTCCACCAATGAACGAGCTCTCGGAAGCATTTGCTCGAGACTTGCCTTAGATTTTCATTCATATTTATGTGATATTTCAGCTACTTCTTCAGAGAAATTCATCTATGAATGGATATGGAAGGCTTATGATTCTTCTCATTAAGATTTCATTATTATCGAGAAAACTTACTTCAGCCACAACTTTGGAAATTTTGGAATATTATGTTGAGTGGCTTTTTTGTCTAGATTTCAACCAAACAGAAGAGCTGGATAATTTTTTTTTTTGAGGAGCTGTTTCTCTTCTAAATTTAGATATATGGCCAATTTAAGATTCATAATCTAAGCACCAATTATTCCAGCATTTGTATTGTTATGGTCACTCTTGTTGTCTTATAAGTGTGCGAAATTCCATAAATTCCGTATTTAATCAGATTTTAAGTTGAAAGCTTTGAAACTTTCGAATTATATTTCAATCGAAACAAGTGTCCACCAAGTAACGTCAGAATCACCATTCTTTTGAAGTGGCCAATGAAAAAAGTTCAAATTTACAACCCCTCAAACCTTTATTCTGCTCTTTTGTTTCTCATCAAGTGGAAGCATAACGGACGGAATGCAAAAAGCTTCAGATCTCTCTTCCACCCCTCGCGACGTTCATCTGTTTCCTGTGGTATTAAACGATAAAAAGTAGTCTCCGATCGAGATAGCCGTGATAGCTGGTGCCATATGGCGTTCTTTTGTTTTAGTCCAAATTGTCCCCTTCAAACTGAGCGACGGTTTACCGAAGTCGATGATGAATATTCAAAAATTAGGGGTTGTTCATTCGCTTGACACGGAGACAGATGTTTAAATGGGGTTAATATTTATTTCACCTGACTTTTGACGCAACGTACAGATTTTTTCGAACTGATTGTTAAGGCCTAATTCCTGTTTAATTATGGGATACTACCGAAGTTGCTGTCAATCAAGGATTGGGCGGAGATTTATTTTTATGTTTTAACAGCGCTTGATGAAAATCAATATGAGAGTGAATTCAAACTGAGGGACAGACCCAACTATCGAAAGGGTTATGCATTACATTTTTTCAACAGTAAAAACACAAGAGCTTTTTTTTATTGGGATAAATTTCTCTTTGCAACGAAACAGTTTTGCTAATCACTAATTTTACAAGAAAAACTGAGATCTGATGTCAGTTTTTCGAGCAAATTTAGTGATTGGCAAAACTTTGAGTTGAAGAGAAATTTATCTGGTAAAAGAAATGCTCGAGTGTTTTTTGGCAAGATAAATTTACGACAGAATATATGGATGAACAACAACAATAATTAAAACGATTCATCTTTTGGGTTCTTATATCAACAAAGTTAAATAATTACCACACCGATTCAAAATGAAAGCACTATATGTTCAAAATTCAAAAATTTGACAGACTAATTGACATATTGAGGAAGAGAAGTTTTTATCCGATAAAAAAGGGTGCACCTTTTTTATCGATGTCAAAGTGACAATAACATTTCCAGGTCTATGATATTTAATATTGAAGTTAATTTATCAGTTTGTAAAATTTCGAGTCTAAGGTATACCACAGTTTCTCACTGTTTTGTTTTTTGGAAGCATCTTGTAGAGATCGAAAATATTTCAAGTGAATTTTAACAGAGTAAGCTACCTATAAACCAACAAAATTTCTAGAAATCTTTTTCTCCATCGAAAACACTTCAATGTACTTAAAGGATCTTTAATTTGTCTGGTTAGTTAGACATTTAGGAAATAAGATGTATGACATTAGGAAAATGGTTTCGTACACTCGTTCGAATAGTTGAATTATTCGATGAAAATCAGCGTTCTGTGAAAAAGATTTTTAGGATATTACCCGAATTTGATGGTTTACCTACATAATCATCCATCCGAAAATAATATTGGTAGAATTATTGAAAAAGTTCGAGAGATCGGTTCTGTGGAAGAACGAAAAAGTGAAAAGTACAGTTGTAACGGTCGTTCACAAGAAATATTGATTTGGTTCTTGAAAGTGTTGCGGAAGCTCCTGAGTGGTTCATTAGACGACATTCACAACATGGCGTATTTCACACAAGGATTTAGTTTAGCTGTATAGTAAAAACACAAAAACTAAAACCAAAAATTTCCTAGTGACTACACTTCAGAAAAAGTGATGTCAATTGGGCAACAAAATTATGTGATTTGACTTCGTTATATGTGAAAATCTTGGTCTGTAAGAATAATCCACAATCGATTCCTGAGCTAAGGGATGAAATTATGAGTGTCATTAATGAGAGAAAGAGCCTCAACTATGTAAAATTATCATTGAAAATTTCAACAAAAGAGGGGAAGTCTGTAGAGCTGCAAAAGGAGGTCATTCGTACATAAATGTCGTAACTGATACTTAAATTACCAGTGAAAAGTTTTTGAAAATGAAATGAAAATAAGTGTCTTATTTTGTCCTAAGGAATGTGCAATTCAAAACACCCTAAGTTTCCGTTTTCGTGTTCTTCCTTTCAAAATTTATCGTACTTACAGTCGATTGTAAGGTTTCTGTGAATATCAAGTGCGAATCACTGAAGAAAACGCATCAATTCGCGATTCGCATCAACAGACACCCTCGAGCAACACCTAAAAGCTTCCTCTATACGGCCTTTCTTCTTCTTGTTATGTAACCCTCAGGGGAAGACAAATTACCCAGGACATCAACGACAACGTCTTCGCCTACACGGGCCCAGACACGTGCTTTCTGGCACCCGAACAATTGACTATCACGCATAATGGTCACGTGATGGGGTACGTGCGAGCGCCTTCCAAGGATTACCACGGCCATTGTGAGCGCACAGAACCCTTTCCGATAGAGTTGTCACACAGGGTCACAGACTAGGGAGAGGAGGATGTTATTTATGATTATTTCGTATTTATTATGAGTAACGTCGACACTGATCTGACTCAAATGGTCCAGGACCGTACAGGCAAAAAATCTTTTCGTCCTGTCAATTTCGATTACTTACCCCTTATCAATTTTTGTATTAATTTTTTTAGATGTAATTTCAAGAAAAATGACGTGATCATATGAAACGGAAAGAAAGAAAATGTGTTTCGGTAAAAAAAACTCTTTGATTCGATTTTCAAAGTGGATCTTCTTTTTAGAGTCCAGCTGTTTTTGATATCAACAGACGGTTGAATGATAGGGTTTTCGGTTACTGACACGAAAGTGGCTTTCTTCTATTTATTACGTCTCAATTTTCTTTATTTGATATTATGGAAGCTTCACCCCATAAAATCCTTTCGTCTTCATCCAAAGCTTTTTGCCCAAGCTTTGACTTATCAGTACCTCCAAGTTGAGCTTGTTTTTCATGTTATTTGATTCGAAAATTTAAAGGGCGTCTGTTGATATCAAAAACATCCTGGCTCAAATAATAAGATCCTGCATAAAAAAAAACATAATGAATTTTTGATAGCTGAATAAATCGAAGATAGATCAAAGTCATTTATTGGTTTCTGCGATTTGTCGAATATGACAAACATTTTCAAACGGTGAGGAAACGAGCTTTACTGAGAGTTAAAAGTCGAAAGTTCTTTTGGCGATGACTGCCAAAAGCTGTCCGAAATCTTAATCAGAAGAAGTATGATGAGAAAAGCAAGATCAATCAATCAATTAAAGTTCCATCATCAAGGATTTCACGTCATATCCATTGAATCTTACTGAATATCAACCTCTCTGTTTACTTTTCATTACCAAATCGAAAAGATCTATAGTCCGTTCACGAAAGTTTGAGCCGTCGATTGGCCATGGAAATTTGGCATATTCCACTGTGTATATTAAACTTTTAGGTTATGTTGTTTATTATCTTATCAGATTGATACGCTATGTTGTCAATATTGCATAGAGTTCTCTGATAACTCGCAAGCTCGTCGGACAAGGCCGGGTATATTCGGCAAAGTTGACGCTATTTTACGTTATGACAGCAAATACTGCCAACTTCAGATAAATAAACAAACGCCTACTATGCGCTCAAACTTTCGTGAACGGACTATAGGTAAAAAACCCAGGTAACATTGGAACCAAATTTGGAGATCATCTCCCATGTGTGTAGCCTTAATCTCATTGATCTCATCGGCACAATTGTGCTGATTCGGCCCTGTCCTTTACCGTTTTAACCTCGTC
Source organism: Propylea japonica (assembly GCA_013421045.1). Lineage (NCBI taxonomy): Eukaryota > Metazoa > Arthropoda > Insecta > Coleoptera > Coccinellidae > Propylea > Propylea japonica. The sequence goes on along the minus strand of CM024248.1, from coordinate 1,506,776 downwards.
CCAGACAGATGCGAAAAGTCATGGATTTTTGCCATTATGCGTGCCTGTTTGCGTTATAATATAGATAAACGTGTATATTAGGGTTGTGTCATTATGGTTGGGCGGTAACCCGTTTGATTGATGTTCTTGTTGTTGATCTGAACCGATACTAAATCTCTCCTAATGATTCTCAAAGGCAAACAGCAGAAGCGTGAAATGATGCTGCAACTGCATCATACTGTGTGTGTGTGTCACTTCTGGCAACCCTTAGGTATTACTCAATTTCGATACTTTCCTTCTGTTACTTATAGCGTTTTCCATTGGGTGAACTAGTTTGGCAACAAAGTTGCACTGTCAGAACACTGGTTGTCATCGAATTCTGCTGTAGTTGATTCTCAATGGAACATAAAGATATTTGACAGATTTTCCTTCCATCTGTTCGACTCATTCGTATGTTATTCTATGTTGAGTGTTGAACGCTTAAATAATTTGTTGCTGACAATTAATTCGACGAAATTCATTCATTCTTCCTCTCTCTTCTTGAAGTTCGTGATGCTCGTCTAATTGCATCCATTTCTGTGGCCTTTATCCTCCTCCTCAATTGTTCATTCAACCGCCATGTTTCAGATCCATAAACCAGGGTACTGTTTACCAGTATATCATATCATATTCTCATTTTCTTTGTTTTTCTGCATGCTTTGCATCTCTTTATGATTTCGTCTTTTGTAGCTTCAAAACACTACTCTCTTCTCAACACACAAGTATTGTGTTTTAGATACATTCATCTGGAGACCCCGTTTTCCATACTCTTCTTGAAGCTTTCTCGCCATATAGCCTAGATATTCTTTACCATTTTACTTGGTATTACTTGGTCATCGGCAATTTGAAGAGTGTATATACAAGTATCTCGATCAATTGCTATAACCATACCGCGGCATTTTCTCTTCCACTGTGACAATGCTTAAGCTATAAATATTTTAAAGAGCGTGGAAAAAATGCAGCAACCCTGGCGTAAACCTCCATTGAATGTAAAGTGTAAATGGCTCTAATTCTTTATTCCCGATCCTCACGCATGCTACCATATGATCATATATGTTTTAATGGCTGTAACAGGTGCGTGGTTGATATTAGTCTCCTTAAGTACTTCTCATAGTTTCATGAGAGGAATGCTATCATATGCTTTTTGTTGATCTACAAACTTAAGATGCGTTGCCCTATTTCTTTCTGACCTTTTCTCAATAGTTTGTTTCAGACAGAAGACATTATCGGTACAGGATCTATCAGCGCGAAAGCAACTTTGTTCCTCTTCTTCTTGGTTTTGGTACTCCGCTTCTATCACATCTCTTATTATTCTTCCATACAGCCTACTGGCTATATATGAGCCACTTAATATTACATTTTTGAAACAGGAACTTTCCAGAACGTCATACAAGTGATTTCCCAGATTTCTACAGTTAGTAACCTTTTGCAACCCCTTGGAAAAAGACCAATATGCATCAAATTATAGCATCCTGTTCAGAACGAATCACCCCCTCATAGATTTATAACAATTATTGTGTCAAGTGAAGTCAAAAGCTCTAGGCAGTCGGCAGGCATATGCCGGATATGGTCAACGTCATCCGGTGCACAAAAATCAGAATAATTACGATCGGTGGCGTGCATGATTGTTTGATGAACGGAAAATTTAAGTGTATAATAAGTTGGGGCACGCGAAAAGCGCGGAGTCGTGAGTGTAAGGGAGACTGAGTTGTTTCCGGTATACAATTCGTCTTTCTTCAATTAACGAGATATACAGGATGGCACAATTACTAACATAAGTAAAAAGGGGTTTTCTTATTCCTCAAATGGTGGTGAAAATGATTGAATTATCGATTTGAATTGTCAAAACAAATCAGTTTATTTTTGTATCATTTTTGTTTTGTCAACATTATCAATATTTTATTTGGCTATTTTCATAATTTTTGGTTTTAGTATTCATTGTTAGACAATCATTCGCTAACTGTGGTCATCAAGATTAACACTTAAACCTTGCTTCTATCAGCAACACTTTTCGTCGCTCTTTGAAATTGTTTGTCATTTTTGACAGTTCCCAAAAACAAGTCATGGATCAATTTCATCTTGTTTTGATTTGATCAAGCATCAAAAAATTCATTTGATCTTTTTAAACCTGGATCTTTTATTAGTGCCAAGATAAAATGGAGTGAAACTTCCATAATATTAAAAAAAACTGAAACGAAAAAATTTTCGGGAAGCTGCTTTCGTGACAATTACCGAAAATTCCATCGGTCAACCGTTAGTTGACCTCAGAACAATCTGGACTCTAATAAATGAGATCCAACTCGAAAAAGATCCAATGTTTTCCAAAAATGACAAACATCTTCAAAAAGAGGCGAAAGTTGCTCTCCTGAAAATTGCAAGTTTTAAGTTCTGATGACGGCTGGCGAATGCTGGCCCAAACGTTGAATACACGTAGCAAAAATTATGTAAATTCCCGAATATTATTTCAATAAATTCATTAACGAACTGATATGAAATAATTCTCATTTTGATAGTGAAAACGGTTAGGAAATAGTCGGGATAGGTATATTATCAGCTATTCAAAAATAAATTAGTAGCTTGTGTTTGTTAAATTGGGAAATCCTCTATGTCAAATCCGAATGAGCAAAAAATAAAAAAATAAGATAGCGAAATTCATGAAAATCAGCTATGTTGAAAAACGTTCTTCTCAGAATTGAGTGAGAACTAAGAGGATAAATCTAATTTTTAGAGAAAATTTCATAGGATCACCTACCTGTTTCACGGTCAGATTTTTCATCAGCTGATGTGGAATCTCCAAACATATCTTGAAGATTTAGAGGTTCCCTTGGACCCAAAATTAGTTCTGTGCCACTTGGGATGTCCATACATGTTTCGTACCATAACTGCAAAAAAAATCAGAAATAATTTCACACAACTAATCGAAGAGAACTTGGTTCGTTGGAAATATCTTATATTCATAGCATATATTTCATTTTTATGAAATGCCATCTGGTTATTCACTCGATTCTCCAATGATGTTCTATATAAATTCAGTTGGAATGAATTCATGGTGTATGTTCTGTTGATGGAAATCGAATAATCAGTTGAATAAAAACAAATTTTCATTATATCTTCCCCGACACTATTCAAATAAATTTCAAAGTTATGAATCTTTCTACAAAATTCATGTCATGTTTTAATCAATTGGACTCAAATTTCTTCGGAAATTTAATTTCAAATAGTTGAACTACTAACACTCAGACATGAAAGAAATTAAGAATATTGATCTTTTTTTCATTTGATTCCCAAAAACGTTCATACATGAAAAGGGGTGATATATACTATACCTCACAACGAAAAAGCTATTTTCTGAATGTCATGAGAAATTAATGAACAACCTTCCTCAAAAAGTCGACAACATTCTGGAGAGAAACTTTTCAAAAGTTCGTATCGAAGAACCTAAAAAACTAGCCTAACTTGGTGAAAATGATAGGACAAAACTTGCTCTGAATGAAGGCCAGAGTACCTATTTGGGGTGAAGCTTTCATAATTTCATAAGAAGAAAAACTGAGATGTAGAAAATTGGAGGAAGCAACTTTTATGTCCATAACCGAAAACCCCAACCGTCTTTTGATATCAAAAACATTTAGGCTCCAATAATGAGTTCCAAAAAATTTATGACAACTGAACGGATCAAAATTACAGTGGAACTTTCCTATAACGAACGTCTGTATAACGAATTTCTCTGTTTAACGAATTTCGTACAGGACATTGCACCTTGAATCCAAATGCCATGTTAAAAACAACCTCTAAAACGGAGTAAATTCTCCCTATAACGAAATATTCAAAGAACATAACTCCTTGAATGATTATTGGTAAAAAGGTATAAGGGCGGGTTTTTTTCCGAAATAAATAATATATAAATAAATAAATCCCGACCTCAAACTAAATCATTATGGCGGGCAGAGAGATTCTTTTGAAACAGTTTTGAATATACCCCTGTCTGTTTGGTTTCAATCTAACCATTACGCTAGTGTGAAGGTTGTGCTAAAATGTCTAAAAGGAAGTGCTTAAGTTTAAATAATAATCTTAAATGTATCAGTGAAGTCGACCGCGACATTGCTATAGAAACAAATTTTATGTATAACGAAATTTCTTTATAACGATGTTATTTTCGCGGATTTAGTGCTTTCATTATAGGGAAGTTCCACTATAGATTGGTTGTTTTCTGAGAAGTATTGGAATGGACAAAAATTTTTAAAAGAGTGGCGACACTTGCTTTTCTGATGGTAAAGAGTCTAAAGTGTTCTCCTTACGACGGCTGGCGAATGCTGAAGAAGTGAAAATGATGAAAATAGCCCAACTTAACCGTTGCTAAATATTTCGAACAAAATTCATAATAATCATCATTGAAAGGTGCGATCAATAGGACTACACCTATCCTACAAGGGCATATATGTGAAACAAAGGCTATCTCGTTAAATGATCATCAATTATTAATGCCTCGGACGACTATTCCATACGAAAACATTATTTATGAATTCTTTTCGCCTGAGCGTGCCATGTCCAATCAATGAATAATAAAACGATTCACCAACATATTATACTTTTCATAAAAACACTTCACGGATATATCGTGTCATCAAAATCTCATTTCATGTATTCCAGACATACATAAATAATTACGTTGTTAACCTGTGCTCGCGGACATACGTCCATATTTAAGGTTGGGATCCACGATGACATAAGTGTGTTCGTTTTCAGGACTTGAACTGTTGATTTATTAAGATACTAAGATTTAATCGTGAGTTGTCCACAATGGAAATGGACGTGAAAAATTACGGGGATTTAATTCAATGTATTTTTAACCTACAAAAATACTTTTACTGAACTCCTGCATAAGAACTTCAAATTTCGCCACCTCATAGGACTGAAATTGTTCCGGTAATAATTCACAATTTCATTTTTTCATCTCATTCGAAAACTATCCAAAAAAATAACTAGTGTAGGAGGAGACTGCCATTTAATTCATTTTTTATTTCGAATCGAATACTGTAAATTAAATATGGGATTGCCTTTTGAAAATCTCGAAATATTTCAATTTTAAGCTCCACATTTTCGAAGCAAAATCATCGAAAAACCTTAAAATGCATCAGAATACTGAATGTACCACATGAATGCATGGATTCCCTACTATGAGACTGCTGAGTTTCGAGATATTGCATTTCCAAACTGGCAATGCAGATGTCAAGAATTTCAGGAATTTGTGCATAACTTGGCAACAGTGCATAGCAAAGTTTTTTGGTAGGCTATACTGCGAATTTGGTATTGATTCGATACATAAATGAAAATATATGTAGTTCCGTTTGAAATAAGAAAGTTGATATATCTTTGAAATAGACGTGGCAACACTGTCGACTTGAAAATATTTTAGGCGAAGAGTTCCTTAACCCTCAAGGCTCCACCTTCAATTTCAGAACGAAATATTCACTAGTTTTCCTAAAACGTCTAATAGGCCAACTTAAAAGGAAAACCCTGTATGTTCATGAAAACTATTATTGTTTATTCCGCTGAAATTCCTTTATTGCATTCCATTCGAAATCGAGTGAAATTTTTGTTGAATTTTGTTCTATTTTCAATAGATTTCTTCTAGAAAATCCTAATTGAGGTCACTGAAATA
>CM024248.1:1437847-1500999 GCA_013421045.1 Propylea japonica | reverse complement strand
ACGATAATTATCCATAATCACTTTTCCAGCATTAATTTTCACATAATAAAGTCATTTGAGCTTCAGAATTGTCCACACAATTCAAGATAACCATCGATTAAGATCGAACATATTTTTCGAATATTTCCACTAATGCTATGTAGATTTGCATTCGTCATGACTCAATTGCAATTTAAAACAAATTCTAATGATGTGTTAGTGCTGTGTTCTCCAACAAATCATTTGGTTACCATAAATAGAGTTAGGTCCTTATATTTCGGTGTCGACGATTATTTAATTGAAATTCTTCGAGCCACGAATAGAAATAATGCCCTCTTAATTGTAAGTACTTCCTGTACACACGACATTAAATAATATAAAATATGGCAGACGTATTTTGTATTATGGATGTGTCTACCTTAGAAGTATTCATATTCATGCGGAGTATGTTCTTTCGACAGTCTACAATTTTACTGATTCATTTCGTCAAGTAAATTCTGATCATTTGTTGTTACTTTTTATGTTATACCTTTAGAGCGAATCTTTTTGTTGTAGATTAAACTTTTTTCATTTGTCATTTTTCTACATACGACTGAAAATTCATAAATTTTCCTTCGTTTTCAAAACAAATGTTTGTAACAACTCGATTAGACTCACTATTGAAGAATGCGAGGTCAAAGATATCCTGCCGGACTACTTGCTCTTAAACACTCTAACTTTTAAAAGGAAAGACTTTTCTGTTGAAATCATAAGCGTAGTTTGAAAATGTTAATTCTGAAGTTGTTCTTATCGAAAGTGTCGTCTATAAGGCTATAAAAAAGGAGTGAACTGAATAAATATAAGACATAACAGATAACAATTGAGTTTCACCGGAAAACTGCATTCTCTTCGAATTGAGCAATTTTCTAAATAATTCAATAGCAGTATTTCGTTTGTACTTTTTGGGGCATGTATACTCATCATCTCCTAAAATAAATTCTTATTATACTCTACTATCGACTTAGTCAACTTTGAACATATAATGTTACATTTTTTAGTGGAACAAAAAAGCAAATATTTCTTTCTTACGTATAGTATGTGTCGAGGTATTTTTAGAATTAACTATGGAGATATGGTTTCGCAACATTCTAAACTTTCATTGTACACCGCAAATTCTTACGAAATGATATTTAAGAGTCTGTAGACTGTAACAGCAGGAGCATATTGAAACATCATAAACACAGGATTTTAATTTAGTTTGAAAGACACGTGTTTCACGAATTGAATCCCGGAAATCTGTATTCAGCGGAGAGTCTCATTGTATTCTTCACGTTGGGGTATGAATATGTATATTTCTCTGACAGAATGTTAGCAGTCAATTTGAGTATGTTTTTGGACATAGTTTATGTTTAATATCTCGATTTCTGATATTTTTGGTTTAGGAAGAAGTCCGATTTTTGGTTCAGTAATATTGGAGTGAAACTTCCTTCATTTGCTTTCTGCCTACAAGTTACAAGGTATTCTCCTTCCCTAAATGATCCCTCAAATTTTCAAAACTTTCATCAACTTATTTAATTTTTGGATATCAATTCTTAAACTAAAACTTTATCTTCGCTTACACTATACTTGTTGTCTTGCCAAAGTCTCTACTTACTTATTCCTCCATCTTTAAGAATTACTCGAGATGGAAATCACAAATATTTAATGCCATGTAATAAAATAGAAAATCTTACACAGCTGAAATATCGCACCATCACTTTAATCATCTTTTGTTTTAATATAGGTAGTATTACATGTATTCATAAAAACTAACAGTAATCCATGTTTCTCTTTTCACAATAACAATCGTTTTCCATATGTCAGAAGATAAACGTTACAATGAATTGAACGTTGCATAAATTGAAAGCTCCAAAGTGTGCAGTATTCTATCCATAAAAATCATATGATATATATTTCTTACCTAAATATATATCATAATTCTTCAAATTTTGATTATACATTGTCCGCTGACATCAGAATGAAAGCTCATTTCAACCTATACGACATTGATCAGTAATGACCCATTTAAATGCACGATTTCTCGTATTTTGACGAAAAAAATGTTTTTCAATCAATTTATGCACAATTCACTATAAAATTCTGCAGCTTTGAAATTGATGATGGTGATAACTCATCGCAATTCTAGTTTTGACAATATTAGAAAAATAATATTTTCCAGGTCATTATTGTATAGAAAACGAACAGAAATCAAGTCAACGAATAAACTAGTAGCTTAGGCGAAATATACTAAAGCAAATCACTACAATAACATATGGAAATTTTTCCACATGCGCTCTAATTTCTTCATCCAACATCATTAAGAGAGATTGTTACTTAGTGTTAAGTTGTACCTCGCTTTTATTCTCTGAAAAAATTTTTTGCATTTTATGCTATTCAATATATTTCTAAAAAGCATATCCTATTAGACATATACAATTTTATTCAATGATTCTGAGAAAACCGATCGAATCACTATGTACTGTTCTATTGGAGAATATTGGCGAACTATCTAGCTTGTTGAGAAAGAAGTTCAAGTTCAAACATCACAGCCTCCAATCACCCACAATCTGATGTAAAACAAAGAACCAATAGGGTTGATATGGTAAGAACTTGAGAAAAATATCGGTGACCAAGGTTATAAACGACGTTGGCGATACATTTTTCAGTAAAAATGGTTTTACTTGCAAATGATTAGAAAGGTATAGAATAGAAATAACAGTTGATTATTCAACTTTTTTCGTTCAGTAATTGATCAATTTCTTGAAGTTATTATTTCTGCTATTATTATCGATGTACTAAAAGAAAAACTAGTTATTGTTCACGGAGTAGAACCGTTGATTGGTAATTGATGCAAATAATTCAAGACAGTCAAAGTTATTTGTTTAACCACGGGAATTTTTAACCCACACAAAATAAATTCAACAATACATTTAAAAGTTCACACTGAATGTTCGCCGAACAAAAATACACTGTTATATTATTTTACCATGATTCAATTGAGTGTGACATTTATGGAAACCAATTCAACAGAATATTCTGTATCATCAATTTTTCAGTATCATCCAAATTTTTAAAAATTTTTTTTAAATCTTAATCCTCTACTGTAATGAATTTGGCGGGTGGAGTATAACTCGAACAGCACTAAAGTAAATTTCATAAAATATACTCAGTATATTATGATAAAAATTTTCCTATTATCTAAAAATTGAATGGATAACGTTTTTATTTTTCACCATAATTTTCTACGTGTATTCTAGATGTTTTTAGCAAGTATTCGATAGGGCTGTTTAGAATATGTAATTGATTATTGCTAATTTATTTTTGATAATGGCAATAGAAATATTCCATCATGAAAAATTATACTCAAGAAACTAGAAATAATTCTAGCCTGTGGAAAATTTTATGGTAGCATAATGAAACCAAATATCAAAATTGAATGAAGATATCTGAAACAGGTTCAATATTTACATTCATTCTTTCCATAACAATTCTATTGATTTGTGAATATTCCTCAAACACAAATTCTAATAATTGATAAGGAATAAAACTTACATTTAGTAATTAGGTATATCTTATTATAATATTAATGTTATGTTTATGTTTTGATATCATTCTGATAACTTTCAATCTATTCGGACACAAATTCTCTTGGTGCATTTGTTAATTTAGGTCCACATACAAAAGTTGTATGAAAGTTTATTTGTAGAACGAGAATCTAGACATGTGGAGTGTTCGTGACCACATTGAAATCTAAAGTGTCTTTTTTATGAGTATTGGATATACGAGGTATTTGTCTCTGAAATGGAAACTATGCAGAAGGTAATGTAATGTTATTATCAATCATCATGTTTCAAAATTAACGTCTTCATACTTTTGTTGTTAGAACTATAACATTTCTATTAGAATTATTGAAAACGAGAAAAATCTGAATAGGCTGAGTTATCAGTATTTTCTTCATGAGATTGAACATTACGAATCTAGGCCAAGTGTTTACCAATAAAGAGTTCGATGAGTAACCCTCTGGGTGATAAAAAAAAAACTTTTCGCGTTCATTTGTTCTCCAGTTAATCGTGTTGATCTTAGAAGTGATGTGATACTCAAAAGGTAGTGATAGAAGCGCATTATAAACTAGATTTATTGAAACGTAACTCATCAATTCCATGATTTCTAAACTCTTTCTCTCAAAATTCATACATTCACTTTCTTTAAAGTTAATTTTTGAGCATCTTCCTCTCAAAAGGCGTTTTCGGAAACTTACTGAGGGTTACTAACTCGATCCATTGGGTCACGTGACGGATCTACTCGGATCACGAACCCGGGTTCTAAGTTTACGAAAACATCAGGTTTAGGATTTGAAGTGGCTGTCGTATCAAAACATCACCAAATATTTTATGGGTTTATTCTTTCAGTCCCAGTTTATTTTCGGATTGTCTCTAGCTTTGCTTGCATTTATTGCCTTTTGTAAAATATTTCTTGTTATTTCTGGTTTGCTTTCAATCCTTATATTGTTGTTGAGTACCTATGTCAAGGAATTATAGAATTCATTTTTTCAGATCCAGTTTTTTTACTGAGTTTTTCTAGCTTTGCGTGGATTTATTGGCTTCTATAAAATCTTCATTATAATTGCTGAGGTGCCCCCGCATGTTCATTGTTATCTTTGAGTACCTATGTTCAAGAAGTGAAGAAGGCTTCAGCTTTAACGCATAAAGATCTGCATACAAAGTTATGAAGAAGTTGTTTCACATTATTTTCTAGGCCCATGGAACCACACATTTTACATTGAGCAAAATCATCTCTCTTTTCATAGTTTTTAGGAATAGAATATATGAAATTACTAAGAAAAGAGTAGAAGACTTATTCCCACATTTTTCGAATACAAAATTGAACTGAAGTGCGCATGCGGTGACTATACGACCCTGCGCTTGTGAAGGGTTACGATAAATCAACCTGGGTCAGTGATCGAGTTAATAGCACCGTACTTTCCGAACACGGGTTGGATGTTTGGGTTAGGTAAACGAACGCGAGGGTTAGGGATCGAGTAAGTATCCGAAAACTCCTATATACGTCTGATATGCGAAAACTTCTATTTGAATCCATTTTCACTAGTAATCAGCAATAATACTGAATCGAATTCAAATATTTAGACCGAATTGATCCATTCGTAAATTGCAAATAATCAGAACGAGCAAATTGTCAGTTACAAACCGGAATAATTGGGCTCCTCGTTTTTGAAAACTAGTTCATTCATAAATATACGAACTATTTGTAACCACGCTTTATGAGCAGATTTCTACGGTGACGAAGTCAGCCCACCTAATCAAATAACAGTGAAAAAAGCGTAGGAGAATATGGGATTATTTCGAATGGACTAGTATTCTGCAAAACATCTAACTGTTCTTTCTACCTCTTCAAGTCTAGAGATGCCTCGATTTATATTTTCGGTTAGGAAAACAACAATTTCTTGAAAATAGAGATAATTTGTTCCTTTCACTACAATATATTATATTCTTTCGAAATCAAGAGCTAACATAAAACAAATACATAAAACAAAAATGAAAATCCCTAACTGAGGTTAGTGCAAAACGGGGTACCCTACTTTTTTTTTCGTATGATACCAGAGCTCAGGGAAGAACCCCAGTAGAAAAAACCCTGTCTAGCCGTTCCAACAAAAATAACACTTAAAAACTATTCCGATATTGAAGGATTTCTTCTTTATTTTGTACAACCGATAACCCTTTCCAAGATGCCTTCGGAATTCTGAATCTGAAACGAAAATTCGAAGCAGAAAAAAGAAACAGTAAATTAAGTGATTGAAATTTATTAAATTGATTCAAAATTTATAATCCAATTCGAAAACAACTCTGTCACTTGATGAATAGCCCTTAAGCCATCCATCCTGAAATTTAAATATTGGACAATAATTTTTCAGGTGCTCCATATTCACTTCAATGATCAAACTGGAGTAACTCCGGTATGGGCGATCTATAGCCGACCTTGACGGAAAAATTTCAAGATTGCTTTCACCTAAACCCCATCAATGGCTGAATGGAATTCAATCATGATTTTTCTTCGATCTGGTCTACTGAATCATTCTAGAGAGTTTTCGAATCGATACTCAAAAAGTCAAACATTCATGCATTTTAATTATGGCTAGAATATTATTAGTCATTCAGAGGTGTCTATCTGCACTGATGAGAGCCAGTTGCTCGAAACAATCAATCGGTATATCATCCAACACTTTTGTTAACTCAATATATCAGAATTCAAATTGATTCCAAAAGTTATAAATTGACATTTACTAGATGTATCTCCGAAACATTATAGTGCTTCATTGGGACATCTAATTTTCCGATTACAAGTTAAAAATAATTACTTCCGTCCGAGTCAAAATAGGAGGTGGGCTTAAATTTTACGAAATTGATCAATGATGACTGATTTAATTGCTCGATTTTACTATTTTATGGGCAATTGTCATGGGCAACACGAACACAAAGTGTTCAGAAGCAATACGAGTATTGTTACAACTTCTACTCAGAACATAGAAATTTATTTCATGTCTTGTGCAAAATAAAAGTTTAGTTCAGTCAAGATTTATACTTTTACTTTACTTATTCTCATTTGTGCGGTCGACGGAATAATCCCGTTATCAACTCGTTTATTAATCGAGCAACTACTGGTCTTCAACTATCAACGCGCTTACTCCGCTCAACATTAATCGCTGTTATTAATAAATTAGGGCATTGAATGACAATGTTTGCATCCTTACATTTTCCCAACTACTTTATATCAAATGATAAGAATATTGGTTTAATCCTAGATCAATTAGAGGCCCAGAAAATAAATGTACGGCCTATCACCTTGTAAGGCACAATATACCTTGAGGTCGCATTGAACTGTAACACCTTTTAAACTATAACTTCAAACTATCATCCTGTGAAGCTATGATATTTCTCCATGTTAAATTAGCCATATTCACATTAATTTCTCTCGCAATTTCAAACAAGTTCACCTACCCACATGAAGATATCTCGAAGAACAAATAACACACTTAATTTTCGCGATTGTGCAGCACAGACATATCACCCATGGCAATTCGAGATTATGATCTAAAAACCCACATAAAAATAATGAATCATTTCGCAAGAACCAGTCATGCTTGCCGAAGAGATCATGTCACACAGACAAAACAAACAGAAGAAAGTCACACTTAAATGAAAGCATCCGTCGATTGTCACTTTCAACAGCTTAAATCTGTTGAAGATCCAGTTCAATTTATTGGATAATGACTTTATTATCATTCAGGAAGGAAGTACGTATATTCGATTAATAAAAGAATTAACGCTTATTATCTATTGACTACATCCAATCTTAGAAAATCGCTATGAATTATTTTTATAACTAGAATTTTTTGGGCTTTGTCAAAATGATTCGACCATATGGTGCGAATTTTTTAGTACTTAATGGGTGAAGCATAGGAACTTGATGATTTAGAAATTCAATTAAGTGAAAACTTATGCAAATAATCAAGTACATTTCAATATCGATTGAAATATAATCTAGGAGGATCCTGCATTTCTAGAAATTTTTTTTAGGTATTCACTCCCAGTCTCTGAAACAGAAATAATTAAAAAAATTCTATTTAGATGAAATGCTCCTGCGGAAATCCTGCACTAATTTGTCAGGAGCAAATTGGTTTTGAAAAAATTGTTGCCTAACAGTAATTCAAAAAAGGAAATAAGTGAAAAGGATAATGTAACGTTTCGGTGTCTATATCAGACTGCAAACGAAAAAATTAACAATCCCACAAGTTTGTCTGAAGAAGGAGTCTGATATAGACATCGGAACGTTAAATTATCCTTTTCATTTATTTCCTTTTTTAGTTTTACTTTTAGGCAACTTTTTTTGAAACCAATTTGCTACTGACAAATTAGTGCAAGGAGTTACGCAGGAGCATTTCATCTTAATTCAAAATTTTTTAATTATTTCTGTTTCAGAGACTGGGAGTGAAAACCTAAAAAATTTTCTAGAAACAACATTTGAAGTTCATGTGTGGACAATTCTATATATGATATCTGGCAAATGGTGTCTATTCTTGTCAATACACTGAATTATTCGATTTTGGAAATGTCGGACAACTATGTCTATCATTTCGTTGAGTATGATGGTGATAGCTCAATAATGTTGTCCTCCAAATGGGCCAGTGCTCTGGGACGGTGGTTATAAACATGGGATTTTAGATATCCGCATACTAAAATCGCGAAGAATCACGAAAAAAACTCCTGAATCAAGTGGACATTACGGTCAGAAGTTACTGAAACTATTCGTTTATTCTGTTCGAAAAAATAGGGACCTATTACCAACTTGCGATAGTGTACTCCAAACAGTGATGCGTTTTAAAAATAATAATATATAAATATTCTTTCGTCTCTCACATGCAGAAACCAATCAGAACTCATTCCTCAATTCAGAAGATAGTATAAATTATTTTTTGTAATACTGAATCTTGATAAACATTGATATGTAATACGTTCAATTTCGAAAAATTATTCAACATAATTGCTTATTAAATCAAAATTTTCCAAGTGTACTTTGGAACCTTCAACGGACCACACCTACAACCGTACCCCAAATAATAACTGCTGGTCATAAAAATGATACGATTATCGAATAATCTGAAGTTGTTTCAATGGAACACTGAAGGTTTAAACAAAGCTATTTCCGATTTACCCAATACTTCTCGGAGGAAGGACTATTCTTTAACATAGTATTTATTTCATCAATATTTTTTCAAATCTATAAACAATGACATTGAAATTCAAAATTAGTGTTACGTCCAGCCGTCCAAATAAAATCATTAGTATTATATGAAAGCAATGTAATTATATAAGGTTAACTAGATCAAATCCTTAAGTGCAGGAACTGTTGGATCTAGATGTGTTACGCAACAGTTGGAATAACATCGTGTTTCTTCTATGAAATGAGAGCACCAGATATGCAAAGTTATTTTTTTGCTTAATTACATTGCAGAAACGGCATGTCGATATCTTTCACCGTTACCTAATTAACGGCTGATTTTTGAAAACTTTGTTGAAACATTCTTGTGATGTTTTTTTTCATTTCAATGCTAATCCTTCCATTCTGCTATATTTCGTAGAGCAAAACAGTACCGAAATATATACAGATCCCATGGTTTTATTTCAGTATTATACAGGGTCTTTATAAATGATTGTAAAATCGTAGGTTGCTTGTTTTTTCGTTTGCCATGCAAAGTCTACAAATTTATAATTCCAGGCACATTATTCAATTTCTTTGGAATGACCAGTTTAAACTCACGGTATCGTTTGTTCAAATTAAAGTTTACATCAGAATTTGAATATTTATAATAGTCCAACGCCAACTGCGATGTTATAATCATTTATAGGAACCCTGTATGTTGGTACACTTGACTCTCCTGTCACGAATTTCTTTATTATCTGTCAATTCAGTGATACAGAAAGCTTACCTGCCAACCACATTCTTCAATTCAGCCATCTTTTAATAATATTAGTCGAATTGAGTCATTGATTTGAACATTCAGTGAATGAGAAAAAATGATTGTTGGCTTGAAATTTTTTATGATCATTCATTAATATATTATTTGGGCTATTTCCATTATTAAGTTCTTCTGTTCAACATCTTCGTCTCTGAAGAGCAATAAATACCTTTAACTTCTAGAAAACCAACTTTCATCACTCCTTGAAAATTATTGTCATTTTTAACAGTTCTCAGAATGCAATCGATGACTTTGATCTATTTTCGATTTATTCAGTTGTGAGAAGTTCATGATATTTTTTAGGCTGGGTATTATTATTGGAGCCCCGATGTTTTTGATATCTACAACGATTGACTGATAAGGTTTTTGGTTGACATGAAAGCTGATTCTTACATTTTCTACGTCTCAGTTTTTCTTCTTTTGATATCTTGGAAGCTTCACCCTATAAAAACCTGTGGTTTTCACTCGAAGCATGTTCAAGCAGCTTCAACTCATCAGTATCTTGAGCTATTTTTATTTCTTTTGGTTTGGAACATTTTGAGGACTTACTTTAGTTAGATTAATCTCGATAGTGTCTTGATTCAACTAGTAACTTCAACAGATTTTTCATCTTCATAGTGTCTTCGAATGCTTCGGAAAAGTTTCTACTGTCAAATATAGCATATGTTCTTGACTAGAGTGTGCAGATTAAAATAATCCTTCTTCTGTGAAAGAACTCTTCAATTTATTTTCATCAAACAAGTAAGTATATCCCTATTAGCAGTATAAAAATAAACGAACATGTAAGACAAGAGCAGAAAAGCAAAGAAAACTCATCAGTGTAATGTTTTGAGATCCCAAAAGTTCTATTGTTGAATCATGAGTTCCATTCCGTTAGAGGTTAGTTTTCCTGATTCGTATGTTCTTTTTTGGCACAAAAATTTGTCTTTCATTAAGCGTAGACTATTATACGTTACTTCAGAAGCTTCATAACCTTATGCTTTTTCATTCGAAGAAGATATCAACCATATGCTGCTGAGTCAATATGATCATTTGCGTTTTATCTGACTGAGTCTGTAAGACCAAATCGACGTAAACTTTCTCATTCTGAAGACACCGTTTCTGGGTTATTTCGAAAGACAGGCGGTACCCTTGTATCTACATAATTCCAAGGTAAAATGTATAGGTATAGTGATCAGTCCAACAGTCATAATAATATTCCTTAACCCACCGAATAATTATATAATATCATAAATTCGATAAAACATTCATTTCCGATGTTTTTGACCTCCTTAACACATAGCATTTCCATACCCTACGCGACAGAAACCACTGTGGCAATACCATTAAACTAGTTTCCACCGAATGGAAACAAGAAGTTGAACATACCCATAAATAGCAGATGAAATAAACTACCATAAATTACCACAATCACCAATATGCAATAGAGACTTTTGCAACTCTCGGATATATTACCTGCACGCTAAAACGATTATGTTAGAAAAAATCACTATACTTCAACATGAAAGTATTATCTGGTGATGTTATTCTATCATTCGAATTAACTGAGAACAAATACTTACGAACAGACGTTGCATAATGTACCTACTTTAGTTTGATGTCCATTATAACTTTCTCTACAGAACCGTCTCGAATTGAACACGAAAATCCATAAAATTGATCGAAGTTGAATATTTCCTAATGTATGATCTACAAAGAGTGTCGATCTTTATTTTGAAATCAGAACTAATGAATAAATGAATTTTTGTGTTATTGGCTGCAATGTGTACCTATTACATTGTTACGCTATCGACATGATGAATTGATTGATGTTTGCTTGTGGAGTCTTCTTTTGACTAAATGAAACTTCGTTTACTTACCATGTGTTACTGAAAATTCAGAGAGCCTAGTAATGTTATAATCAAAAATGTGAGCATCGAGAAGAATTTCGAGAAGGAAATATGACAAAAGGAATACCAACCAAAACAAAGATAATTCAAGAATTGACTTAACAGTAATTGACGTTTAGAAATAAATGATAAAGGGTTTTCCAATAAGAGGTGTTATTTTGATATTCAAAGAAGAGTGCCATTTTTCAATATAAATGATCGGATGTTTTTTCATTATAAAGAAGAAGCTATGCCGTTAATAGTGGGAAATAACATCAGGAAAATGACCACCACGACCACGATTACAGGACCTTATCCTTTTAATGAAATTTTCACACCAAATCGCAAAGTGGGCTGCCCTATATCCGCGATAGCCTCACGAATTCCATCTTTGAATCAACGCTATTGGCGTAGACCTCCTCTTTCACGTGGCTTAATGGAGAAGTCGAAAGGTGTTAAATCACAAGATCACAAGATTCGCCTTTAGAAAGTACGTGTTTCTTATTTCGAATACTCAGTTATCTAGACTGCTGGGACTTTTGGAGCTATCATCTTATGAATTCGACAATTAGAACTACTACACTACGCAGTACCGGGTTTTTCACTATAATTTGACCCCCCCTTTAACTTTGTTACTGAAGGAGATACAAAAAAAATGTTTCGTATAAAAGTTTCACGTAATCAACTGAGGTTTTTTGATATGAGTCCAGAAACTGAAATATATACAGGGTGACCAACATATTGATGGCAACTTCATTTTTTCAAATGGAACAACCTGTATATTTTTCCATATTTGGTTAGCTCTTTTTCCCTGATTTCGAATATGTAACATATGTTGGTCTATCTTTCTTACTCTGAGCACCACAGAGTTTCAAATTTCAATACCATCTGGCATAGCGTTTTGGAAGTTCGTGAATTTAAGTGGCCAATTTGATTTACTTTAGCAACAATGACAATCAATGAAAGCGGGAGAATAATATTAATGATATAAAATCAACCAATATGACACCCATAATTCGGAACTAATCCCGTCAACGCACAAAGAATAATGATAATATTGTAATGATAAGGAACAAAATTTTGAGGCTTTAATTTCTGACTTGAATCAGAGCCATAATAATGCTATCAAAATAGTCTAAACAACTTGAGACAACTATATGAACTATGTGTATTGAATGAAGGTGGTCATTTTGAGCAATTTCTTAGTTGATGTTATTCTTACCATACTACCATAGTTTATCATTTTTCATAGGTTAAGTAATTGTTAAGTATTCATTCTAAAATAATAATTTTAAGTAGATTGTTTGGATATTTATAATTTCGTAGGTATTTCACATATTTTTTTATTAGGTGTCATCATTTCAAAACTTTGAAACTCTGAAAATTGAAGAGACACATCCGCATACGCATTTATATTCGAGATCAGGAGGAAATAGCCTATCAAAAAAAGTAAGAAAATACAGGACAGGGTGTCCCATTTGAAAAATATAGTTGCATTCAATGTTGTTCACCCTGTATATATTCCCATTGACGTTATTATAACTCCAGAAATGAGCATTTTCATTAAACCACTCTGCCACTTGTAAAATTATTACAGATCTTGGCAGGTGGTTCTTAAAATTTGAAACTCTATGGTTCTCAGAATAAAAGAGATAGACCAACATATGTTACATATTCGGAATCAGGAGAAAAAGAGCTAGCCAAACATGGAAAAATTACAGGATGTTCCAGTTGAAAAATTTAAGTTGCCATCAATATGTTGGCCATCCTGTATATATTTTAGTTTCTGGACTTATATCCAAAACCTCAGTTGATTTCGTGAAACTTTATACGAAACATTTTTTTGTATCTCCTTTAGTAACAAAGTTAAAGGGGGGGTCAAATTATAGTGAAAAACCCGGTACCTAATACATGATTCAACAACGCACTTAAGCTTTCAAAAATCGACAAAAAAATAGATAATGAAAATTATTGAATCACGACTATGTTGTAGCCTTTAGTGTTGACCAAAACCCAGGTCTGTCGATTTTTCGTCGATCTGATATTTTTTTATTTTTTGGCATGAATCGGATAATAATGATGTGGATGACGTGTTTTTCAACATGGCACATACGTATAATGCTGTGATAACTTATTTGAATTACTATTAATTGAAAACTCTCTTGAATTCTGATAACGAAGTTATTGACTTGAAGATAGTATTCTTTCTGGTTTTGAATATTTCAAACATCACTGAGTACATTTTGAACTCTGACCACCCTCTAACAATGAAAACCGTAGCTATTATGAAGAAATTACTTCAGTTTCAACAATTAAACACTGTCTCTTTACGATTTAATTGTATTAACCATTATTACTTCATTATGTCGGAATAAAAGATGTTTCATTTTTCCCGCAGTTCACTCATAGTATAAAAACCAATTGTTTAGTTCTTATTTTCATTTATCGCTAAGATGAGAATTCGTGACTAAGGAAGCTATGTTTAAGAGTTAAGACCCTGGGTATCCGAATACCGAAAGCTTCGCAAGCAATTGTGATTATTATTTGATGTGTTGTCCTATGATTACCTTATATTTCATTAAGCCAACGAGGATGGATTAGTCTTAGCCTGCATACTCTGGTAACTATGTAATTTATATTTATACACAGGGTAATTTGTTCAAGTAACTCGACGACCTACTGGGATTGGCCGGAAGATGGATGCATCTCGATTCAACTCTTGTAACACATAAAAGATTAATATACTTTCGGAGAAGATTATGCTCTACATGGTAGACGAAATTGTGTAGTCAATTATAATATTCTTGTCAGAGTTTACACTACTCATCAATTTATTGCAAAATTAGATGTATAAATTCATTGATACACTCTGGAATAAAACGCACGAAAAACTCTCTTTCCGAAGCAAAAACATATCTAGCTATTTTTGTTTTAATTAATTTACGAACTACCCATTTTCTCTAGAATGTTGAGAAAATCAGTAAAAGTGATATTCTTATATTCTTTTCGTTTTAGCACTGTTTATTTTGCTTCCTATACCTAAAGATCAACTAGTTTTTATTGAGTCATTTCCACTGAAAATCTCAGAACTCTCTCTCCATAAATTTATATTCGAATCAATAAATTTCAGTTTCTACCGATTAACATATTACAACTCCAAAGAAGAGTTTAAATAATTCAGATTGGGAATTAGTTGTACACCATAACTTCCTGAAAAATATTGAAAAACAACTGAATATCTCTACCAAACATACCAACATTTAAAAACTTTCAAGAAAATGCAGATGAACAAGCATTAAGTCATTAACTTTTCACTTGGTAAACAACATTAATAATCAAAAAAACATTTATTAAAATGAGTGTTTACCTCAACACGAAGGTGAAATTTCCGAATAATTTCAATGGTATTGGGAAGTCATTGATAAATATTTGAGTGTTGCGACATAATCAGGTATTCCCTTGCTCCCGTTATGAATAATAAATCAACCAAATTAATACTAATGACAATGAGGAGAATTTTAATTTTGTCATTCATTTCAACTATGACTTTGCTTTATAACATCAGTAATAAATCAGGTTTAATAAATAACTTGTTCACAGTCGATCAGTATTTAAGATTCTATAAAGTTTACCAAGGAAGAAATATAAGATTAAAAGTTTTCTTTCCCTGATGTACTAGTAAGTAGAAAGATATTCCAAGGATCAAGGTTTATAGAAAGTACAGGACATGAAATTTCTACATCAAACTGGGAATGGTCGAAAGTCTTTATAATATGGCTTTGAAAAACTTTGCTCTCATAAAGAGGATTAAATTGAAGAGTTTTATTATAAGATAAGAAAAATGGCTACTATTAGAAATTGTTAGAATACATTAGTAAAGAATCATATCCATTGTAATACCATCCGTAAATGGGTCATCTGAAAAAATTAGAACAATTGAAAATACAGTGGAACTTCTCCATAACGAACGTCTATTTAACGAATTTCTCTGTATAACGAATTTCGTACAAGACATTGCAACTTGGTAAGACGGTATAAGGTGGGTTTTCTCCGAAATTTTCCCGGCCTAACTAAATCATTACGGCGGGCAGAGAGATCCTTCTGAAACAGTTTTAAATACACCCCTGGCTGTTTGGTTTAATCTTACCATTACGCTAGTATGAAAATTTGTGCGGAAAATGTCTAAAAGCAAGTGCCTAAGTTTGAATGATGAAATTAAATTTATCAGTGAAGTCAACAGCGACATTGTTGACTATAGAAACAAATTTTCTGTGTAACGAAATTTCTTTATAACGATTTTTTTTGCGGATTCAGCGCTTTCGTTATAAGTTCCACAGTAATTTCAATGTAAGATTCGCATTCAAGAATATTAGGGTACTATCAGGGCAAATCGAACTAAAACCACCTTCAACGATGATGAAGAAATTCGATAAACAAAAATTACATAAAAGAGTACTTTGAAAATGAGGTACAATCTATAATAGAGATACCACATGCCGTTTAGAAGTTCGAATTGAAGGAAATCACGAATTAGCTCCACGCTTATAATGCAAAGTTCGTCATACATGCTTTGAATGAAGACCAATAGGGTAAAGATTCCATAATATCGAAAAAAGAAACACTGAAACATAGAAATTGAACAAAAAGCTTTCATATCAATCGCTGAAAGATCTGGCTCCAATGGTATGATCGAATGAATTCAATATATCAAAAAATTGAATTTATTAGTGATTAAGTTTCGTTTAACTATCGAAGTCACAAATATCATTATCGAAAGTCTAAAGTGTGTATCCTGGAGACAAAAAGTTTAAACGTAGAAGCGAAAATGATGGGAAAAGTCCATATAACATTTCAATAAACGTTCCATTCACCATCAAGTCCCATTTAGTCATTCATTAAAATTTCCAGAACCTTCCCTACCATTCAACTTCCCATATTTATTAATCCATTGAAGAAACGCCAGCATAATGTTATTTTAATCACATCGGTATAGATTTGTCAACTGCAAGTTTCACGCACAAACGATGCTTTGAAGGTTACGCATGCCGCCGGAGTATGTCTGCAATAATGAAGTAATTAACTTTATTAAGCTAACAAGAGGTCTCCAGGTGCCTATTCGAATTGTTGTGTCAGAGGAGTCACACTGCGAATTCAGAAATAGCGTTATCGGCTTAATTTCGACAATATCGTCTTGGGTATCGTAATCAGCCAAATATAGAATATTTATTTTAGGTATATCTGTCAAATTTCTTTCAAGAAGCAAACGTTTACTTATTATAATATTCGACTGAAGGAAGAATTGAAGCCCTGGTTTATTGAAAATTTTATTCTCTCATTTCTCTATTCTTTCTATCTTTTTTTCTCTATTTCTTACTCTTTCTTTTTATTTCTCTATCTGTCTTTCTTTTTCTCTCTTTTTCTTTCTATCTCTTTCTAACTCTCTCACTTGCTCTCTCTATTTAGCTCTAGTATTTATTGATCCAAACTCCCTACAAACTATATCAAGTGATTTCCAAAAAGTAAATAATGATAGATACTACTACAGGTTCTTTCCAAATGTCTGTAATATCCGCATAAAAACTTGCTGTCATGTCTTACATTCTGTGTATTTATCTATCTACATCATTGTTCAAATTAGAAAGGTGAATACTTTCATGATAAAATATAACTAGAAGTTATCATATGCAAAATATAGGTATTGATGAGGCCTATGTACCTTGATACCAGTACCTAATTTTCAGAAATATTTAGAGTAACTCTATTCATATTGATCTAGAATGGTTTTAACTGCGAATTTTATGTGAATTTTCTTGATAAAAAGATATGCGGATTTCTTGATGTCTTTCTCAAAAATACAGAACTTTTATAATATTGGCAGGTCATCGAATTCAACTGAGATAACTTTTATCATGAATGTTTTCGCAGATTCGACATAATATTATAATATGGCTGATTCAGTACATTTGTACTTTAATTATATAGGTTATCAAGAAAGAAACATGAATGAAGAATCAAATTTATCACAGTTGAAAGCGACCGGTATAATACTTAATGAATTGATGAATGTACAACAATTAGAAAGGCCTGGCAAAACTGATATCAATGATATTCTTATTCGAATTTACTCAGAAAGAAGGCTTCTGTGAAAGACTTTTTTCGAATTTTGTAACTAGAATTCTATATGGTTCTGCGTTTTGAAATATTCAATTAACTTACATTTTTATAATTCGTGAATACTATTTTTATTGAACATTATGTAGACTTTAGCACAATATTTTTCCTTATGGAAAGACGTGCGCCAACTTTAAATACTCACCGGCTTATTCGATATTTTTCAATGAAGTATATAGATTACCTTATTGTATCTGCGATTTATATTACATGACTCTTCATCCTGTATGAAAATCTCGAAAGTTTCTGGACACTTTAGGCTTTTTTAGAGTTCCTGGTTGAGTTGTAGATCAACTGTAATAAATAATTCAAAATTTAATACGTTTTTCAAATTTTCTAATTATGATGCATTCTTATTTTGTACCCTACTTAATGATCAATTACATTTTTTAACATTGATCTTTCTATTCCAGATGGGTGGTTTAAGATGTGGATCATCTTCTGAACCGAGCTTTCTACAAATTAGGATCTTTCGTTGGAAGACATCCTGGTTATTTTATAATTGTTCCAGTTCTTCTCACACTCCTTGGTATAACAGGAGTGCAACAAATGCGTAACCATATAGATCCTGAGTATCTATTCAGTCCAATTAATGGTCCAGGGAAACTGGAGAGGGCTATAGCCGAAGAATATTTTAAAGTGAACTATACTAGTCGGTTCAATGTTGCTAGAATTACTAGAGCAGTTGGGGTGATATAAATAAACTGAAAATTTAATAAAAGCTTTGAGTAGGTGCTTGTTAATTGGTGAAGCAATGAGGGTATTACCTCAAAATTTTGTAGGTATAGGACTCGAGATTGATACTAAATATTGTAGAAATCATTCAGAAAATGAAATATGTGAAAAATCGATAATTACGAAATAATATCAAAAGTTTTCCTTCGCAATTCTATTATTATTGAATTTTTTTTCGTTGTTACAATAGACTTTTCAATGACTGTTTTAACGCAACTTCCTCAAATTTTTTCGTACTGCTTCGAGTTGGTATTATTAAATTTAACATTCAACTGCAAAATTTCAACTCAATTCTGAATTTTGTGGAAAATGAATGGTTCAGAAAAGAATTTAATACGATGTTTTTGATCATGCAATCGTCTTGAAATTTTGCATGAACATTCAGTTCAAGAATCTTTACACAAATAAATTTCACTCGTATCGAATCTTTTCTTGTTGAAAAGATAGGGATTTTTTTCCAATATTCCGTTTGAATTTTTTATGGCTCTGTTAACACTATCGCCCCAAAATTCGTATAAAGCTTCTTCGTGTGACCGCAAATTTCGTTCTATCGGTTTTGTTCTATCTGATATATTAAGAAACCAAACTGTTGAATTGCCATAGTTTAGGAACACCTTGTACGATTTTGCTGGTTAACGAACTTATCTCGGCATTTATTAGGAACCCAACCTAACCCTTCAAATTTTGGAATCTCTAGGACACCTTTCGAGAATTGTAAACAATTACATATATTTGGACGAGAGCTCGAAATGTAAGACCCCTGGCCTGTCAGAATCATTCGTCAGCTTGTTTTATTTGAAGAACATAAAAAAGTACTGAAAGAACAACTTGAAATTTTCAAAATATTCTTGCAATTTCAACAGCAAATACAAAATCATATTCGAAGTTTTGATGAAAATCATTTTCACCTTTTCAAGACTTCTTTCTGCATAAAACGACTTCTTTGGAAAGCCGTTTCGATAGAAGCGTTATGAATTTATTGAAATATTCCTCCTAGAGATAGGAAAAGCAGATATGCAGTTTTGTTATTATTTTCAACTCTTCATCCATAAATTTCATTGTTCAAAGATTTCGTTCAAACCCTTAATACTATTTTTCTGTTGAATCATAAAGCGAATTAATTTTCACTAGAGCTTATCGATTAACGTCTAAGCACTGGATCGAAATAATTCCATAAAATCATGGATACTTCTTTTAAACCACCGGTTCAACAATGAATTTCCTGCAGTGGGCCCGTACGCAGATACTCATCAAGTGGGGGACTTCAACTTTACCAATAAGCAATAATCCTGTAATGTAAAAAAAATACCGAATTAGTACACACAGGTCAAATTTGGAAGACTTTATCAAATCATTTTCACCTTTTCAAGACTTCTTTCTGCATAACACGACTTCTTGAAAAAGCGTTTTTATAGAAAGCGTAATGAATTTATTACAATATCCTAGAGATATGAAAAGCAGATTGTGCAGTTCTGTTATTATGTCCAACTCTTCATCCATAAATTTTCATTGTTCGAAGATTCGTCGAACCTTCAAGTAGGTACTTCATTTTTCTGGGTTACATCATAAAAGCTAATTAATTTCCACTAGATCTTATCGATTAACGTCCAAGCACCGGATCGAAATAATTCCATAAAATCATGGATACTTCTTTGAAATCACCGGTTTCAGCAATGAATTCCTGCAGTAGGCCCGTACGCAGATACTCTCAATGTAGCGGCTTCGACAATTAGCATAAATTGCAGTCTGAATAATTCAACTTCTTATCACAATTTGCTCCATATTACAATCTTTTCAATGAGATATGAAGGGTAACGAGGTAGAACATTACTCGCTTTCGCATCTGACTGGCATATTGCACTATTAGATGGACATATTGAATATGGCCGCTCAATTGATGGATTTGCAAGAGTTAGAATTGATGAGAAATCGGAGGAAAAGCTTGTGGGTCACTGGGACGTCAGATGTGAGATTCCTGCATTCAGATGCGACCATCTGCATAAATTTTATTGAAATTCTTGGTTCATATTTGACCGCGATTATTTTCATTTGTTTCTTCGGAGGGAAAACGACTTTCTTCAACATTATAATTTTTATTCACTGAGTGAGGATGTGCATTCTTGGAAAACTCCTGCAGGTTTTTGTAACATAACGAACAACTTTGTTATATGGAAAGTTTTCTATTTGTGAGCATTCCTTCTACTTAAACGAGTGCTATATCGTTTTGCCTAAATGTCTGTTATTTTGGAACTTTGACCCGAAAATGACCTCATACGAAAGGTTTCGACTGCCTGATGACGGATTCGAGGTAAATACGAATTCGTTTGGCCGTTAGCACGATAACTTTCGAAAGGATTGTCCTTGATACTTGAAATTTTCAGGATGAGTTCCGTTCCCAAATGCCTAGGTTAGGTTAGTTAACCAGCTAAATCGTATAGGTTGTTCTATAAAATATGGCCATTCAAAAGTTCTGTTCGTCAATATTTCAGACAAAACGAAACACAATGGAAATTCAATCGCAATTTTGAAAAAAAGAAACTTAATGAACAAAATATCCGATTCTAGTTGAATTTATTTCACATTGTTGATTGATATACTGAAACGTTCATGAAATTCCATGAAGATCGCATCGTTTGAACCATAGATAATTCAATTGGCATATTGGAAAGAAGAATCTCCATATTTCTATAACAAGATGTTCGATTCGAGTGAAATTCATTCAGCCGACTGTGCTGAATTGCTGAGAACCCCAGGAAGGAAAAAAATCCTCATGTGGATAAATAGTCAGAAATCACTGAAACTGTCGATTCGTTTTGTTCGAAAAAATATGGGCAAATTAAACCAAATCCGACATTTCAGAAATCTATTAACGAATTGCCTTGACAATAATGGACACCATTTTTCACATATCTTCTTTAAAACTGTCTAAACATAAACTTTGAAATTGCAGTTGATTCAATCGATATTTGCATACGTTTTTGTGTTTTTGTTGCATTGAATATCAAAATCAGCAAGTTTTTCTCCACCATTTCTCGTTATACACTCAATGAAAGGAAATCAATGAATTTCATGTATTTCAACCTACAAATGGAGAAATGAAAATTTTTTTTCAAATTGTTTGTGACTAGGTATACAGGGTTGGGATAAAGTTTGGCACCAAATTAATATCTTTAAAACGAAACGGGCGATATTTTTGAAATTTAGCATCTGAGGGTAATGGACCACAATGCATCTGATGAGCATTATTGCATTTATGAGATACTTCCGGTTTAACCGGAAATGACCAAAATTTTTTTATTTAAATGGGACACCCTGTATATTTCTGCAGATTCTGAAAGTGCACCTTGTTTCGGATCTGTCCATATCGGGTTCCATGTAAAAATTCTCTGTTAAAAGAAGAAATTCAGTCTTTTTGTACATTTGAGAAAAAATCCATTCGAATAAATGAATCGTTATTTGTATCAATAGTGAGAAATAAAACGAAATACTTTGTAGTAGATAACTCTTTCTGCTTTTCATGACGTATTTTTTATGAAAATCTATAAAAAGTAGAAAACAGCTTTTACTAGCAAAAAAAACTATTAGAAATAATTAAAAAAATCATTTTAAATGTTCGAAGTGCTTGCCATTCACCTCCTGACAATATACCAGCCTATTAACAAATTCTTGAGTAACTTTTCTCAAGACTTCTCCATGTATTAATGCACATTCATCAAGAATCCGTTGTCTCAATTCCTCTTTTTACAGATAATTTTACATGCAACCTGGTATGAACAGATCCGAAACAAAGTGCTCTTTCAGAATCTCCAGAAAATACAGGGTGTCCCATTTAAATTAAAAAAAAATTGCTCTCATTAATGAGAATATGCTCATCAAATGCATTGTGGTCCATTACACTCAGCTGCCAAATTTCAAAATTATCGTCCGTTCCGTTTTAAATATATTAATTTGGTGCCAAACTTTATCCCAACCCTGTATTAAAACCATAGATTTTACTTAGAGAAGGTGACGACTTAATAATATCACTCGAAATTAATAAAAAACAATAAACACCTTTGTCTATAAAACAATGTCTTGATTATTGAGATCATTAAGACCGAAAGTTCTGTGTGAGAAGTTCACAGGGTATCAGGTTTTTCTATCGTGTCATGCATTCCATTTAAATCAGAAGATAAAACACCTAATTCAACAGATTCACTTCGTAACATACTCCACTTACCTACAATGAAAATATGGAAACAAACTTTCTACAATTAATTATCTGGTTACTTGTAATACGCCGATCTTTATATAACAATGGAATTTTTCTGCTTGATTTGAGCTTCCTTATTGCTTTGCTTAGCTGATAGAGGTTATGTTTGGATGAATTCCTTATCAGTGATATCATATTCTTTCTTGAGCAACTCTTCGTTGTAACATATCTCAAATCTGTTTTATGTATGGGACTTACGTTCACCTTTCACGAATCTGCACCGTCTATTTTGTAGATAATTAGATAGTTATTAGATAATAATGGAAATTCTCGCTATTTGTAGCACTAATCTGCTTTAATCAGAAGCTATATCTTGACCAATGAAACAGCGTCTCACTTCTTCCTTGTGCTGTTATCTTACCATAGTTATTGATCTAATTTCACGCATATAATTCACAATTTCATGGTTATATTTGCCATGTATTTAAATGACTTATTAAACTTATTACCATTGCTTGGTCAACAGGTGAAGTAGGGAAATATCGCAAGACTTGAATATTTTTAATCTACTCAGAAATTTGAGAGGAAGTCACTATTTTTATACGATTTTTGATGTTTTCGTTCTCTAGACGCAGGTTAACAGCAAAGGCTAACTATTTTTTCATATTATTCAAAAAAAGAGAAAAATTTCGAAAATGTAACTTAATTTTTATACATGCACAAGTACCGAGGTTGCCTTTATATTTGATAACTGTAATGCTGCAATCTGTCAAATGAGAGCTTGAGATATTGTGAAGTTTTAAGATTTTCAGTTCTCAGAATGTTTTGGCAAAATAGCGAAATATGTGTTGTTCGCAGTAGGTAACTTAAAAGAAAAATATTTTTGTGGTCAGAAGAACAGAATTAAATTATAAATTTTCTTCTTCGATTATTTTGACTAGAACAACGCAAATTTGCTAGTTTCTTGCAAAGAAATGAGGAAAACCAACTGCCGAAGACGGATCTCTCTTCCCGATGATGCCAGCTCTCACACATCGGTTCAAACAACCGTATTTGCATACGGTTGTTTGAATTGTTTTGAATTCAAACGTCGATTTGATAAGTCATCCACTGTTTAGTGTTTTGGAGATACTTCAATCAGTGGGGCATAAGTGCTTCTTCAATGTTTCAAACGCATGCATATATTTTCATTGGGTAAACATATTTTGAAAAACAATAAAGCAACTTCGATGATTGAATATTTCTTCTTAAAGAGTATTTTCGAGAAATGCAACAATGAAATGTATGTTATCTTTATAATTTCTGAATTCGAGTTCAACAAGTGAGTGATCTGATATTAAAGTAGCCGGTTCTTGCAATATACGTCAAAATAATGAAAGAGATCATGCCCGCCTCATTAACCATGACCATCAGAACAGGAATTCGTTGCAGTTTGTATGACCTTTGTCTATAAAAATAACATAAAACTTGATTTTTGATTTCGAAAATGGCAGGCAAATTTGAAGCGTTTATTCAGTATATTGAAATCACAATTTTTCATCCAAGGTTTCAAGATGTATTCAGATGATAAAACACTGACCTACTTCTAATCAATGATTTGGAACTGACCCTGGAAAATTTTTACCAAATGATATTGAAATTAATAAGTTAAAAATTAATGAATCATTAAATTTTTGTTGGACATTTCCTCTCCACTTCAATCCAATCAAATTTCGGTGCATAATTTTCTTATTTCCTAATATAATATGTAAAGCTATGACCCCTTTTTTAAAAATAATTATTGCAATGTTATTCGAAAGCCTTTGAGGTGTCTATTATGTAGCTTTTGACTTTCTTTGTGGTTTCTTCAATTCTCTTTCCGAAATAAATGCTATGAAAAACTTTTTACTGATACTTTATGATTTTCGATATGAATGAACAGAGGAAAATCAAAAAACAATACACAGGACCTCATTTCGCTTTGTTACTGAATGTTTGTAGATTATATCACTTAATCGTTGTCTTCAGTTTTTACACATAAATATATTAGCCTCTAACTCCAAAACAATCGGTTTTTATGTTGGTACTTTGTTGTTTTCAGGGCGATTTGGAAGAGTCATAGTAACTTCAAAAGATGGAATCAGAAACATGTTGAGAGCAGAATATGGAAGGAACTTAGACTTCTAGATGGACTGATACAAAATATGACTGTTTTATACAACGATGAGTACTTCACCTACAATGACATATGTGCTAGGTGGCAGACAGAATGTTTTCAAAATGATATCTTGAATTTGGACTACATTATTGACGATGTAAGTATTTCAAATATTTCATTAATTAATCTCATAAAATTGGGTAATCGTATAATGTTTATTTTTTTATAAGATTCCTACTTCATACTGGAACATCCTGTATCTGTTATCATTGTATAATTCATACAGGATGTCCCTAAATAGGAAGTACAAACCAAGTGGGAAAAGTTTTTTTTGATGATTCCATGAAAAAATTCTCATGAACAAAGGACCAATAGATTATAAAAGTTATAAGACTTTTTTATAGTATTCACACTTCACAATGTTGAAAGGTAATATCCAAATCCACCGAAAAATCGAACTTGTAATGAAAATATAACCAGTTAGCTGTAGTGAATGAATTATTTTGTTTTAATAGTTATTTTCCCGATCTTTATCAGTCACTCATAAGGATTAGAAAAACTCGTACAAACACTCAAAAAATATATTTCAACAATGAACTTCAATCTCAAAAAATCCTGACTGAGGAACTGAATTATAGAAACTGTTGAAAATCATCCACCAACCCATACAGGTATATATCCGTATTTTGTCCTCAAAATTTGTTCTGTTAACAGTAGATAGATCACAAAAAAGCCAACTTAATACAAGTAGAGAATATTACGGTAGGTTCCCAATAAGAAATGTTGAAGCAGAATACCACTGCAATATTTCTTCCGTGCATCTTTTTCTTCCTACAGCTACGTCAATAAATTTAGTTCTCGTAACAAGGAAGCTGAAACCTTCGCAAGTTTACATAACCACAATACCACAGCTCTTTGAATCTCTGCATCATTCATCAAAACATGACAAATGAGAATAAAATAAGACATTGATAACGCTCTTAACTTGTTATTAATACAGATTCTGCTTGTAAATTATGATCGAAGTAGATATCGATACATAACAAGTGGTGTCCAACTTTGCTACCTATTGAGATAAAATCGATAAAAAAGTATAATTACTCTAACCGTATTGGCTTTGCAATCATATTGGAGAATATTGAAATATAATTGTTGTTGATTGAACTTATCTACAGCAGTAATGTAGTTTGGTTTAATTGAAACGTATTCTCCTTATGTTATCCGATTTCAACCGCAAACATAAGCCATCAATTTTAATTAAATTACTAGGAAGTGATTGTTTATGAACAGTTATTGTATGCGTCCAGTGACATGTTCTGTTTATAGCATCAAACTTCCTTGTCTTAAATTGAAAATTTTTTACTAAATCACAGACCAGGTGCTTGCTACTACAAAACTTGAGCTAGATCGAACTGACAAATTCTGAATTATTCGGAAAAATGCATAGTTCAGAAAAAAATTGAATTCTATAATTCTGATTATGCGATCCTCGTGAAATTCAGCATGAACATTCACTATAAAAATCTTCACTTTCAAACTGAATTTCATTCGAATCGGATATTTCGTTGTGAAGATATAAGGATTTTTCTTTTCAATATTCCGATTGAATTTTCTATGGTTCTGAGAGCACTATGATCACAAAATTTCGTCTGAGGCTTCTTAAGAGCATTTTGCATATGGCCGCATAATTTCATTTCTGTCGGTTTTGTTTTGTCTGAGATATGGAGGAACAAAAATTTTTAACGCTGATATTTTTTGAATACCCTTAACGATTTTACTGATTACCAATTTCAACAGCGGCATTTAAGGACGAACATTATCTTGGAAATTTCAAGTCTCTAGGGCAATCCTTTCGATAGTTATCGTATTCACGGACAGAATTGAATTCAAGCTATAACTATTTGGGAAAAGGCTGCAGTTTGATTCAGTTAATTCATTCGAATCTTCAGGTAAAAACAAATTTAACACGGAAAATATACAAAAAATTATTTGAAAGGAAGACTTGAAATTCTTCAAGTATGCAGATATCTTTAAAAATGGTTTTTGCATACAGGGGAAAATTCAAATTTGAGTTTCTCATTCCAAACATAACCTTGCAGAGAAGCAGTCAAAAAGAGTACAAATTTAAAACTTGAAAATGACAATGATGTATATAACCATTTCGATGCAGAACAACTAGAAATTAGCATGTCCATCTTCAACCAATACGTCCCTGTAATAGGTTCGTGATTACACTTCTCTGCAATTTTAATCCTCAAAATTATACCATTTTTCGTCCCAGAAAGGAAGTTAACATTGTGTAAACTTCCTTGCATAACATCCGAAGAAACAGGCCGTGTAATTGATTTGCATACGGTTATTTACCATGAAAATTTTCCATGATGGACACGTAAGGAAATGTTTGCCATTTCTAATTTTCCCTGTGCCTCCTCGTATTCATCCAGAGTCGATCTATTTTTGTACGAGGGGAAATGGAAAAATTCAGAAAAATTGATAATAGATGAAATGATGCATATTTTTTGGATGAAATAATGTCATTCATGTGTGCTGAAAATTCCTAGGAGTGGAATAGTAAGTCAAATTCGACATGATAATGTCTCAAGCATTTTAATTTACCTGTACAATAACAATTAAGAACTACAAATGTTTTTAAAATTGGCCTATAAAACTGCTTGCACGTATAATTTTTCGGGCTCTTCATTATTTAGTATTAGGTGAACATTAATTGCTTTGATTCCAAGCACAGACTTAATTGCCAGTTATTAAAGTTAGTTCGTTCCTCTGCTTTGCCTGAAATTATACGAACTATCGCGGAATCCTGCCTTAAGTTCATTGAAAATAATTGTGTGTAAGAGCCATAGAAAATAGTATTGCTAAGCGAATCCAAAATGAGTAACTTGAGGAAAATATTCTTTGATACCAACATGAAAAATCGTCTATTGACTTCTTCAACAGCGTTGGACCGTAATATTTGTCCTCGATTAATCTTAATCAATTATTATTATTATATTCGGTTAATTGGAACAATCAATTTCTTTTTGCATCGCGGCCAATGAGGTATTTTATGCATTTACATAATACAGCTATATTTGTTCAGGAATGTGAAATCTTCTTAAAGTTGATTATTTTCCTAGAAGTCTTCGTTCTAATGTCTGCTAGCGTTAGTGTTATGTCACACACTTTTCTATAAGTCTTGTTTGCACCAACACATTTCATAATACAATGTAGTCGGAGCTTTATGAGGCGAATCAACATAACCTGCAGATATCGGGGTCTTCTTTAGTTGCCAATCTTTTATAGGTGGAATCTCATGTTACAGAAAACTGTGGGAACCCCAGGAAGCAGCCTTAACTCCTTTTCTGACAACGAAAGAGCTTTCTCAGCCTTGTTTTTGAGGATGCACTTAGTTCTTTACTTGTTTTTGGCCTGGCATGTTAATCCAGGGTGCATCTTCCTCTTTTCCTAATGATTGACGTCTGTCCTCATCAATATGGATGATGCCCAACATCACTGATCCGGTGAAGGGAGTGCCTGCCACTTTTGTGCGAAAGCTTAGCTTTCTCGTTTCCCTTCAATCGTTAAATTAAGTTGAGGATTTCATAGACAAGGATTTTATAGGCATTCAAACACGACCCTTGATTGGCAATCAATCTGATCTGACAAGGGCGTAGCCAGGAATTAATTTCGGGGGGGGTTTTGACATTTTGGCAATTGACTTTGTAGATGCCGGGAATTGTGAGGGTCGTTTTCTGTAGCAAATGTTTGTTGTTTTCAAGAATTCATAGTGATATGAATAATTTTAACAAAATTTTCGGAGATAAATTGGTTTAAGTGCAAAAAAAGATTATTTTTGCAACAAAAAATAACTCTGAAACATTTCGGGGGGGGTTTGAACCCCAAAACCCCCCCCCTGGCTACGCCCTTGTGATCTGACTATCAGAGACGGTGCAAATTTGGCTCTTTTGGGCTGTCTGGAAAGACAGACTTGAGCACATCTATTCATGGCGAAAATATCAGTTTTGAACGTTGTTATTGCTTTCCCATATAGGCTTTTATTACATTGTTTTTTTGTCCAGAAGACACGGTTTATGTGGAGTTGAGCTAACCGTTTCGCCATTTTTTGGCTAACATCTATGATCACTTCACCCTTGGTTAAGGTCATATCTACAAAATTGGCAAATAACCTCTGCAGTTCACTACCAAATTCTAAGGACTAACACATAGATATTGTAGAAAAATGGTGAAAATCACTATTGAATTTGGTTGTTTCGCAAACATAAGTTTTTGCTCTAGAGCAAGATGATATACTAAGAGTGGTATCAGTTTGTAACGTTCAACAATATCACCTGAACCATTTTATCGATTTTGCTAGAAAATTTATCATTTTTGACCCTATTTAAAACTGGTAAAATGGGAATTAATATTGGTATTTTCCGTCGACCTAAAAATAAAGGTTATTTTAATCAGTACGGAATTGAACATCAATGGCCCATTTTAATGCTCAATTTAAGCCATTTTAATGTGCAATTTCCATGGGCAATCGAACACAAAGCATTCAGAAGCAATAGAGTAATGTCAAAATTCTTCTGAAACATAGAAATTTATATTATTTGAAATGTATGTCTTGTGGAAAATACCAATGTATCTGCAATCGAGAATTTATACACAATTATTTTTTAGGTCGTTGGAAAAATCTTGTGAACAACTCTGTTATTAATCTAGCGACTAATGGTCTCGAACTATTAACACGTGAGCGGAGCGATCCGCTCACGCGTTGAAATATCTTGACCATTAGTCGCTGCTTTCAATAACCTATGTTGATTAAATACCTATTTCTGTCGACCAAAATAAAAGACGATTTTAATGTATACTAAATTGATCATTAATGACCCATTTCAATGCACAGTTTTTGCTATTTTCATGTGCAATTCTCATGGCAACCGTTCACAAAGTATTCACAAGCAATATGAGAAATGTCAAAACTGTACTACATAGATAGATAGAAATTTTAGTATGTCAAATGTTCATATCGAGGTTGTCGAAAAAATCTTGTAATGAACTCGGTTATTAATCTAGCGACTAATGGTCTCGACTATTAACGCGTGAGCTTCACTCACGCATTAAAATATCTTGACCATTAATCGCTGTTTTTAATGACCTAGTTGATAAAATAACTATTGATTTGACATTTATTTTCGACCAATTCATCTGAGCGGAGTATTAACTGTCACTTATTACCTTTATAGACCAAGTGCATTAAAACCAGGCACTCTCGTACTGCAGTAATTCCTTTAATGCTTTTGTTCCGACCTGACTCCTTTCAACTCTAATTAGGATTTATCTGTTACAAGAATCGAGTTATATTTCCATGTTGTCGATCGTATCGGTCCAGATAATAATATAGTGAAGATAATGTTTCTACCGACGAATCCAGATTGGAATTTACAAACGAGCTAGTTAAGAGCCCAGTTATGGAATAATTCGTTGTGTCGAAAAATCAATAGCATGTTCAGTTCCGGTATCAATACATAACAAAATGGCATGAAAGAGAAGAGGGGTTTGTTAACTCATGCATGTGCCAACAAACCACAAGGAAGTAGTACCATTTACATCTTGAAAGGATTAACTGGAAGGAACCAATCTTGATATTGGAACATTTTTGTTGGGCTATAGACAAATGCCAAGAAAATCATGGTTTTGAATGTTGTTGAAAGTTTTGTAGTGCATCAGAATATTCAGGATACTTCTATCAAAAGGGAGAATTGCATACTTTTAAAGTACCTTCTGTTCTCTAGAATATTTCAGTTCTAGGCAGGTACTTGAGACATGGTATACAAGACAACTTTGGCTCTGAATGGATACGTTGTCTATCAAGCATTATGCACACGATTCACCCAAAATCATGTTTTCATTGTTTCCATGGAGACATGTCAACTCTGCTTGTGCTTTGTGTGCTATCTTCCAGCGAAAACAATCGGCGTGATATAAACGAACATGCCCAAAAAAGAAATTCAGGACTCCTTCGAGTGTGTTGAAATGAAACACTTCTTGAGACATCATTCAATTTTTTTGGGCGATCACTTATAAAAACACAGATATTATTTGCCGTCTACAACAGCCCATGGTAAGAACACAAAGAACATTGAAAGTAGTAGGCGTTTGTTTATTTATCTGAAGTTGGCAGTATTTGCAGTCATAACGTAAAATAAAGTCAACGTGCCGAATGTATCCAGCCTCGTCCGACGAGCTTCTTATCAGATAACTCTATGTTATATTGAAAACATTGCCTATCAATCTGACAAGAAAATAAACAACATAACCTAAAATTTTAATATACATAGTAGAATATGCCAAATTGTTATGACCAACCGACGGCTCAAACTTTCGTGAACGGACTTTGGTGACTAAAGAGTGATAGATGCAAAACTATGCCCATATTTCATCCAATCAATTGATATGTCAAGCGTATGATATATTTAATAAGAAGGTTGCTATAAGAAGTGCAAAATTCCATCTGGAGGTCAAGAGTTTACGATGGTCAGTCGATCTGTCCATTCAAATCATGATTCTACTGTGAGGTTAAACATCAAATGGTATTTTCACATATTCTGAATACTCAAAAATGCAATAAAGAAGCCTTCTACTAGAGGCTGTTCTGCCCAACAAACTACTCATACTTAATCTAGTTTTTGGGTTGTTTTGTAGCATTTCAATTCGATCGAATCAGTACTTGTTATATGATATGAAATAATTAAAAAAATATTATTATTATCGTAATATGAGATAACAGTTCAAAGAGTAATTTAGTCCTAAACGTTACAAAGAAAATTCGCAAAATATTCTGTCGTGACTTCCATAAAGTATTTCTTCAAGTTTTCAAAAAAATTAATATAGTAACAAACAGTTATCAAAGTTTTTAGTATTATATTTGTTTAGTTTATCCTGTTTTTTTCATTTCTTGATTTGAATGACTATTCCACAGTAATATAAAATTAGAATAACAAAAAGTTTGCAGAATAGTCTGAAGTCGTATAGAAGTGATTTCAAATTCAAGTAGTTCGACTTATAACTGACATTAAATTCTTATATCAAACAAATTTAAGAAACGCCCTGAGCAGGAGCTTCTGAGCACTAGTTCTTAGGTGAGATCCTCTCGAAATTTTGCATGAACATTCAGTACATCAATCCCCACTCACAAAATATATTCCACTCGAATCGGATATCCTGTTATGGAAATATAAAGATTAGTCTTTTCAATATTACATTCGAATTTTCTATGATTCTGTTACCACTGTGGTCACGAAATTCTGCATGAACATTCAGTATAACGATCTCCATTCACAAAATGATTTTCACTCGAATCGAATATCTTCTTATGGAAATATGAAGTTTCTTCTTTTTTCTTTTCAATATTCCAATTGAATTTTGTATGGTTTTGTTGACACTAGGACCACAAAATTTAGCATGAGGCATATTATAAGCATCTTGTATGTGCCCGCAAAGTTATATATTGAGGAACAAAAATTTTCAATGGCCATATATTATGGAACACCATGTACTATAAGGCTGGTTAACCGAGGCATTTGAGAACCGAACTTACCCTTAAAATCTGAAGTCTTTAGGCAAATTTCTTCGAAAGTTATCTTGCTTACGGAAGGCCGGACGGACAGAATTGAATTTGACCACGAATATGTCATCAGGGAGCCGAACCCTATTGTTTGATACTATTTTCGGCTCAAAATTCGAAAAAATCAGACATTTGGGCAAAACGATATTTCTTTAATTAGAACAAGCGCTCAGAAACGATAGTTAGTCTTCCCACAACGAGAAAAATATTGTAATAAGTCATCAACCAAAATCACATTTATCTATTCGGTTTAAATGACTAGCCTTGACTTGATTCAATATTGAATCTGATTATATCATTTCAGCAATATTCAATTATTTCTCGCACCTAGTTGGAATGAATTCCAATGATCCTAAAACAGCCCTATTGAATTAAAAGAGACAATACAATTCGATTTTCATGAACACAATTCAAATTTTGAGTATAAACTACTTAAAATTCACACAACAATCTCTATCAGTAATTCGAACTCTGTCTACGAACTAAGCAACAAACTACCTAACCGTAATATTGGGTATATGATTTTGAAAGTGAATGTTAAACCAACTTTAAATGTTACTAATTACTTACGATTCAAGTAGACTTGGTGAATTATAATTTGCGATTGGGCAATTAGACCGCATTCTAAATTGAGTAATGAATTTTATGAAATACACTAATGATAAGTAATTGGAAAAACTGTTATAATTAATGTAAGCATGTATTTTTCTGAGAAATGTATGTATAACAATATTATTCATGAATTTGTTATGTTTCCGTTGTTTTATTCAGTTAATACATGGAGTTTAATTTACTACAGTATTGTTGAAAATAATTGATATGAAAATGAGCTGTATGGATCATCAACCACATCTTTTAAGTACCATGGCTTTGAAATACTATGTTACATCATGCTCAAATGATTGATGCGTGAAATTTTTATGGAAGAATTTGTATCCTACCATTATTTGGGATATTTTTGGCACTTCTCATGAAGGGTTTTCCAATAAGAGGTGTTATTTTGAATAGCCTGCTATTTCGATAGATGTCACGTTTGAAGCTGTCATTTTTTGACATTTGACAAGTAAAAACTACGCCATTAATAAAAATGGAACGATACGTGCTTCACGAACGCAATGAAATTATTAAAATTCACTATAAAATGGTGAAAATTTGGCAGAGACGGTTCGTAAAACTCGAACATTTTTGGGTCGTCGTGAAGCACTCTGCCGGACAGCAATAAAGAAATTGGTGGAAAAATTCGAGCTGTTGGGACAAGTAAGAAATAAAACTTGTGCACGTCGCTCAAGAACAGCCTAGAATATCGCTGCTGTAGCCGAAAGTGTTGAAGAAAACCCAGGTTTGTCAATTCCTCGTCTTCATTTGGAATTAGGCATTCCACAAACGTCATTGCACCGTTTTTTGCATAAGGATTTGAATCTTCAAGTTTATGAAGTTCAGTTTATACGAGAACTCAAGCCCGCCATTGACCTTTTGCTGGGAAAGTTTCCGGACCGTGTTATCTCTCGAAGAGGTTATCACAATTGGCCACCGAGATCTTGTGATTTAACAACTTGAGACTTCTTCCTTTGAGGCCACGTTGAAGAGGAGGTCTACGCCAATAGCTCGGCGTCCTATTCAAGACCTCAAAGATGGAATTCGTGATGCTTTCGAGGACATAGGGCAGCCACTTTGCGATTTGGTTAAGGAAAATTTCATTAAAAGGATATTGTCCTGTAAGCGTGGTCGTGGTGGTCATTTGCCTGATGTTATTTTCCACTATTAACGGCATAGCTTCTTCTAGGATACCATCGTATACTCACTTATTTCATATTCCTATCTCGCTTACCTACGAGAGAAAATTTTGTGGGTCATCAGACCAAGAATTGTTTCCAAAACATCCAATTATCTCTGAAGACCTATTCTTGGCGCATCGAAAACGAAAGCTGAGAAGATTAAATTGAAATTGAACAAGCAATTTCCGACAGGAGATTCTAGGCCAAGCAAATGCCGAAAAATGTATGGGAACACCGCGTATATTCTATACGCGTTTAGTGCCAGAAACGCACAGAAACTGACGTTTCAAATAGGTAGAACCAATAATTACGATATGTCGATAAATTTTAATGTGCACGTCTAATCACTTGTAACCCGAGAAAACTGGATTGGTTCCACAGGTGCATTAGTTAGTAATCTAGAGAATGCCTCCGGAGTATGTAAAATATATGCAATAAATAATTATATTTGAATTGGGGACAGTAATATTCGGCCTAGTAGGTGAACCTAAGCATTGAAACGTCAGTTAAATATTTGGAGTATTAAATAGTTATAGTCAAGGTGCCTGTCATTTGGGTTTTATGATCCAATTTTGATTGAAATTTCCTGTTTGAGTTCACCATGCATTTGAGAAAAGCACCGATACATGCTGATGTTTGACTGACTGATGACGAATCCGTGGCCAAATTCAATTCTGTTCGTTGGGCCGTCCTTCCGTAAACACGATAATTTTGCAAGAATTTTTCTAGGGACTTCCCAAATGCCGCTCAAAACTGATTCAAACGAAATTTTGCGGCCAAATGTAAATTACCCGAAGCCTCATGCTCAATTTCTTGCCCATAATATTAACAAAATCATAGAAAATTCAATCGGAATATTGAAGAGAAAAATTCTTCTATTTTCACACCTAAATGTCAGATTTTGTTGAAATTTATTTTGGGGGTCAAAATTCTCAGAGTGAATATTTATGTAGAATTTTAAGAGGATCGCTTGATCAGAATCATATAATTAATTTTTTCTGAATTATCTATTTTTCGAATAATTCAGAAATTGTTCATTCAATTGGGCTGAAATTATGCACTAAAACGTTCAGTTTGAGTTCAAACCAGTAAGCAACAATTTGTGGTAGTTGCGTTAATACAACCATAGAAAAGTTTATCGTAATATTGAAAAAAATTCAAACTCCTATGAAAAAACTTTCGATTGAAATGAAATCTAGTTTGAGGATGTAAATTGGCTAATAAAATGTTCATTCAAATTTTTCAGAAGAATTGTGAAATCAGAATCGTACAATTTTGATATGTTCAATTATCGCTTCCTTCCATATTCTATTTTTTTAGGAATGTTTCGAATAACGATCATGCTGCATTCATGTATTCAGTTCCATGCAAAATTTTGATGTTATCGCCTTATTACTCCTCCAATGAACGAGCACTCAAAAGCACCTGCTCAGTTCTTTTCTTGAATTTTCTTTTACTCAATTTTTTCCAATCGCAGATTTTTCATTTTTTAATCCTTACTGAATTATAATTAACTCAGACTCATACGGAATTTTTAATTGTTGATGAAGAAAACTTTATTGAAATATTTTGTGAGCCATTTCCATCATATTTTCCCTACTATTCAACATTTCGGCCAACCTTTTGCTAGCCTTCGATCGTCGCATTTTTTCATATATTCTCACTTCCTGATACCTATAACTAGACTCATACGGAATTATTAAATTCTAATGGACGATAAAATATTTTTGGCGTATTTCAATAATTTACTTTTATCAACATTTTTCATTTTCCTGGTGAACATTAGCTGAATCGTTGAATAGTATAAGAAAACAACATTTCATCTGATCTGACAAATTCAATATTCATTGTTAATAACAATAATCACAAAATACAGTTAAAAAACATATGTGAATAATTTCGATATTACATGGGGAGTCCTCAAGTCAATATTAATAAGCATTAGAACTGTCAATAAGTCGATTAACAAACATTCAGGGTATATACAAAAATTACATATATGAACCTACAAATTTATCAGTGAAACAAAAGTAAGTATTTAAATCACAAATATTACAGATATCACGTAATTAATAAATGAACCATGAAAATAAGTAGTATAACACAAATATCACATGGACACACTATTCAAAATGACTAGATCAGAATTCTTCCATTGTGTAGTACCTAGCATTTTTTTCATATAAGATTTTCATCTCCTTCCTCAACTTCTGTTTATTCATTTTTTTTAAAGCCTCAGGTATTTTATTTTAAATTTGAATTGTTGAATTGTTCATGAAACCACGAGTGAATCTCTCTGTACCATCTTCCTTAATCTAAGATGTTCTCATTTCCACATACGCGATTAGTTCACGATCATATATGAAGGCGAAGATGATTACTAGACACTCATGCTGACCACTTTCTATGAACTTAGGGTCTGGGGTCAAGCTTTCTTCGAGTGATGCCTGTAATTAGTGTCGGTATCATATCAATTTTTGCGACATGGAAATCAGGAAATGTCACGCTGAACGGTTCTAGATGGGGATAATGAACAGTATTGTGCAATACAACATTTCGAACTGTCTGTTATTCACGGCATGTGTCAGACTTCGTGCAAAAATATACATAAAGTATCGATTGGGTTTCGACTTAATCCATCATTGAGACTTCTTCACCTTCTGGCTAAAGAATTAATTATGGAGAGGTGCTTTACTCGGAAAGACCGCTTATTAAATAATTGCAGGCTATAAGCTTTGATTATTTTACTTGTTTTTTCATTATTTCAATTAACTATTTATTAGTTTGCTGTGTTTTGTAGGCTTAAAGTAAATTTCACTTTCAAATCAGTATGGACGAAATAGATGGATAGATAATTACTGTATATGTAAATTGATCAGTGAAACGCAGAGATATACAGGGCTGTCCCGGAAATTGTGGGAAATCTCTCGGATTCAGATAGAACATAAAAATGAAGACGGCAAGTTCTCATAATTTTATTTCCTAGCGGCCCACCCTACGAAGATACGACCTCCTGAATGACACCACTGGAAATCCATTTTAGTGGAATAAGTTTCAAACTACGCGATATGATTTGATGAATATTTGCTATGATTGATATTAAGGTATTAAGGACCTTTTAAATCACCGCACTCAAATTTCAATTAGCTTATTCAGTTTACCAGGGGCAGACTGGAATGTACATTTTAATGCTTACATTTTCAACACCCTGTATGATAAGGTGCTAAAAAAACAAATTTGGATACCTTG
The DNA here is from genome assembly GCA_013421045.1 of Propylea japonica. Taxonomy (NCBI): domain Eukaryota; kingdom Metazoa; phylum Arthropoda; class Insecta; order Coleoptera; family Coccinellidae; genus Propylea; species Propylea japonica. The sequence goes on along the minus strand of CM024248.1, from coordinate 1,463,716 downwards.
AACAATAGGCTAAAGAAAAGGTACTCTTGTTCAGTGTCGATAAAATGAACCGTTTTCGAAAAAAAATAATGAAAGAAGTAAGTAATTGAAATTTATTCCACTGAAATGAATTTCCAGTGGCGTCATTTAGAAGGTCGTAGGGAGGGCCGATTGGAAAAAAAATTATGGGAACTTGTCATCTCATTTTTATACTCTATCTGAATCAGAGAGATTTTCCACATTTTCCGGGACACCCTGTAAATAAAAGGCTTCAAGAACTTTTTTTTTCTGGGAACACAATTGCGGAATAATCAAAAATTAAGCACAAATGTCCTTGTGTCGTGGATCTGTCAAACATTTTTCCCTTCTTTTCTATTAACACGCAATTCGGCAGATGGCTTGATTAAATTTTTTTGATTGTTGATTTTATTCAATTCTTTCTTGTATTCTTCATTTCATGCCTTCATTTTGTGATTTAGACATTATTATTGAAACCAAGTTTGCTTTGTAAGAATCTGTTTTTTTAATTATTTTCAATGAAAAATGATTACGATCAAGATCATTTTTATCAACAAACGAAACACTGATTTCAAGTTAAAACTCATATCAAAATGTAAACAGTGACAATACAGAAAAAAATGGGTGGAACAGAATGAATTTAAAATACACTGCAATTCCTTGGAATATTTCCTCCGAGAAGTAAAAATAATGATAGAAAATAATAATGAAAATATGTGATTTCTGAATAATTTAATATTTCAGGTGGAATCAGGAGCTCTGAATTTGACGTTTCCTCTTATGTTCAATCCAGTGACGTGGGATGCTCATGCATTTCCAGTTTTCTTTGGAGGAACACAAGTTAGCGAAGATGGAATCATCATAAGCGTGCCTTCAGTTCAACTTGTTTACTTTGGCAACGCCGACACCAAAAAAATGGACAAAATGTAAGTAATAGCATTGTATAAAGAATAGTAATAGATCACTGGTATTACCATTCAACATTTGAGTCTTTTGGGTACTATATTATCTAATTTTTCAGGGGTGCAGCATGGGAAGATGCTTTCCTAGACTTGATAACAGAAAAACAAGATAAACAGAATATTTTTGAACATATAAGAATAGCTAGGTTTGCCTCAAGAACCCTTGATCATGAATTGGAGAGGAACACGAAATCTGTAGTGCCATATTTCTCTTCTACTTTCGCCATTATGGCCCTATTCTCAGTTGGTAAGTTAGAACTCTTTTTAATTCATTCAATACTGAAAATATTCAAGTTTGAGTTGTCCAGGACTCTTTATGAGATGCCACCTCATTACAAGAGTCTCATAGTTGTTCAAACTTATACGTTTCTGTAAATCATCCGACTGCTTCCGAATGAAGTGAATATCTTTCTCTTCATTTATTTACATTTTTAGCATATTTGGTTTTTGAAAGATTTAAATACAGCATAATTTTTTGCAGTAACATGTATGATGACTGACTGGGTTAGATCTAAACCTTGGCTAGGCCTTTTGGGAAACTTGAGCGCAGCAATGGCTACACTTTGTGCCTTCGGATTTTGCATGTACGCTGGTGTAGATTTCATCGGAATCAATTTAGCTGCACCATTTTTAATGATAGGTAAGTCCATCGAAAAATATGTTTTGAAATTTTTCAGCAATTGTAGATTGTAGAAAATATTGAATGAAACAATTTGTTCGGTTTATAGGTATTGGTATAGATGACACTTTTGTTATGTTGGCTGCCTGGAGAAGAACTTCAATGAAACATAGTGTACCTGAGAGAATGGCGCAAATGATGAGTGAAGCTGCCGTTTCAATAACAATCACCTCAGTAACCGATTTCTTCAGTTTCGGCATTGGTATTTTCAGTCCTTTCCCATCTGTGACGATCTTCTGTATTTACTCAGGTAAGAATACATCATATGAATAAGACACAATAATAAAATTATATAATCTAGAATCAAACAGAACAGTCTAAACCATGTTCGTCAAGAAAAGTATCCAGATTTGTTGAATCACTTCAAATTGAACATTAATCAAAACATCAGGAAAAAATTAGGTTTGATAAAAAACTGAATAAATATAGCAGTATTCGTACTGAGAGCTCACACTACTCTTAACTTAATGGTTGCTTTTAACGATGAACAGTTATTGGTCTTGAACGCGTTGGCCTGCGAATTGAACAGTTCAAAATTATAAGCGTTTGATGAAATTATGTATTTAATGATCTATAAAAACAGCTTATATAATTTGTGGGGTGCGGTTTGAACAATACATACAGATTTCAGCAGGAAAAAACGAAAGTGTTCTTGGCTGTATCAAATAATTATGTATATTGTGCATTTTCCTATAAACCCCATAATAATTGGTGGTCGTTTTTTATTTTTGAACTTGTAGATGAATATCCGCGCTTTTTCTACTTTCCAGTAAAAAAATAATGAGCATTTTCAGTGATTTTCAAGAAAATCATACCGATTATTCATTTTTTATTTTCCGAAATAAGTTGGCGAACTCAGACGATCAGTATCAACGTTTCAGTGTGACGTACTCGTTAGTATTCATTTCATTGATTTGATGTTGAATCACAGTTTACAACAGTCATTCTGTTGTGAATCGTCATCCCCACTAACTATGCTTGCTCGTATGTACGTCATCATGGTGCGACGTTTCAACTTACGAGTGTAGAAATAGCGTTCCCGTTATTTGATTAAAAATTAATTACTTGAAATTTTATGTGACTAATTAGGCAAGTATATATTTAACACTACTCTGAATCTCCATTCCTAGAAAGCCCTAAATATTATCCATTCTTCCACGGAATCGAAAAAAAGATGAATAAGATGAACCTACTTTTTGTACCGTCAAACTGATCAGACTTTAATTTAGGACGTACACAATACGTAAACAATCTTCAATAACTCTTGAAATTGTGTAGCAATAGAGGATTTTTTTTGTTATGTATGTCTTCCTTACGTTTTAGAAAAAAAAACTGATTCAATATTCAAAGTATGGTAGACGTTGTCTATTTTATTGACCTCTTAATAAACGCTTGTAGAAGGTCAGGTGTCAAACACTTTTGTATAGTGCATAATTTTGTAATCCAGTATCTATAACTCAAAGATAGTTGCTGCGGTCTACATAATTTTCGAATATCTACGGAAAATTAAAAGAATTTCTAATTTATTTTATGAAATATTGATCAAGGAAACATATAATAAAATAAATTCGTAAAAATCACCTATCCAAGATATAAAATCAAACACTTCTATTCTTGTAGGAGCTGCAACTTGTCTGTTGTTCATCTGGCACATCACCTTCTTCGCTGCATGCGTGGCAATCTCAGGTTACGCCGAGGAAAAAACCTTCATTCATTGATATGTATTCCAGTCCAGCCTGTGTCGAAGTCCCGTAAGTATTATTCTTCATGCACTACAAATAAGGAAAGCACGCCATTTCTTTTCGAGCTTCGATTTGCGGAAGACCGCAGACTTGAATCGTGGTACAGCGAGATTATTGAAAAATCGTTTAGTATAACTCGAGAATAGGCATTATTCACGGTTTGGTAGTTTTTTCATACAGAAAAAAACAGAGTTTTGATTTCTTCATGGCGGAATGATATTATAATTCTCGATAACGGTTAGTAAGATATGCAATAACCGTCTACGGATTTGAATACTTAGGTTAATCTTTTATATATCAACTTTTGGGGGATTAGTTTTCTTGATCATTATTTTCATATCCTCTCTCATTTCACTTCACTTTGGCTCTAAATTTCATGAAAAACGCATAATACTTAATGCATTATTTGCTTACGTTATTTATGATTTTGAGCAGTTTCTGGTGAGTGTCCCGTTAATTCTGCCATATTATGGAACGCAAAATCTCTCATGTTAGCAATACAAAAATCACTGAATGGTATTTATGGCAATATTTTATTAATTTCATTGAAAAATGTATGGTACTCGTACAGAAGGGTTATCCTAACGTTTCTGAATTGATGATGAAATGTTATTGTATTCTGCACTTCAGTTATGGTTGCGAATAACGAATTTTGTAATGCAAATCCTACTTAAACTAATGAATGTCCTAAGAATGACTTTGAAAATTCCAATTAAAGATATTCCATACCTAAATAAGATTTCAAAATACTAAAGTTTTTCATTTATTATATGATTAGATTGTGATCTATTGGCCCAATGACTACCTTTCTGCACCTTCTGAAGTCTTTTGTGCGTTACCATATTAGATCTACATTTAGCCCAGGAATGTAACCCCTTTCGCAAAGTTGATAACTTCGATTGGCTGGGGTAAGAGCTGGACCTCTTGCCGCGACACGATTTTGAAGGAGGCGAGCGGTTGCAAACCGTTGGCGTTGTTTCAACGAAGAAACTCTCAAGTAACGTTCTTGAATGGCAGTTGTTACCCGTGGTCTACCATGTCCTGGTCTTCGGACATCATACCTGTCTCCCTGAATCGCTGCAACATTCTGGACACACTTGTATGGGAAACTCCAAACCTTTCTGCAATTCTTGTGTATGTCCCCCTTCTTCTCGCAAAACTACTGCTTGGACACATGACACATTCCTCTTGGGTCAAATCGCGTGTTTCGCGTTGCATAGCGATCGAGTGTAGAAAATCAAACGAAATAAAAACTATTGATCACTAGAATTGATCGAGAACAACTGATTTCAGAATGGAGCCAATACATTCAAAATCTGATAATCTCATCTTTTTTTATTCCTGCTGGGAAAAAACATCTGTATCGAAGAAAAACGTTGAAAGTGGAAAACATATCCATGCATAATTCTGATAAAAATAATTATCTTCGAGAACACCTTCAGTTGTAGAATAAATTTGAGATTTCCATAATGTGCGTTAATTTTTTTGCGCAGTGTATGTTCTTATGAGCTACCAATGCCTGTAAACCACACTCAGGCCTCCCCACCAAATACCAAGAAGAACTACTGGAACAGGTTGAATTCCATCAATTCAATTAACCAAGTAACCAAGTTGTTGTGACTGATTGATAAGAACAGGTGAAAGTTTTATATCGGTCTACAAATTCGTGTTTACTCTCTTCGTAACACTTAAGATCAGGTTTGTTCGTCTGTTACGTCAGGGAAAATAGATATACAAATGTCGCACTGGCGTCTATCTCGGGATTATGTAAGAGTTGCCCAGGAGTGGAAATTGACAATTTCCTTACGCTCCATTAACCTTTTGATCGATCATCTTTTTGTCTGCCTTTCATATTAGACTGACGGAAAGAAATTGTTCAGCTGTTCAGTTATTGGAAGCTGTTGTTTTACCATTTAAGTGTCAAGGACAGATTCGATCGAGGAAGTTGTTATAATGATAGAAAGTGTTATCATATTTACTATAGCGAAGATGGACTGCATCTTGGATCAGGGGATGACTTATTTCGAGTGCAATAGCGGAAAAAGCACAAATTTCGACTGCGCGGTGAACAGAAAAAATAATAATTCTTAGGGTCATATAACTTCTATCTGCTTAGATTTCGTTCATGAACTAGGTATCTATATGAACGACTCGTGGATAGATTAGTTTTCAATTCATACAATTTATGATTAAAGAGACCATTCATTTTCCTTTTATTCATCATTAATTTCGAAAGCAAGTCTCCCCATCCTTTATCGAATTAGAAATCTCCCAAGTCATACGTTCTCAACTTATTTTTCAAATAAGAATGTATGAATTGTGATAAATCAAATGAAATTTTCATTTCACTTAATATGTTACAATCCATATGAAGGGTTTTCCAATAAGAGGTGTTATTTTGAATAGCCCCGCTATTTCGTTAGGTGTCACGTTTGAAGCTGTAATTTTTTGACATTTGAAAAGTAGAAACTACGCCATTAATAAAATGTAACGATGCACGCTTCAAAAACGTATTGAAATTATTGAAATTCACAATAAAAATGGTGTGAATTTGGCAGAGATGGTTCGTACAACTCGAACATTTTTAGGCCACCGCAATGAAAAAATTGGTGGAAAAATTCGAGCTGTTGGGACAAGTTAGTGATAGGAAGAAAAATACCCGCGCACGTCGCTCAACAACAGCCGAGAATATTGCTGCAGTAGCCGAAAGTGTTGAAGAGAACCCAGGTTTGTTCATTCCTCGTCGTTCATTGGAATTACGCATTCCTCAAACATCATTACACCGTATTTTGTATTAAGATTTGGGTCTTGAATCTTATAAATTTCAGTTAACACCAGAACTCAAGCCAAAGAACGAAACCATTGATCTTTTGCGGGAAAAGTTTCCGGACCCTGTTATCTCTCGAAGAAGTGATCACAATTGGCCACCGAGATCTTGTGATTTAACACATTGCGACTTCTCTCTTTGGGGCCTCGTGAAAGAGAAGGTCTACGTCAGTAGCCCAGCGTCGGTTCAAGACCTCAAAGATGGAATTCGTGAGGCTATCGAGGACATAGGGCAGCCACTTTGCGATTTGGTTATGAAAATTTTCATTGAAAGGATATGGTCCTGTAAGCGTGGTCATGGTGATCATTTGCCTGATGTTATTTTCCACTATTACCGGCATAACTTCTTCTAAATAATGAAATACCTAAGCATCCGATCATTTATATTGAAAAATGGCATTTTTCTTTGAATATCAAAATAACACCTCTCATTGGAAAACCCTTTATTTCCAAATGCGGGTGCGAGGATTATACATGATATAAATTCTTCTTACAAGAATTATTGACCACTTAGATACCTTACTTTTAAGGAAAGCTTTATTCTAAATCATGACGCCATTAATAGAGGAGATCTAATTCCTCCAACCAGCATATCATCGAGATGAAACATATGGCTATGACATAACCGTCAAGGCCATAGAGAAGAAAGTGGTGTTTCTTCAGGCAGAAAGCACAAACTTATCAGATTGCAGCGGATGACCGACTATCAGAACAGCGACTTGTGTTGACCACTTATGTAATTTCATTAATGCTATGTGCTACTTACAATTATATTGGTACTAGGTATATACATGTATATGTTTGGTGTAGATCTGTTATGCGACCGGAAATTTTGAAACCTTATTTTTATCGACTAAAAAAATTGGGACAGTAAAAGGGATTTTTTTATACTATGTGTGTACCAGCATATAATATGAGCTTAACATTTGATATTGTAATTAAGGTCTGAACATCTATTTGCGATAATCAAATTAATGGAGGTATAATTAGTTTTAACTGACGAACTCGTTTTTTGGAATCCTATTTCAAAATATCACGATAGTGTGAATCTGAAGGTCCAGTGTACCGCAATAAGCTTATAAATCGTGGCAAATAAGTAGAGACCGGATTATATGCAACATAAAAACGTTGTTATATGCATGCTGATATGCATGAAAAATGCTTGAAATATACACGAAAATATGCAGAATATAAAATATATAATGATGAATTTGTGGAAAAAAAGGGAAAGTAATTGTTATTTCTAAATCAACATATCAATAACTCTTAATAATATGGTATTGAAATTTAATTTAATGTTTTTGTAAACGTTTACAATTAAATATTGTTCCAAGTGTTCAATTGTTCAATTTTGTCTTCGATCATTTTGAATAATTTTGTATTTGGAAAAGGTTCGCTCCACATCCGCGGACTTAGGTAACTGGTGAGAAGTTGAAGCTTGGTGCTATATTCTCCCTTATAGTTTCAGGTGAAATTTCTACCGTCCCATAAAACTCTCGGTAGGAGGGAAATCTTCGAAACCTGGATTTCCTTTCGATATCCTTTCTAACTTTTCTTGAATTTTATTTGGAAATGCCAATGGCAACGTGGAGTTCATTTGGCGTATTTTACTCATTATTTGGATACTTTTGTAGCGCGCGGCTACTAATGCTGCGTTCCGGAATGCGAAAAAGTGATTCGCAAATCTGACAAAAGTTACAATTATTAGTGTCATTACTCAATAGACTTGATATTTAGTGGAATTTGGTCGGATTCAGCTCTTTTATCGCATTTTAGAACGCAGGGAAGAAATATGTACCGAAAATATTCATCATAACTGGATCTTAGCTGAAATATGCTATTACCGCTGAAAATGTCTTAAATATGCAAATGCATATAATCCGGTCTCTACAAATAAGTATAATAATAAAAATAATTCTCGTACGGAGATGAATTGAGGAAAATCCTGGCACTCGTCGATTTTTACCACGATAATTTTAAGTTTTGTAAATGTTTCTTTTGGAAGATACGCTGGGTACAGTCAGCTGAATGTATAACACAAATCATTTTGAAATCCTCGAACTTTCATCGAAAAAACAAAATTCCGATCTTCAAGAAATTAATCTTAGTAACATTCCTCATTCTCAACTAAAATGCATCCTCAATTTTACAGAAAACAGATGGTGGTGCTATCACCTCTTCTGTAGCGGGGGTGTTGATCAAGAAGACATAGACAACCCTCTGGACAACACAGAAAATGGAGTCATGGTCTTCTTCAGGGACTATTTCGCCAAGTTCCTCAACAATGGATGCGTCAAATTCATGGTCATCGTGGTTTTCCTTGGTTATCTAGCTGGCGCTGGATACGGAGTGACCCAAATACAGGAAGGACTTGAGAGGAGGAAGGTGGCAAAGAACGATTCTTATGCGATCGAATTTTTCGATAGGGAAGATGATTATTATAGAGAATTTCCATACAGGTGAGTTTGGAATTATTAGTAATCAAAGAAATTAAACTCGGATATTTCAAAATAGGGCTAATACCCCAAATTAACAACATTCAGCTATTATTCCGTGTAAACATTACAACTGAAACAAAACCGTAGTTGAGAAGTACAAGAATATAGAAACTTATTACTTTCATTATTTAGAAAATTAGATTGATTGATTGGTTAGATTGTGTCTTCCTTCTACACTAAAACCACTGAGTTATTTTGTGCGTTACCATAGTTATAATTATAGTTTAAAAAGAGGTTACAGTTTACTGCGACCCCAAGGTCTATTTTGCCCCCTTACAGAGCTGTTCTGACCACACCCTACACACCACACAGCTAGCTTCCAGTTCCAGAGATATGATGAAATTCAATATCTGTGAAGGCTTCAACGAGGCTACTTCCTCACTCTTACAAGTTTCTCGCCCAAGGTATTCTCTCCTTAGGCTAGCATTCCAAAGCATTCCGTGACTAGGTGAATGGGGGTTACTTCCTCCTCCCCACAGAACCTACACTCGTCAGTGCCCGATAATCCCATCCTCAACAGGTGCTTCCTGAGGCGACAGTGTCCTGTAAGAAAGTCAGTAAGGAGGTTTATTTTTTTCTTACCAAGATCCAGATATCCTTTAGATCTTGCTGTTCAAAAGTTCCGAAGGAACTTAGTGGAATGATCCATCCCTGGGAGATTCCGTGTTACCATACTAAGCAACATTTTGCCCAGGAATGTAACTTCCTTCGCAAAGAGGATTATTTTCCTATGAAACTACGCTCTTATGTCGGCTGGCGTCAAAGACGCGCCACACGCGCGTGGAGTAAGTCAGGTTTGCGCCAACACATTGCATTGGCATAATATGTGCTCGGTGGTTTCTGCGTCCGATCCAGATAACCTACAGATGTCAGCGTTTTCCTTACCGATCTAGTGCAGGTGAGGTGATATCTCACAAAACAGTGACCTGTGAGAAGCCCAGTAAGCAGACTTAACTCGTTTTTTGGCAACGATAGAGCCTGTTGAGCCTTCTCTTTTCAAGTTGCAATCAGCCTGTCTGATTGTCTTTGGCCTGGTTTGTTAATACAGTAAGAGTGATTCTCTCTTTTTCGCAAAAATAGACCTCCCCACTTTTTAATATGAGTGTGATATCCAACATTCGGGCACGGGTCTAGTGAGTAGGTATTTGCTCCTCTTTTCACAAGGGCGTCAAATTTCTCATTTTGCTCAGTGTACGGGTGGGCAGGTACCAGACTAGAAATGGCTTTTTGTAACTTCGCCAGTGTTGTGAGGTATTGTTTACAGCTCCAAATGGTCCTCGAAATACAATCAGCGGTCATATCTGACTATCAGAGACAAAGCAATGCCATTTTTAAATTTATCTTTTACAGAATGCAAGTCATCGTGGCTGGAAAATATGACTACTCCAGAAAGGAAATCCAAGATGAAGTCGAAAAATTAACTCAACAACTAGAAAATACATCATACGTCTCTAACCAACTCTATACCGAATCCTGGTTAAGAAGTTTCCTTCAGTACGCTGAGAGAAACCAGGAATATCTCAATTTTACGATAGACAAGAAAGATGATTTTAACAGGGTTCTCAAAGAGGTAAGTTACGAAAAAAATCCTGTGATTTTTCGGTTTCAATAATCATTTCTTTTTTCAGTTGTGGTTACCACCTACCAGTCCATTCTCTCTAGATGTTAAGTTTGATGAATCCGGGGATAATATTATTGCCATGAGGTTCTTGGTGCAAGCTGTGAATATTTCTGGTACAGAGCATGAAAAGGAAATGGTGGGAGCTTTGAGAAAAATTTGTAAGGCATCGTCATTGAATGCTACCATTTTCCATCCGTATTTCGTTTTCTTCGATCAGGTAAACAAAAAAGTCCATTTCTAGTGAGAAACATGAATTTTTATGGATATTGAACATATGATACCAGATTTCTGATATCTAGTTGAATATTCATCTGTCAAAAATACAGAAAGAATAACTAGGGAAACATGAAGAGATATAATGCTTAGATCATTTAAAGATTTACAAAATGGTTCGTATCAAAAAACCAGGACCTAAGCTCAGTTTTTTCTACGAGTTTTTCTCGTCTAACATCTAAAAATATCTTGAATACGCCATTACACCATTTGATCAATTGTTTGTTAAAGTCTTAACTGTTCTTTATAGCATACAGTTCATTCTGATGTCTTCAATCACTTTCCCTTTGGAAAAATGTTTCCCATTTTGAATTTTGAACTAATGAGAACTATACCTACTGTTACATACGCAACTACCAAAGAAAGGAAATATATATATAGCATCTGACAGCAGAGCAGCCCTGCTAGCGCTTGACTCTCCACAAGTGAAGTCAAAGTTAGTCTAGGAATGCAAAACGTCACTTAACCTACTCGGAAAAAAGAACCAGGTCAATCTCATCTGGGTGCCTGGTCACTCCGAGATTCACGTCAATAAAGCGGCAGACCAACTGGCCAGGGAAGGGGGGATAACCCCCTTCACTGGACCAGAACCGTTTTGCGGCTTCCCAGCCAGCCATCAGGCAATGGCTATTAAGGACTGGGAACAAGGAAGCTTATGTCCTGGCGTACGACCAATGGTCAAAGGCAAGCTAGGGAACTCTCTCACTAGACGAGCTGGACCAAGAAAGTCCTCTCACTCAGCAAACTGGAACTGAGGAAACTGACGGGCGTTCTCACTGAACACTGTCCCGTGAAGTATCGCTTAAAAACATGGGAAAGGCGCCCGATAGTCATCTTGGCTTCTGGTTCCTAAAGCCTGAATAAGTAATGGATGTGGCCCCCAGAAAGGTGATAATGTTTATTGAGACTTTGCTGCCTGACTGGTAAACAGCGCGGAGATGCACAAAAGATCTTAAGGTCAAGGTACTCCCAAGGTCGGTTTTGATCTGTCGCCACTCCTTTAATCTAATCTAATCTACTGTTACATAATCAAGCATAATAATAATAATTGTTATTCTCTAATATAATTTATCTTTTATTTTCAGTTCGAACTCGTACGACCAATGTCCGTCCAGAACATGCTTATTGGAGGAGTCATCATGATGATAGTTTCCTTCATATTCATCCCGAACTTCCTGTGCTCTTTCTGGGTTGCCATAAGCATAGTTTCCATCGAAACTGGCGTCGTTGGTTATATGGCTTTATGGGGTGTCAATTTAGATTCCATTTCTATGATCAACCTCATAATGTGCATAGGTTTCAGTGTAGACTTCACTGCCCATATTTGCTATGCTTACATGAGCTCGAAAGCAACCTCTCCCGATGAAAGAGTCAGGGAATGCCTGTATGCTTTAGGATTACCTATATTGCAAGGATCCATCAGTACCATTCTAGGAATGATGGCTCTGATACTTGCTAACAACTACATTTTTGCTGTCTTCTTCAAGATGGTATTCCTGGTAGTATTTTCGGAGCAATGCATGGTCTGTTCCTTCTACCAGTTCTCCTATCGTTGTTTGGACCAGGTTCTTGTTCTTCACAACCACAAGATGAAGACATCAAAATGTCAAATGTAGAAAAAACTTTACCACATCCTTACTGCATACCTCACCCTCAGCTCAAAATAAACGGTGGAAACTTGGGTAACACCTTGAGAAGCCAAACTTTACCAACATTAGAAAAATACGGCAGCTCAAATTTGAAATCCTACAGCGTCGACAAAGATTTAGGACTAGGTACTTCGGAAGAAAACTCAAGTGAATCAAGTTCGAACCACTCCAACAAAAAACCTGTTATGGACAAGGAATCATTGGATAAAAAGTACCAGGAATCATGGAGGAACACCCCAGAAATGTCATCCAGTCAATTTCACGCATCGCAGGTTTTAGACATTTTTGGTACTGACTCAGAGCAGGAATACTATAGAAGGAGAGAAATTGCAGATCGTAATAGGAGGCAGTTCCAGGAGTTGCCTAGACGGGAAGAACCGAAAAGAAGACCAGGAAACGGACAAAAGAGGAGATATTCTCCACCAGATTCATGGTACTACCCACATGCTCCGCAACACCAAGAACACCCTAACAGTAGAGATAAAGCTCTAGCAAGATCAAATTCATACCATAACATGCTACATCCAAGGTACCTACAGGAGTTCAAATTTCCTTGATCGATAACATCTATTTCTAAACGATTTTAATAAGAAATGCAAGTAGTAAAAGAACTTTCCATCGATTTTCCAGGTTGTAAAACATTTCTCAGGGAGCTTTTCACTCCATAGATTTCTTACCGTCATAGAACTCATGCTCTTTGTCATGATGAACTTTTGTCAGTTGTCACCATGAACTTCATGTGGAGTAAACCCACTGAGGAGAAATAGCTTGAAGTATTGAATCCAGTGTACATAAGTATTTAATTGTATTTATAGATATACATTTCACATTCATTTATCTCGGAAGTCTTTTAACATTTTACTCCTTTTTTGTTCTATTGTAATTTTCATTTTGAGTACAACACAAGCCTATTTAGTAGATGGTGGGAATAATTAATTTCAGTTACTTATTTTTTGGAAACTTTTGACATGGGACAAAGCGTATATTTATAACAGAAAAAATTATATTGTTGTACCAACAAAATATGTACAGAATTTTAGTGTGATATTTCAAAATATAAAGGGTTGAAATTGAGTTACTTCAAATGATAATTTAGGTTTTGGAAATGTGACTGATGATCAAGGGGTTGACACAAAAGTTTAAAATGTGTGCTCCTCCAAATGTAATGCTCAATACCTTCATTAATGGTTTAGTCTTAGTGAGTAAGTTGTAAATATAGATTGGAATGAAAGTTTTGTAAAATATTTTTACTGAGAAGAACAATTAAAATATTTTCATTAAAAATCTCTTTATGCACCCTAAATAGAATCTTGTCTTAACATTACCGATCTTCCCAATACTCAAAGGAAAAATTCAAGAAAATTATTCATAATGGTAAGTCTGAACCTCATTTATATAAGAGAATGAATTTTCTGAGCCTCAGTTCGCCTGACATATTGGGTCCTAAGATCTCCTCAGTTTCTGGATCTACAATTAGTTGTGCAGCGTGTGTCCTGCACGCGGGCGATAGGCAGCGCGGTCCCTTTTTTTACAAAGTGAAAAAAAATTGACATGACATATATTTCATAATAAACTTCTGGACACATATACATCTTATTTCAAATTTGAGATGATCATTTTATGTGGTAATTTCGAAGGGAACTACATAATGAAAAAGAATATACAATTAATTTTTCATTCCAGCTGTTTAAACGAAAATCATGAAAGTTTGAAATATCGATGAGTTTTGGTAAAAAAAAACATTTAAACGGCGAAACTCCTAACGCTTGCAGATATCGATTCGAAAGTATTTTTTTTTCTGGTTCAGCTACCTCGAAAACCTATGAAAACAGCAAATTCAATATAGTCCGCTTTACTTTATAAATAAATTCAGTTTATAGATTTTGCGTTTTTCATTTTCGAGTTACGTTCGAGAGCGTCTGCGTAATACAGTTCGCTTCGGATCGATGAATTTTCAACGTCAATCGATTCATTAGACCGAGCTTAACAATTATCAGTAATAATAGTTTCCGTAGATCCTACAGAATTTTTGCAAAGTGCTGAAATATAGCGTTTTAGGAGGGGTCAACCCCTTAGACATTTTTCGTCCAAAATTTCGAAATTTTAGATGACCATTTTATGTGCGTATATAGAAGGGGAGTACAGACTGAAAAAGAATATGAAATTTATATTTGATTCCGGCAGTCCATCGTTTCTCATCCCCTATAACCATATATAGGGGCGGCAAAATTTCAACCTCAAGCGGGTGGCATATACCCTAGGAACGGCCCAGAGTCCATGCTAAATGCTTGAAACTATCTTGGGCACAAAATTCGAAAATTTCACAAAAAGATGCCACACTTTTCCTAAGAAAAGTCTAACTTATTCTCAACTAGTACAAAACAGAAATAATTCAACTGACTATATTCACATAATTTTATTTGCCTTGAAATATATACCGCTCTATGTACATAAATTAAAATAGCAGTCTTTCACTTTTGTAATAATATAAGATTTAATCTGAACGCAATTATAAAACTGATAGAGTTATCTATTTAATTTCATCCTTATCCAAAGGAATATTTCTCAAAAGTTCAATATGAGACTCAATACGTAGTTTGAGCGGTAATAAGGTTCCTATATAATTGTATAATTCTAAAAGTTTGTCACTATCACTAATATGAGAAACTATTTGTTTGACAGCTCCAACTTCATTTTCTTTCTCGATGAGGGCTGCTGCTAAGTCTTCCTTTGAACAAATTTTCAGCACATCCTGCTTATTTGCACACTGCGCTATTGTATAATTTCCATAATGTTCTTTTATTTGGTCCAAAAGCAAGTCAAATCTGATGGTTGAACCCTCTCAATGAACAAATCATGTATCTGTACAATCGTCAAACTATTGAAATAATTTTTAATATCACTTGGGCTTTTGATTAAAGGCATGAAACAGTTTGTAAAACATTCTCTCTCTTAAATTCTTCCTCCTTGATGCAGTCTTGAAGAGCCAGACTTACTTGAACAAGTGTCTTCTTTTTCAAAATATTTTTCAGTGGATCTTGTTCTATTCGGAGTTGTACGATGTGTTCTAGTTGATCACCAAAAACTTTGTTACTTTCAGCCAGGTCTGAAATTATATCGAACAAGTCTGTAGTACCACCTGATTTTACTATGTTTTCAATCAGGTACCTCCAGTGAGGCTTTCTGAAATATTTTCTGAAATCTGTGTTGTAAACTGATTCCAATAAATTGACCAATTCTGACTCATCAACTAAATCTATTAATACCTCTCCAAACTCTTCAAGAGTTGTGTTCTGTAACAAAAATTATGACATTATAATTATGCTATTAGGTTACAGGTAGTATAGTATTTTCCAGAAATAATATGAATGAAAACTAGTTTCTTTGATTAACAGCAAAACTATAAGTCTTAAAAAAGTTGAATAGTTCTAGGTTATAAAAAAGATCTACAACTCATGTACTCGTATTTTCAGTTTCTTTCATTAAAAATAGTTATTAGCATTCCAGTTTTCAATGGAAAATTTTGACGTCAAAATATCAACGTTTTTGAAAAAGTCCATAAGATTTTTGCTCATTGAAATGTCTTTGTTTTCGTATTTTAAAAATTAACATTACTATGGTTAATGTACTCAGAACATGTAAAGAACTTTTCTGCAGCTGTGAAACTGGATGTAACATATGACAGTTATTTGAAATGAACAAATTTATGTACAGGGTCTCTATAAATGATTGTAACAGCGCAGTTGGCTTTGGATTATGCAAACCACAGAATTCTGTGATCATGCTATGCTCTGATTGGTTAGAAATTTGTATTCTGCAATCCAAAGCGAACTGCGCTGTTACAATCATTTATAAAGACCCCGTAGAACAAAAAAAGACATTAAAGAAACTAACCTTGTCTTTCATTCTTGTCAGAATCAGTCTGAATTCTTCCTTCAGACTTAAAGCAGGCTGAATTTCTACATTTTTTGTCAGTATCCTTGCTGCACTCCTCTATTTCTACTTCTATCGGTATCCTCGTGTCTTCTATATTGCTTTTTTTCTTCAACTAAACTTGCAGAAAAACTTTCAGCGTTGAAATTCTCTTCTTCCTTCTCCTGTGACTTATTGAAAATACTATTGAAGTAATAAACAAGGCTTTTCGCACAGTTTTCACTTTGGGCTCTTTGAATGGTAGTCTGTTGATTTCTATTTCATTCAGACTAGCCAAATCCCCAACAGTTTCTATCTTTTTGCTTTTCAGCAATCTTTTTAATTTGTTGGAATACATAGGATTTGTCAAGCGTTTTCCATAACGGTTCCAAATTATCTGTAGATGAGGAAAAAACTCAGTATGACATAGTTAAGACAGGGCTAATGCATAAGATATAAAAACTTCTGAATTAACTCAAGAAACCATATTTTAGGAAAAGTTGCAGTGGACTTCCCTATAACGGAAGCGCTAAATCCGCAAGAAAAATTCGTTCTAAAGAAATTTCGTCATACAGAAAATTTGTTTCTATAGTCGACAATGTCGCGGTCGACTTCACTGATAAATTTAAGTTTATCATTCAAATTTAAGCACTTGCTTTTAGACATTTTCGCACAACTTATCACACAAGTGTAATGGTTAGATTGAAACCAAACAGCCAGGGGTGTATTTAAAACTGTTTCAGAAGGATCTCTCTGCCCCCTGATTTAGTTTAAAGTCGGGTTTTTTTACGTACGTCCGGAAAATTTTAGGAAAAAACCCACCCCTTGAATGGTTATTGGTAAGAATGAATATTTCGTTATAGAGAGAATTTACTTTGTTTTAGAGTGTGTTTTTAGCATGGAATTTGGAACAAGGTGCAATGTCTTGTACGAAATTCGTTATACAGACGTTCGCTGTATTTGACATTGAAACCGCTGCGCATCTGCTGATACATAATGATAATTATATGAATGCTTATCGCATAATTTTATTGGTGTGAACCTAAGATATTACGGATTTTTCTACGCGCTGCAGTTGCTGAATTACTGTATTTGTAAAAATATCGCATGCATCCTGCTCCTGAAAAACGCTCCATAGCGACTGAACTCCCAAGAGTCGGCCTACCGATTGACATAACCCCCGCACCCCTCGAATTTTTTCTGTAGTTGTAATTTCAGGTACTCAATCAAGGTCATCTGCAAATCTATAGGAATAAAAGAACATGCATTAACAAATTTGTTTACCTGAGCAAGCAACCAAGCGTTGATCGATAGGTTTATTGCTGCAAAGTGACAGTGAATTGGTGATATCCATACTTTCTTCTGATGAACATTGTCTGTACATGTCAGGATCTGCGAAGGGATCTTCCTCTTCGCTGTCTCCTTCCTGAGGGTCATCATCGAAAAGATTTGCCCCAAATGATGGTTTGTAATGTGTGTTCAGTTCATCTTTGTGCCTGATGAAAAGTTTTGGTTGATGTGATGCATGGGTAGCTGAAGTTAACCCGCTTCCTCTGAAAAAAAGTTTTCACAATGCAGGGACCATCTCAAATTCACAGAGTTTTAATATTTTCATTTTTCGAATGGCGTGCTGACTAAATAATCTGGATTTTCTGGATTCCTCATATACCGGGTCCGGCCTTTGAAGTATCCGTCTCCTTCTGACTGATATAAAAAGTCCGAACCACTGAACTGAAAGCAGCGAAAATTTTACCAAACGTTCTCTGACATGTTATGTGTCGTTACTCAGGGTGATTTTGATGTGAGGGTAAAAATTCTGAAATTAAGACGATGGATTCGAAACGTAATGTGGTGATTGCTCCCCAATTGAAAGGAAAATCGAATAAAAAATGGTCTGGGCGGCGATATCTGAAAAAGGCCGTTTTTCCGCCCGTTTTCCTGCCAACGAAGTCGAGATAAACGAACAAATCTACCGAGACAAGATCTTGAGACCTGAGTTGATATCGTATGGCGTTCTCGGATACTTACTCGGTTAACTCGATCCCTAACCTTCGCGTTCGTTTACCTAACCCGAACATCCACCCGTTTTCGGAAAGTACGGTGCTATTAACTCGATCAATGACTCTGGTTGATCTATCGTAACCCTACACGAGAGCAGGGTCGTAGAGTCACCCCCTTGCGCACTGCAGTTCAATTTTGTATCTGAAGAAGGCGGGAATAACACTTGTACTCTTCTCTTAGTGATTTCATATATTCTATTCCTAAAAATTATGGAAAGAGAAGAGCATTTGGCTCAGTGTAAAATGTGTGGTTCCATAAGCCGAGAAAATAATGTGAAACATCTTCATAACTTTTTAGGGTAGATCTTTCTGCGTTAAAGCTAAAGCCTTCTTTACTTTTTTAACATAGGTACTAAAAGATAACATTCAACGTGCGAGGGCACACAGAAATTATAAGATAGATTTTACAGAAAACCAATTAATCAATTAAAGCTAGAGACAATCAGTAATGAACTGGAACTGAAAAAATAAATTCTCTACTTCTTTAACTTTAACATAGGTACTCGAAAATAACATTAAACATGGAAGGGTACATCAGAAAGAATAAGAAATATTTTACAAAGCCAATAAATGCAAGTAAAGCTAGACTGGCTCTGAAAAATAAATCCATAAAATATTTGGTTAGTTATTGATACAACTGTCACTTCAAATACTAACCTGAGTGTTCGTAAACTTAGAAACCGGGACCGTGATCCGAGTAGATCCGTCACGTGACTCAATGGATCGAGTTAGTAACCCTGAGTAAGTTTCCGAAAACGCTTGTAGGCACGCAAAACATTCGGTTAGGAGTGTTGGACTTTCCAACAAGACTCAGCTCCCTTGCATGAAGCAAATGCCACGCAAAATTGGTTGAGATCGAACGTTCAGCTTGCTCGACCGTGGCATGTGCCCGCTTTGCGAATGAATAAATACTGAAAATTAACAGAGACTTTTAATTTTAGAGACGGACATATTTCAATTGACCGGTAATTTCACTAAATGCAGTAATATATGAAAACATGCCAAGTCATTTGAACTATTAAATCAAATTAATCTAGGACTAATAAACTAGTTAAATCATTTTTTAATTACCTTAGGGCAAGGTGAATAACTGTATCTGTATCAGCTAATTTCCTTTTCAGAATACTGCTAGATGGCACTGCCAGCGGACTAGGAACTTCCCTCGTAAAAGTGAGAAATATCCTCGACACTCTCAGTACACGGCAAAGAACCATTCTCCTTGGCTTCATCTCCGTTTTCTTTATTAGCATACATAGGAACAGTTTCTCATACCTTGTCTTCATCTGAACAGGATTCGCAGATTTTCTTTTACTGGTCTTTTTCAGAGAGCTCACTGGTGATTCAACATTAACCATATTGAGCAATTTATTGGATCGTTCATTTGAAGAAAGCATGATTTTATTTTCTTCAGCAGGTTTTGCACTTGGAACAACTCTTTCAACTTCTTTATTACTACTGGTTTCCTCTATCGCAGCATCTAGAGCATCTAGAATATCTCTTCCCATGTCAATGTCAGTAGTTTGTGAGCAAATCGGTGATATATCTGAAGTATTGTCAAGTAGTTCTTTTTTATAAGTTGGAGAGTAGCTTGACTGACAGGTGAACCAGGTAGGTAGATTTTCTTTGTTTTTCTGTGGAGTACTGAAAGTCTCAATGATCACTTCATTTGAAACAGGACTAGGAGCTTTGGTATCATTTCTTCGGCCATAACTACATCAGAAATTTCAGAAGTTTGTTTGTCACACTTTTCGATTACATCTTTCGATGCAATATTTTTCTGATTGTCATTTTTAGCCATCTCTTCTGTGACACATGACTCTATGGATACTGTGTCAGCCATACTGAGAAGTTTCTCAGAATCAGACAATTCCTGTCTTACTGGTACTTCAATTTGAACAACAGGCGGTTGCACTTCAATATTAGACTCGCAAGTTAAGGTATCTGCTTGCGATAATGGTTTATCTGTCTTAGCATCAGGCGATTTTTCAACGCTACTTGTTTCGGAGAAAGTTCTGTTACCATGGGAATTTCTGGAGTTATCTCTTGCTTTTCTGCTTCTTGAAACTAACCGAACTATTCTGAAGTTTAGGGGACTGTTTTATTTTAGATTTAGATATATTCCTATCGACGTAGAGCTGTTTTCAATGATAGACCTTGTGAACTCTCAATTATATCTTCTGATTCGCACTCTTTGAATAAACTTCTAACACTCTTCGAATCCTGACTGTGCGATGAATTAACGCTTTTTTTACATGGCGAACTTGTCTTGCTTCTGGTGCTTCGTGATGGACTTTCAGGACATACCTGAAGTATTTCTTTTGAGGTATCACTTTCCATGTTAGTTGATTCTTTTTTTGCAGCACTGATTTTCTTTTCGGCACTTGGGGGACTTGGAGTTACACCTATAATTTCTGCTACTTCATCCTCAGTCAGGATAGGATTCAATTTAGGAAGTTTACTTCTTTTCTTTGTCTCAGGGGATGACTCGTAAGAGGAACTACTTTCACATACCCGATCGATTCTCTTCCTTTTTCTTGATGCTTTTGGTTTCACAGTTTTAAATTCAGTCTCCACATTTGAAGATTTTGAACATGAAGGTTGTTCCATGTCAAGAGATGATATTTTAACAGGAGAGGCTGGTGTTTCAATGGTATATGCGATACTTTTAGATTTATTATCTTTGTTTCGCTCAAGCCAGCTGGGGAAACTTTGGTATCTTTAGAATTATTAGAATTAGTTAACTCCCTGATGAATATTAATTAGCATTTTTTGGTTTACTTTTTTCAGAAGATCCTTCTAGGTCACTCAAAGTTGCTAGTTTCAGTTGAGTTTGAATGGTTTGACCTTTTCCTTGTTCTTCTTCATCAACTCTTTCGGGGTTTTTTAGGTTTATTCACTGTACTCTCCGGTGTTTCATCCCTCTTCATTTGAACCTGTTCTTGAGAACTGGAATTAATGTTTTGGTCATTGAGACTCCTTTGAAACCCTTTTTAGGTTTATCTGATTTCCGTTTCCTACTATTGGAGTTTTATTGTCAACTTCATTATTTACTTCAGTTACTTCAGATTCGAATAAAATCTCGCTCTGTGGGGCCTCAGCCGCTTGTGATTTAGTGGGGGAATTTTTTATATTCTTGACTTCCTTAGGTTCTTTCTTCTTTATCTTTGTAACGGGAGTTTCTTTATTGTCAGACTTACTTTTCTTTTTCTCAGATGTTGGGTGTGTCGAAATTTTTAATAGGTTTCATCAGTAGTTTATTTTTTCTTCTATTAGGTGTATCCTCTTGCTGTTTGAACTTGAAGGTGTTTCTGATGATTGGTTAAATGATAGAAACAGTTTCTAGCAGCACTACTGGTAGAGCAAGAGATTTACTAAGTGGAGTGGAATCATCCATTTTGTTAGTTTCAATTTGCTCTGACTGGTCTTCTGTAGTAGAATTTGTTTCCATCAACTGAACTAGCTGTGGCACTTTGATTGCTTTCATTTATTTGTGCTTTTTTCGATTTTTTTGGGAGTAAGAACGCTAACTTTTTCATTGACTTTCCTTGGTCGTTTAGATGGTAGGTTTTGGATAAAGCTATTCCCCCCTACTATATCCATTTGTATCCTCATCAGTTCTTTTCTTTTCTTGGAATCAACGCCTTATTACCTTTCTTATAAAAACTATCGTCATTGCTATCATTTGAATCAACTTCCTCCTGTTTTTTTCAATGTTCTATTACCTTAATAGTATGCTTCTCTTCAGTAGTAATTTCAAGTTTTTGATCTATGATGCTTGCACATGAGACTCATTTTCTGGACATACTGGAGCCACTTCATGAACCTCTTGTTTCTCTTCAAATTGGAAATATTATTGCTCTGGGTATCGGTGCTCAACGAATTTTGTGTTTGACTCTGAGGACAGGTCCTGATACAGCGCTGGAATGTCTTCCCTCCTTTGTCTCATTTTTTCCTTCTGATGATCAGTCAACATATCTTTTGTATTTTAACTTCTGTATTGATGACAACAAAATCACTAGTATGGTCGTCCATGATAGGAGGCTCTGGTGTGTATGCGATTTTTTCACCGAATTCACCATTCTTTTCGATCTACTATTCGAGGTTGGAGTGGTTTTGAAGGATACTACCTTTTACTTTCAGTGGGGTCAATGTTTCCACATCTTTACCAAACAATTGCAGAGCTTCAACTTTTCTTTGTTAGGGGTTGAACCGTTTTTATCGAAAACCATTTGAGTCATCCTGATAGACTTTTTATATTACTACTACAGGTGAGATGTTTGGATTCGGACTCACAGCTCTTCAAGGATTTTTTCTGTAGGTTTGTGTTTGAAAACGTAGATATAAGAGTCTTCAGTCTTTTACCGGCAGCAGTGTTAGAAAAAGGAACCATCTTTCTGACGAGCTTCTCGATGGTTTCCAGAAGAGCGGCATCCTGAAAGGCATATATATATTATCAAAAAACTCAGTGTAAGAAATAAAAATAGAGATGCCCCTACGCGTGAATAGTACTGCATCATAATCAAACAAGCTCTAGATGAGAGATGGAAAGCATTTCACTGCCGCACTGCGGTGAAGTAAACAATAGGTTATTTTCATTTCTACAACTTCTGAATATAATACAAACATTTTCGTAAATTTGCTATACCATTAATTAGCGGAATACTCTTGAGCAACGATAAACTGCCACAAATCAATAAAATAATTCAGTTAATGAAGTCAAATCGAAATGAAAATGTAGACACAATGCATCGAGAAACTAAACACTAATAGACGATGTTGTCACACTGACGGAATTCTCTGTAACAGACGCAAGCCGTTAGTATCAGAGTAGTGGAGCTGGCGGTAGACCAATTATCACAATACGGAATAAACATATGGCAAAAGTTCGCAAAGAAAGAATGTTGTTCGCGAGCATTAACAGGTTCCACTTGGCTGCATAACAACTGCAAGAAGGCATCTCTAGGTTTACTATTTACTATGAGGCAACAAACAATGACATTATATGTGTTCAATAGAAATTATCGAAAATATAGTACATCAATAATTGACATCGAAGTAGGCCTTGAAAGTTAAGAAGCAAGAGAAAAAAAATATGTAGTATAATATCACCAACCTTTCGATTATGGGAAATTTTCTGTAGGACACTGACAAGATTGTCCACATGCTCCAGATTAACTGTGTGTCAACAGCTATGGTGGTCTTCAAACACTTAAATATCAGCAGGAATAATTTTTCAGCAGATTCTTGTGACAAAAGCGGCAAGACATAATGCTAGCCATCAATTTCAGAAGTGGTTCAACTAAAATGATATCAAAGTAATAAATTTTTCAAGAACGTTTGTTAAGTGACCAGCAACGTACGTAATTCCACTTCTAGAACGACTCATCTTTCCAAGCGAAGAAAATTAGAGTTGAGATGTTAGAACTCAACAGAGGATTCGCCTTTGGAAATTTTATCTAACTCGTTTATTGCAGCTGTTTGCTAGAGTCGATGATTGGGAAAATAATTGAAACCATTTGAAATAAAATCCTGAAAAAATACGGACCATTGTACATTGAGTAAAATTCCAATTTTCGAATATAATCACTTCGGATAAAATGGGAATTTGTGGGTAGATGTAAGCTGGCCATGAAAGTATATTCGCAGCCGATTTCAAGTCATCTTCATGATCACTCATCATTTTGATCCCAAGAATTTCCAGAGTTCATATGTTACCACTTCATTCTTCTTCGATGGATGCAATTTTTTCAAATGGTCCGCTATGAATTCGAATAAACGCTTCTCTCGCATACTTTAAGGAAGGATGCCTCAAACTGATCAAGCCTGTAATTGAGATATATTCAACAACTCTTGATTTTTAGAGGGTGTTTACTAGAAATGTGTACTATTGAAAGGCATAGTCGGGATTTTTTCAAATTTTCACCAACTTGACAGGAAAACAAAACAAACAGTGAATCAAATATTAATACAAAGCACTATTACAAGTCTTCAGAAACAACCTCTTTCATTTAAAAAGACACAGTATTTTCTATGAGCAACTGAAGGAGATTACTATATAGCCTATATCAATAGGGGAGATTCACTAATTCAACAAATGCATTAAGTAAACTCAATAGGTTATTTCTTCGTTATAGTCATGAAAATAATGTATTAATGAAATTACGGCGATTTAAAAACATTAATTAATTAACTTCATCCTTGAATAACTGCACCTATGGAGCTACATATTAGTTTTGATTGAAAACTTTTCTTGAATTTCTGCATTTGATTTCTTTAAAATACTAAAGAGTGCATCCACAGGGACTGAAAATCTGCAAAATAAAAAGAATATTTGGAAATAGCAAATTTTAGTTGTATACTTCCGTAAACATATATAAGTAAATCTATTTACAAATTCATGTTTTTCTTGAAGGTTTAAAGCTTCCATATAGGACTACACATAAAATCGATAGATGATGTTTTATTCATTACTCAGATCTTTGAAATTCCTGTTGAGTATTCTAAGCACCTAATATATTTTGAATGCGTGGATTAATTCATAAATAATTATTAATAATTATGAATGACAAAACAAAAAATCAATCAAAGGAATGGTTATTCTTGGATTATTCATCTAGTTACTTACAGATAATTTGTCAGCATCGTAATTGATATGATCTTCAATATTGTAGAGCTTTCAAAAGAATATACAATAACCTGATCAAACCGACCAAGTTACTTTCATTAATTATCGGTTGTCAAATATAGTCCTGTTCAGTTCAGCTGAGATATGCGTCTGATCTCCTATTAAAGAGAAAGTGTTTTAAACTTCAATTTGATGATAAACATGTTAACTTACCTAAGATGCTAAGAATACCTGAATATTCTAAGCCAAAGATTAGGTACTAATTTTCCTTGTCCATTCTTAGATGAAACATTTGTGTTGGAAACTCCAAAACAGAACTCTAGAAATTCATTCAAACATAAAAAAGAGTTACCTTGTAACTTTTCGAGAAGGTACAGGAAAACTTCAATCTTTACAGATAAACAACTTCCATTTTGGAAAATTTTGCTCGTAAGGGAGTTACAAGTAGTTTTATTTGTTTACTGCTGCACATATGTTTCATATCCAAACTGGCATTATCGATAAGCTCCTGAATAGTAAAGAGCATTAATAAAGTTCATCTAACTATTTGAGTAATCAATACCTTCCAACATTCATAACCTTTGAGTCTCTGTTCATAAGACGAGTTTCTAAAAGCATATTCAACCACTCTAATAATTTATTAGCCATGTCCATTGATAAATGTAGTTGTTTCGCTGAAAAATCACTAAGAACATCCATAACTCATGCCAGCGTTTAAAATTTTCTTCTCTCCATTTTTCCAAACTTTGATATGTCTGCAATATCGAACAATTAATACAAGAATAATACATAAGATCAAAAACCCACTGTTCAATTATTGTGTAACCAAAGTTTTACTTCCTGAGCACTCAATTTAGTATCGGACATTTATTGATCAAGAGTGAAATCCAAAATCAATGAGGATCTCATGGGTTCTTCATATCTATTCCAGGATTTGAACATTTCAGGTTATAACACAACCGCAGAGTAGCTAGTTTAATGATATCATCAGAAAATGATTCGATTGCTTCCATAAGTAATTCAAC